>CM076574.1:540134548-540431753 GCA_034641835.2 Pinus albicaulis | reverse complement strand
CATCCTCGTGATCTGAAAATGGAATGTACTTGTTTAAGGGTGCAAGGTATCCATTTCCCATAATTTCAAATGTGAGCTATACACTCCAAGTGACCTCTAAAAATGTGAAAACTTCTTATTTCTTATACAGAGATAGACTGTAGGGGCATTCACCGGACATGTCACCTCTAAAAAGAGGATGAGTTCCAGAGGCTACCTGGCCCTCTACAAGCTCTGCCTAAAGAAATAATGAAGTAACACTAAGAAGTCTTTGACATACACATACTTGAAGTTTGATGTCTTGCGGAATAAGACAAATAACTTTCTGCAGCTGAGAAGGTGATTATGTGTGTATGCAAGTTATGTATATTTTCTGTTTAACACTTTATATCAGTTTTGTTTAGCATAATATCTTGAAGCAAACAGGTACATCAGAAATGATAAACGTTCACCCCTATCTTGGGCTACATCTATTTAGTTATATTATCTCAAACTAGGCTTGTCCTCTTGTATTAAAAATTCTACAAAGGCTAATACAAGAATATGAGTGTCTCGAAAGACAGATCTGACTGTAAATACAGAATCAGAAGATAGGAATTAGCTAAACATGCTCTTTCCCAAACACTAAACAGTGAAATTGTACCTGATACAATACTTTTCCCCAATTGGCCCTGGTGGCCCTTTAGACTTGCATGGAGAATTTCGAGGTGAAGATGACCTCAATTGGTTCTGAAACCTCTGCCATTAGACTCAGAAAGTCGAAAATAGCAGAAATAGGCTTTTGAATCACCAAAAATGGATGAACAAAGCCCCCAAACAGCTCCAGCACTGCAATGGCCCTGGTGGCCCTGAAAACTTCCCTGAAGCTAAATAGTGAGAAGAATGCCTCAAAAATAAAAACGAGCTGTAGAAATGGATTCAGAATGCTGATAAACTTCAGGAATGACCTTCGTTCCACATTCACTGACTGCACAATTCCCAATGCAGCTCCCAAACTGATTTGGCCCTAGTGGCTCCTGGAACTTCCATGAAGCAACATCACCTGCAAACGACCTCAGATGGCTGTGAAACCTGTGCCAATGGCTTCAGAAGGTCGAAGAGACCCAAAATAAAAAAAAAATTCGTCTTCAAAGACCTCTCCTAACCAAAGTTATGGCATATTTACTAACTGCAAGTCTGGCCTAAACAAGCTCCACTAAATGTGGAGACACTGCCAGTTAACTGAACTAAACTGGCACACCCGCCTAATTTGGAGGAAACGGCGCTAACTTAAGGGGCGGCATAAACTGTTAGCAATAAATTTCAAGTGACATGTGGCCGCACATTCCGCATTAGTTGTTGGGGTAACCGCCGGATTGAAAGTTAACAAACTGTTTGATAATTTAAATATAAATTTTGCGCTTTCCATAACAAGAACCAAGTGCATGGCTCAATGGTAAAACGGTTTGTTGTTGAACCACAGGTCGAGGGTTCAAATCACCAATACGCAAAATTTTTCATACGCCATTTCTCAAACCAGGGGGCTACGTGGCGCCCTCCGGGCCTGCCACGTGGCAGACCATAATTGGTTCAAAACAAATACAGTCCACTTTTCCAGGAATCAGCGCTTGCCACTTGTCGACTGCTCACTGGTCAACAGGTGGAATATTCTATGGAATATTCTATGGAATATTCCCCGAATATTCTTTTTTTAATATTTCCCAATTTCTAAAGTCAGACTGGCCTTTTTTAACTGAAATTGAAGAACTTCAAAGTTGAATAACTTCTGCATATGGTGACCGTTTTCCGAACCGTTCGCGGCGCCGGAATCAGGAAGACGAGCTCTATCCAGTCGTTCAGGTTCAAACCAGTTCTGAGCACCTTCATTTTTGACCATTTTACGACACTTGGTCCTGAGCTCCTGATCACCTCGGTTGCTTTTTACATTCATTAATGAGTAGTTCATTTCCTTGGAATTTGATGTGTAAATGTACTAGTTTATATGTGGATCCTATGGCTGGTGTATCCCTACTATTTTTGTTGTTATTTTTCTTTTTATGAGCAAGTATTATGACAATGATGATGTATGCCTCTCCTATTTCTTTTATTTGTAAATGAGTAAGCAATGTATCTATGACCTAATAGATGATACTGCAACTATTTATGTATGGGAAAAATGCTTCTCAGTGATTGTCATATAAGTACGAGACTGCTATGTTCATATATGTTATTTAAACCCATAGATTACATATTTGCAATATGTTTGATGAAATTCCTGTCATGGCTAATAGGGGTCCAGCCAAGTCCTTATTCGAGTATTTACTTGTGCACCATTGTTTCGGTGTTATATTTTATGTCTTATATTGTAATTGAATTTTGGGAAGTGACCTGGGCTCTGGGCCTAAAAAAGTGGCTCAAAACCTGAGGACACTGGCACAAATATGTGGGAAAAATTCCGTGTACACATATTTTCATACTCTGTGGGAGCATCTAGATCCTCCCAGACACACCCATGCCTATAATTTGGGAGTGTTCGGGGGTTTGAAGGCCTAAAACCTCAGTGGGACTGAGAGGGTAGTTACCTGAGTGGCTGGGATGGTTCCTAGGAGTCTTGCTACTAATGGAGAAGGTTTGTATGATGTGTTTATCGATTCCCCTTCCTTAAGGTCACCTAGGAGGTTGAATCTGATCAAAGTAGCCTCTCGTTGCATATTCCATTAGGGGAATTTTGAGGTATAAAATGGGCCTCATAAGGAAATTATAAAATAATAGCGGAAATAATAAAATAATGTAAAAAATTTGAGAGATAAGTTGAAAATAAGAGTTGAAAAAGTAGTTTTATTTTTGTATTATTTTTTGATATTTTTACCCTTTTACTTAAAAAATGGTGAATCATCCCACATGGTTGACATCATCATCTTGAATCCTATTGGTTCTTATAAAGTTTATTTTGGTTGTATATTTTTCTTAGGAGGCCCATTTTAGACATCAAAATTTCCCTAATGACCATGGTTGGATGATTACTTGGGTATATGTAGGATGAGGGTATTATAATGTAATTCTTATAGAAACAAAAGAAATATGATAAATAATAAAAATTTACACTATCATGCCTGAATTTAAGATAATTAAATACAGAACACACAAAATGATGTGAGTGACCATAAAATATAAGTAAAATCATGAGGGATTTTAGAGCAAAAATTTCTAAAAAACTAGAAAAAACAGAGTCTAGCCATAGATTCTAAGAAGAGAAGAGTTTCTGAATTTTCCCCTTGGAGGGGTTTTGCCGTGGCTGAGAGCCTACATCTATGTCTTTTTTTTTTTTTTCTTGATATTTTTTGATGAAAATATATAACTAAAGAACACTAAGAAGATAACTAAATATTCACAAGAAAGTATCAAGGATTATTAAGAAACTATATAATAGTTGTCACTTTAAATTTTCTAACGCTTCCCTCCTGATCTCTCTCTTCCTATGTCTGTCATGTCTCTCCTCCCTCACTCTCTTCCCTTTTCCTCTCTCTTAGTCTATCCTTCCCTCCCTCTCTCTTTCATTCTCATATCCTCCCTCCCTCTCTTCCCCTATGTCTCTCTCCCCCTCTCTCTCTATATTCCCCCCTTTCCCCCCTCAGTACTCTCTCTAACTCCTCCTCCCTATTCCCCCCTCTATCTTACCTCTAACCTTCTATCACCCTTTCTTCCTATCCCTCTCTCTCTCTCTCTCTCTCTCTCTCTCTCTCTCTCTCTCTCTCTCTCTTCACATCTTCACTTCTCTCCTTCCCTACCTCACTCTACCTCCCCCTACTTTGTCCCTCTCTCCTTCGCTCTCATTCACTCTCTCTCCTTCAATCCCTCACTACCAAATCTCTCCCTCTCCCTCTCCCTCTCTCTCTCTCCTTCCCTCCCTTCTTCCCTCTCAAATATTATAAACATAAAAGTGTGCATGCACTTTGAAGAATGTTCACATGCTTTCAAAAGCACACACATGCTTTTAAAAATGCACATGTAATTTCAAAAAAGCACACGCCCTTTTAAAAGTGCATGCATGCATTCTTCAGAGCATGCACACACTTTTGAAAATATGAGCATGTTCCTATAAAATCGAAGTTGGCAAGCATGTGTGATAGTTTTTGGAGTTTTTGGAGTATTGAGGCTATATGATAGGGAATGCATGCACATTTTTAAGAATTCATAGTCACCCAATTCCCACTTTTTAGACCATCATTTTTGTACAAGCACCCATATAAGTAAATTTTAAATTTGATAAAACTTAATCTTAAATATATATTACAATTTAAATACCTTGTTGATGAATGTTTTTTCATTAATTTCTTAAGATTTGCAAAGGAGGGAAATTAATTTACTTTTAATATTCAAAAAATATAAAAATGAAATTGTATAAAATTATTAGCTACTTTACTTTTAATAATAGATGGACTTATGTTATATATAATAAAATACATCAGTATATATATGAAATAAATAAATAAATGATAATATTTTAGGCTATTTTTAATTAATAAAAAAAATTGAACAAAATGTGAGATATAATTATATAGTTTAAGAAGAATAATTTAAACATTAAAGCATTGAATTTTATATAGAGTTATATTTTTAAATTTATCTTTGTAACCAATATAATATAATATAATATTATATATATATATATATATATATATATATATATATATATATATATTATAATATAATAAATAAAAATATCATTATAATTTGAAAAATATATTCTAATTTTATAAATTAAATAATTTTAAAAAATTAAAAGTTTTGTGAAACCAACATCAAATATAATAATAAACTTAATAGGAATGTTGAAATTTATGAGAGAGTGTTCATTTTTAATAATTTAAACACTCATTTTAAGATTATTTAGATTTAATTAATCAAATTATTATTATAATAAGATACGTTATAAAATTTAATAATGTGTATTTATTTGAATATTTGGAAAATAGAAGGTATGAAATGATGAAAGTCATAATTTTGAAATATTACTCATCCTTTCAAAGTCTTAGTATATATTTAGAAAAAATAAAGTGAGGCATAAAGCTGTAAATCAATCAACCTCATAATTATTTAATATTACTTATCCTTTCGAGTTTTAAGAAAAATCATTAATTCATTTGAAATTCAAAATTTCAAACTCATTTACAATGTAAGGTACATCTAGTGAAGGAGATAAATTGATAATTCCTAGACTTAGTTGTAATATGGGGAAAGGTCATTTATATTGACAGTATAGTTGTTTTTAAAGATTATATTGGTAGACTTAATTGTAATCTAAGGAAAGTTTATTTATATTGACAATATAATTGATTGTAAAGACTATATTGGTAAATTATTGGTTTTTTTTTAAATATTTTTTTAGTATATATATTTCAAACATTATATATTATATTTATAAAAAATTATTATTTAAAAATTTAGTTTGATTTAAGATATTTTTTAATTAAGAATATATGTTTTTTTTAATATTTGTTTAAAGTAAAAACAAAAAAATTGATGTATCTTTTAGAATTGCAATCTCATAAATAAATACTTGAATTTAATCTTGACTTAGGAAATATTGGTGAGGATTATGTGGTTCCTTTGCAAAGAGCTCACTCAAAGTTAGGACATTACACAACCCCTATTCCGTCTTAAGTCTTAGACAAAACCTTATATTAAGTTTAAATCTCTATATAAAACCCTAACTATAAAGTTATATTTATATTGTTGTATTAATGTTTCATTTACCTTTAATTATAATGGTTTACTTTATATCTCTTTCTCACAAGTGTGAGACCTAATCTAAATCCTCTCATTTATTTTTGTACATTTATTCTATTGTAAAAAAATATTTTGATATATATTTGTGAATTCTTTACTTATAAGGTTTGGATATGAATAAATATTATTGTTTTATTCTAGCTTTAATTAATGAATATGAAGACAATAATCAGGTTTACTATTTTCTGACATCTTCATTTATTAAAATAATGATATAAAGCATTGCTTTACTTCTAATAAATACATTAATATATGATGATAAGAATTATTTCGTTGAATAGAATAATGTTTCTTTATTTCACACATAATGGAGTATTTTATTTTTATTCTGCATTATTTTTATTTTATTTTAAAGTTATATTATTTTTAAAATTAAAATATTATTTTAATAGTTATTATTTTTTAATATAAAAATTAAAATTAAACATTTATGCCATTTTGGGAAAATTTGCTTTATATTATTTTCGTAACGTGCAATGTGAATAGAAATTACAATGTTTTTATTAAAGTTCTTTTAATGAGATTGTGGAAAAATCTCTATATATGCTCTTTAGCATTATGTATGTGCATCTTTCTACGTAGGGTCTTTTTTGTTTTTAACGGGCATGAAGATTCAACTGTATTATATCATGGGTTATTTTAAATATAATAAGAAAGATATATATATATATATATATATATATATATATATATATATATATATATATATATATATATATATATATATATATATATATATATATATTAATTTAATTAAAGTAAGTTTACAGTAATAATTTAACATTCATTTATACTGTGTTAGTTTGATTTTTTTTTGGATATTCATGTATATGAGTTTTTAGTTTATTTTTAATTAAAAGGAAATATTTATATAATTGTTATTACACTTTCTTAAGGTTTTATTGCATTTTTTTTGTGCCATGTAGATAATTTCTTCATATTTTTTGCCATAATTTTTTTAATATAGTTGCAATATTTATGTTATGATTTTTAAATATTTGTGTAATTATTTTTCATTATTAATGTTTATAGAAAAACCACTTAAAATTGAAATCCTTGAAAATAACTCATACTCATCTAAATAACTTATTTAGGGTTAGCTTTTCTCACCATATTTTAAGAAAGTATTTACATAAGAAACAAATAGAAACAGAATGTAAATAAATCTATAGAGAGTTACTGTCTACCATCACTCCAAATGGCCTCAGATTTGAATTTCTTTCTTGTCTTTGATAATATTCTACTTCTGGATTCATTTTTCTAGGCGAAAATCCTCCCATCCATGGGATGACACCACTCACCAATCTACTCAAGATAGATTTGCCAATGGCCCCTCGAAATAGGCCATTCGGCTTTGAATCCTATTGGGCTGAGAACCGAGATCTATTGTCCAAAATGGAAGAATGGTGGAAGACTTGGTTAGTGGACGAAACATGATGGAAAAACTCCAACTCGAACTTAAGTTATGATGGAAAAACTCCAACTCAAACTTAAAGAACTTAAGGGAAGAAAGAACTTAAGGAAGACTCAAGGAATGGAACAAAATCTGAGTTTGTAAACAAACATTGCGAAAAGTGCTGCTCGAGGAAGAAATGAGATCTCTTAAAAAAAAAATGGATGGGGCTGTGAGGCATATATATAGCCCAACAAGGGAAAACTTTGATGAAGTTAGAGGGGAAAACTTTGATGAAGTTAGAGGAGAGGAGGAAGCAGGACGAAATTTTATGGAAACATAAATCTAGAGTTGAATGGGTCAAAGAGAAGGAGAAAAATACGAAATTCGTCCACTGAACTATGATGCAGCACCGCCACCACAACCACATCTTCTCTCGGAAAAAACCTGATGGTCTATGGCTTGAGCAACATGAGGAAATCTACGAAGCCGTGATTGACCACTTTCAATGCTTATTCACTAAACAAGAAGTGGAGAGGAGGAAAGCTACCTAAAAAATACAACAACATATTCTGCGCCTAGTTACCAAAGATCAAAATGACGCCCTCATGCGAGAAGTCTGTCTTGCTGAAGTAGAAGAGGTGGTTTAGGCTCTCCCACCCAACAAATCCCCTAGTCCATATGGCTTTACCTTTGAGTTCTTCAAGGCGGGATGGAAATTTCTTGCAGAGGATATCCTGGAGCTCGTTGAATATTCCTGCCGATCCTAATGGCTATGGTGAGGGTTGAATGCAACTTTCCTCACGCTCATCCCAAAAATGGAGCTGCTCTGGATCCCAATGGGTTCGGGCCAATAGCTCTATGAAATGTAATATACAAGATGCCCTCAAATCCTGGTGCGGAGGATTAAGCCCTTACTCCAAGTTATCATTGGCCTGGAACATAATGGTTTTGTGGAAGGCCGAAAAAGCATGGATGGAATTTTGGTTGCACATGAGTTGGTGCACTCCTTATCATCTCCCTGAACACCACCTATGATTATCAGATCGGATCTCGCTAAAGCTTATAATCGTTTGAATTGGGATTTTTTACTATCAATTCTAGTTGCCTTTGGTTTCTCCCCAACATGGATTAGGTGGGTCGAATCCCTGCTATCAAATCCGTTCTACTCCATCCTTATAAATGGAGCCCCATCCCGTCCCCTTAGGGGATCAAGAGGTCTTAGACAAGGTGACCTTATCTCCCCTTTTTCATTATCACCGCTGGAGGGCTGGGTCGGCTCATTAAGAAAGCGACGGATTCTCAGCCTTCGAGCATCTACATCTCTAAAGAAATCCCTCCGGTAACCCATCAACAGTTTGTGGATGACAATATGTTATATAGGAAGCCAAGATTGAAATAGGTTAAGGGGATGGGGAAACTTATGGACACTGGCTTCAGGCACTTTGATAAACGGTGAGAAATCCAACATCGTTTTGTTTAACACTCACCCCCGAGTGTAAGCTCACCTTGCCATAATGTTGGGCTTCAAAATCAGGAAACTTCCCAACACCTATATTGGAGTCCCCCTAGTGCCTAACTCTCTCAAGAACACTCCATCTGCAAGGAAGTACTTTCCCTCATAGACGGAAACTTTCGAGTTGGACCTTTCGGGCTCTAAACTCAACTGGAAGATTGGTGTTGTTAAAGGAATTACTTCAGGCAATCCCCTTATACCAACTTTAGGCTCTCCCGACCCCAATAGAATCTACAAAGAAATGACAACAAGGTTACACTGATTTCTATGTTCAAGGGCCAAGACATAAATAGGTCTAGGTGTCCTAGGAGAAACTATGTAAACCAAAGACCCATGGTGACCTTGGGCTAAAAGATCCTGAGTTATTATCCTTGGCCCTCAATGAAAATATGTGGTGGCAATGGATCCAAGGAGGGAAAGAGCTATGTAAAAACATCTCGGAAGCCAAACACAGAGTTGAGGGTTGACGGTTGAAAAAATCCCCTTCACTACCACGTATACCTCCCATCGAGTTCCTCGATTTGGAATAGAGCTAAGTCAGAATAAGACTTCATTCGGCAGCATGGTTTCTGAGAAGTCTACATTGGAAGAAAATTTATATTATGGACCGATCACTAGATTCAATATCAGAGATTAGATCAAGATTTCAGGTTTGCACGTACCCAGGCATTCACCTCCGAGATTGGAGCGACTCATGTTCAAGACCTTTGAAGCGACCCTATGTAGGGCTCAAAGTGGACAATTTTGAATAATGGGGAACCCCTAACACTGGTCTCCCCATGACCCCGCTCTAAATTGGGAGGCCATCCTTTTGATTCTCTACCAGTGAACAATTTTGAATAATGGGGAACCAGATAGATTACGACGGGGATATTAGCAACAAGGAATGTTCACCCTTAATGAGGCATATTCATCGAAATCCTCCATGGGAGACTTAAAGCTGGAACCTCTCTGGAAACAGTTTTGGTATTCTTTCCTCTAGCCAAAAGTATCCTTCTTCTTATGGCTGATCGGGCAAGGTAAGATTCTCACATGGGATAAAATACTAAAGAAGAGCTTTCTCGACCCGGCGTGTTGTCATTTATGTAGCATGGAGGAGGAAACAACCGACCACCCTCTAAATGACTTCCCACGACACTAAAAGTCTGGATATTTCACTCAGATGTCTTCGGAGTCACTAATAGGTCTGCAAAAAGTCTTCAGGAGTCTCTAGATATGTGGAGATGGACCCTATTCAAGAATATAATTTTCAATTGTGTAAGGTTCCTGTCGCAAGGATTTTTCCTATGAAACATTTGGAAAGGCAAGAACAAGGAAGTCTTCCACTCAGAAGTGTTATGCCCCTTCAATGCTTGGCACACTGTTCTCCGCAATCTTAAGGGAATTGTTTCGAATTTTCCATCGTTGGAGGAGGACTCGAAGGCGGAAGGGTGGGAACACACTATGTTTCTAGTGCCAGATATCCTGCGAGATCCCTCTTTAGGCCCCACCCATCGCCCTGCGCTGCAACTTGTCTCCTTAGATGAGTTCACCCGGCCAACGCGGGGATTCGCTAAAATCAATTTTGGTATGGCTTCAAAGGGAAACCTTGGCCAGCAGGCCTCGGGGTAATCCTTCAGAATTAAAAAGGGCAGGTGCTCAGATTCTTTGCTACATCCTATGGACACACCACCAACAACATGGTTGAATATGTAGGTTTGGAGACAGGTTTGCAGGCAACAATGGATATGGGAATCACGAAGCTGCAAGTAACTGTAGAATCTCATATCGCTATATCCATGCTCCAACGTCTTATTAATGGCTCTCCTCTGTCAAAGGTCATAAAGAGTTGGCGTTTGGAGATGATAGGGGAATGCATACTTTCCAGAATCTTCTCCTTTGATTAAATGATAATCGAGCATGTCGATTGTGAAGGAAATAACGTGACAGACAAACCAGTGAATCGGGGTTGTGAGCTTCACGGATAGGAAATTTCCCAATATTGCACCCCCCTCCCAAAACAATTTTCTTGTTAACCTGTGAAGAATTGTGGAGGAGGTCGACTCTTCCCCGATGGGGTGAGGTACTTGCAACACATGGAAGACGATTTTCATGAGTGAATTCAACTAGAGTGGGGGTGAGGGACGGTCCTATTACCTTCACCAAAACACAACACATGCAGTGGGATAGGTACTATCATCATGTTGGAAATTCATTTGAGTATTAACTTCACATTGGATTTTGGAGGTGGTGAACAGTTAAGGAGCAGGAAGATGAAGGAGCCTCGCATTCGTCTGCATACTCTGGTTTGGCGGTGGACCTTGCGGTGGCCTCTGGGGAGGAAACGAAAGCATTGCAGGAGGGTATATGGAGGGAGTGGCTTGTGTGTGCTAGTCCTCAGAATTTGCTGGAGAAGTGAGTCAAGCTAGTCCCTGATACAAAGTTTTTTTTTTTCTTTTTTTCTACGTATGTGAGGAGGGGAAGCCACAAGGAAGAGAGCTCTTCCATTTCAATTCCTCTTGGCTTATGGTAAGCCTATTTTCTTGAGCTAGAAGGGGAAGTTGGATTTAAAACCCCACGAAACTCCATGGGTGGTAGAAGAAAACTAGTTTCATATTCCAATTCCACGACCTTCGGCGTGGGTGCGACGGTGTTTGGCAGATTGGTGGGTGGTCTCTTTGTGGAGAATTCGGAGGCTGGTCACCACCATGGGGAATGTATGCTCAAGCATTAGATACTTTTACTTTGTTTTTATTTCAATTGCTTGTGTTGGTGTGCTAGGAAGTGGTATCTGGTTTCCCTCGTGGTGGTGGTCTTTCTTTGGTAGTGGGAGGTGGTATTGGGTTTTTCTGGTGTGGTTGTACGTGGAATTTGGTTCCTATGATGGTGGTGTTTTGTTTCTCTAGTGGGGGCTCTCGCCTATGGATTTTGATGGTGGCGAGCCTCCTCCTTGGCGAATTAAGAAACCACTAGCGTGGCGTGGGCGTTCCCTCTCCCCTACCATAGTTTTCCCTTCGGGTGTGGTGGGCTCAACAATAGTCATGGCGGCTCCCCGGCAGGGTGACAAGATCACTGGTTGCTGGCGACTAGCCAGTGTGGGAGCTCGTGGAGGCAGTAAGCGAGGTGCCATTCAGGGTGATGGTGTGAGGGTTCAACGCCAAAGTTGCTGGGGTGGAGGAAACCACGGTGGAAAGGGGAAGCATGGGTCTTGTCGAGCTCAGGCGAATGAAGGGCAAGATATCCAACATTGTTGCATGGATAAATGTCATGCACTTATCAATATCCTCATGAAAAGAGTGGACACAACTAAGAGGGTCTTTCGCGAAGAACATGCATAGTAGATGGCAAAATTTGGACCGATTGCACTATTTTCAATTTCAAGTCCGAGAGAGACTGGTAGTGGTTTGGTGAGGCCAAAATCAACTCACCGCGAAAGTAGAAAATCTGGAGACTTGGATGGCCCACTTTGAAGGGCCTCGAGGAACAACCTGAGACAACCTTGCATCCATTACCTCGGGTGGGTAGTATGCTCTCTAGTGTTTTTTATGTTTTATCTATGTTTTGGTGTCTCTAGCCCTATAGTTTATGGAGAATGTCCCTAGTTTCCCTTTTGTATTTTTTTCATGTGGTGCAAATTTTGAACAAAATCGGTCGAGGTGAGACCACCTATTTTGTAAGGGGCTATATGTACTCCTTTTTTCCTATATAAATAGAAAATTAACTTACAAGAAAAAAACTAACAAAATGAAATATAAATTTCATATATATTAAAAATTAAATTCTATTATTTTTTTTTTCAATTAGTTCAATATAATTATTGTTTACTTTCAACTTATTAAAAAATATTTATTAATGCATTAATATATTTAATGCTAATATTATATTGAAAATCAATATAGTACTTGTATTAGTTGTTATCATGGACCAATTTCCCATTTTTCTAAAATTGATCTCCCAAATTTTACAATATAAAATCATTTTATCTTAAAAATCACCAACATTATAAATAGACTATATATTAAATCATTATAAATTTGAATAATTTTACAAATATATCAATAAACATTTTATAAATTGTATATTAGAGACTAGTGAGATTTTCCAACTTTTTTAAACTTTAAGATAACTTTCCATCCCTAAATTTTTTCATGGTTATTATTAAAATGTTTCAATACATTACTAATAAGATTGACAATTATGATCAGTCAGAAGAAATTCGCGCTGAGCCCTAGTCGCCCTGCTTCGCTCTGCGTCTGAGGCCTTGCCTCGGCCCTGCTCGAAGGGTCTGGTGCATTCCTTATTCCCTGGTTCCTTCTGAAGTTACTGTGTAGCGTTTTCTTATCGATCCGAGCTTCTCTTGGCAGGGCGCGGGGTTTTTTATCGATCTGTGCCCTTGGCAGGTTGCGGCGCTTCGTTGCCGCGTGGTTTCCATGAGCAGCGCTTTTGTGTGAGCTCATTCTGTCGAGCTTTTTTAGTGCTGCTTCTATGGAGCCACCTCCTTCTTCTGACGCTGTTGCCTTCTCCAATCTGGTGGCATCCCTTCCAAAAAAGAAAGCTATTGAGGCTACGAAGTTTGTGAAATGCCTTGATGACATTCCTGAGATCTCTCTCCCTCCGGAGGGCCCGATTCAGGTCGCACTTTCTATGACTGAGAGAGCTATGGTGGGTCAGTTCACTGGGCTTTGGCCCTCCCCCAAAACCACGGAGAGCTGGGTCACAAGAAACTGGGCGCCTTGGATTAAAGGCAGAGTTACTTCGTACTTTCTAGGTAAGGGATTCTTCCTGTTTGAATTCACTGAAAAGGAAGATAAGGATCTGATTTTCCGCAATGGCCCCTACTTTATGGGCCCTCAGGGGCTGTATCTCAATAATTGGACGCCCGATTTTGATCCTGCTGTGGACGTCCCCACAGCCGTCCCCGTGTGGGTTAGGCTGCCCAATCTGCCAGTGCACTGCTGGAATGAGGAGTCCCTTCAACACATTGGAAACACCTTGGGCAAGTACATTGGCCGTGCAAACAGTAAAGATCAGTATGACTGTGCTAGAATTTGCGTTGAAGTTGACCTCAAGGTTGGTTTTCCTGAGGCAATAAAGATCAGAGTCGGAAACTGGACACATGTACAAAAGCTGGACTATGAACAACTTCCGTTCAAATGTCGGAAATGTCATGTTTACGGACACTTTGCTAGAGGATGTCCTAAGAACAGTGAAATGGATAAAGGTAAAGAGGATGGCTGGACTCAGGTGAAAAGAACCAAAACTGCACACAAACCCCCTAGATCTGGTAACATGAATGGTAAAGGGACTCAGGCAGGCACTGGAATCCAAACACCTATCTTGGAAGAACAAGGAAATAAATTTACCCAGTTAAGCTCAGCAATAGAAGACACCCAAGAAATAGAGATGCAGAAAGAAGGATCGCCCCAAAAAGAGTCCCCTTTGGGACCAAAGCAAGCTGAAAGCAATGCAGATAGGACAAAAGAGAGACCCTCAGAGGAGGCTGAGGAAGTCCATGGTTCGGAGGACTCAGAAGAAGAAGGTGAAATAGGGGACTCGCAAACTTCGGTTAGAAAACCAGCGAGAGGCCGAAAATATGCTCGTGAAAAAAGAGAGCAGGAAACTTACAAAGACAAAGTTCAAGGAACTCAACCAACCCTCGAGAAGCTCTTGGTTAAAACTCCGAAGTCAACCAGAAATCAGCCTCTGAGCTCTAAAGGAGCTCCACTCTCCAAAAGCAAATGATGAAGATTGTCTCTTGGAATTGTAGGTGTATGGGGAGCAAAATAAAAGAAGAAGCTATCAAAAGCCTGATGAGATCTGAATCTCCTGACATACTCCTCATCCAGGAGACTAAAATGGAGGACAAGGCCTTCCTCCAAGTCGTTAAAAAACTATGGAAGAAAAGTGAAGGAGTAGCTGTCTCAGCTCGTGGTGCCTCAGGAGGCCTGGGCACACTCTGGAATCCAAACAAATATTCAAGGATCAAAGAAATCATGAACACCCATTGGCTGTTTACTAAACTGCAACACGTCGAATCTGACGAGATCCTCTGTCTTTTCAACGTGTATGTTCCAGTCAGCGCAGGCGAGAAGAAGAACTGTTGGGATACCATAAGAAGTTTGGCAGAATCGGAGGATTTAGCAAATATCATCATTGCAGGAGATTTAAGTCTCACTTTATCTTCTGCTGAAAAACGGGGAGGAAGTATTGTCAGGGATCTGGCGAGAGAACAGGTTGAAGATCTGCTCCAGGAGTGGGACATGATCGACATTAAACCATCGTTGGGCAAATACACTTGGACCAATAAAAGACTCGGTCCGGGCCACATCGCTGCAAGGTTAGATCGGTTCTTCATTCAAAGCTCTTTTCTTCTTCTTGTATTAGAATCAAGAATGCATATCCTTCCTTGTACTGTTTCTGACCACAGACCTATAAAGCTCGATCTTCTGGCTCATACGGACCAAGGTCCCATCCCTTTTAAATTCAGCCCCCTATGGGCCAAGGAACTCTCCTTTATGCAAATTGTAAAAGATAGTTGGAAGCTCCCTGTCAACGGTTCTGCCTTCTTTGTTTGGGAGGAAAAACTTAGGAGAGTAAAAGCTGCTTTGAAAATCTGGGTTAAATCCCTTCCTAACCCTGTAGTGGAAAGGAAAAAGATTCAAGAGTGTCTTGAGATACATCATCTCAATTCTGAAAATGCAGAGATCACAAAGGATATTCTTGACAAAGAGGCCGACCTTCAGCAAAAGCTTCACAAGGCAAGCCTGGCTGAGGAAGAATATTGGAGGATTAAATCCCGTAGGCTTTGGCTCAAGGCAGGCGATAGGAATTCATCCTTCTTCCACAAACAAGCCCAAGCCCGAAAAATTTTCAATTCCATTTCTGAAATCAAGGATGAGAATGTGAAGCACAGAGATATCCAAAGCATAAAAAATGCCGCCTATCTCCATTTCAAAAAGTTGTATAGTGAAGAAGAGGGGCTGGAGCTTATTTCTAATTCTCTGAATGAGGTTCCATCTCTGATTTCTGCCAGAAAGAACCATCATTTGGAAGCTGAGGTCTCCAATAAAGAAATAAAAGCTGCTCTCTTTGCAATGGAGCCAGATAAAGCCCCGGGCCCGGATGGCTTCACTGCCAGATTCTTGCAGACCTGTTGGCAGATCGTGGAAAAAGACTTATGCAGAATGATCCGGAAATCTCAAACATGTCATAAAATCGGGGGAAGTACCAATTCGGCCTTCCTGGCTCTCATACCCAAGGAAAAAGGTGCCAATTCCTTCTCCAGATTTCGCCCTATCTCCCTTTGCAACATAGGTTACAAGATGATAACAAAAGTAATTGCCAATAGACTGAAAATCATTCTTCCAGCTATCATTCCCGAGAATCAGGGAGGTTTTATTCAAGGAAGACAGATCGTGGACAATTATATCCTGGTCCAAGAAGCGATCCACTCAAGCGTTACCCGGAAAGAGAAAGGCATGGTCATCAAATTAGACCTCGAAAGCGCTTTTGATAGGGTGAGGCATAGATTTTTGTTGGATGTCCTGCACAAATTTGGCTTTGGCCCCAAATTTGTTCAATGGATCAAGGCTTGCATCAGTGAGCCCTGGATTGCCCCTTTGGTGAATGGAAGGGCCACTAATTTTTTTAAAGCCTCTAGAGGTTTGAGACAAGGGTGCCCCCTCTCCCCCTTGCTATTCGTCCTCCAAGCCTCTGTTTTCAGCTTCCTCTTGAATAAAAAGCAATCTACCCAAGAAATCATGGGTCTGAATATCGCAAGAGGAGTTAAAAACATAAACCATGCACTTTTTGCAGATGACTCTCTCTTGATGGGTGCTGCCTCCTTGATCTCTGCTAAAAGAATTAAAGATGTGTTGGATGCCTACTGTGAAGACTCAGGTAGCAGCCTTAACAAAGGCAAATGTCATATCTACTGCTGGAATACTACTGCCAGAATGCTCCATGATATCTCCAATTTCTTTGGCTTTGCAACCTCCTCTTCATGGTCCTCCTTCAAGTACTTGGGGCTCCCTATTTTCCAAAAATGTGCCCTCAGCAAAGACTGGCTGCCTCTGCTTGACAAATTTAAGGCTAAAATTCTCTCCTGGGGCTTCAATTGGCTTAATCTAGCTGGTAAGACAGTGCTCATAAAAGCTGTCTTGAACAGCCTTGCCATTTATCAATCTGCTGTTATGATGGCTCCTATTGGCATCATGAGGAAAATGGAGGACTACATCAGAAACTTATTTTGGAAAGGGGGCAAAGATAATGAGAAGAAAATCCCTCTTTTAAGCTGGGATATAATCTCTTTACCCAGAATGGAGGGTGGTCTGAACTTCAAGAATATCAGCAAGCAAAATATTGCTTTGGGAGCAAAACTGCTATGGAGAATAATAGGCCCTAATCCGGGTTGGGCTCAGATGGCGTTGTGGAAAAAATACTTTCGTGGTCAGAGAACACGATGTATGGACAACCCCATTCTGATCCCCGGAACGATGATCCATAAACTGTGCACAAAAGTCTCCATTCTATTCAATCCCCATGTGCACTGGATTCCTGGAAATGGTAAGCGCATAAAAATCTGGGAAGACCGCATTATGGGTTGTGAGCCCCTTGCTGATGATTGCTCCCTAGCCTTGTTAAAAGACTGGATGGACAGAGCTGGCCTCAAAACTCTGTGGGATATTTCTAAATGGGAGAACGATATTTGGCAGAACTGGGAGAAGCTTGAGGTCCCTCAGAACCTTTCCAAATATTATGCAGACTTCCTTGCCCTTTTAAAAGGCAAAGCCCCGATGAACAGCAAGAAAAAAGACTCTCGTGGTTGGGGTCCGATCCCTGGGTATTACTCTGTTGCGCGGGGATACTGGCAGATCTCTGTGCATCCTCATGTTCCCCCCGATCCGAAGCCTTGGCAGGGGATCTGGTCTCAGACATTAATCCCCAAAATTGATTCTTTTTGTTGGCTCCTTTGCCACCAAAGAATCCTGACTGACGACAGACTCCGGAAGAGAGGATTTATGGGGCCATCCCGTTGTTCGCTCTGTGGGGCTGATGAAGAAAATGCCCCCCATCTGATGCTCTTCTGTAATTTCGCTGCTGAAATTTGGAAGGAAGCCTTAGGCCCTTGGAACACAGTATTCGCCCTCCCGGTCAGATGTTCTGACCTGTTCTCAAATTGGAAATCAAAATACCCTGGAGGCACTATTAGGAATGTTCACATCAAAAAAGCCTGGCTCGTTCTTCCCAAAATCATCTGCTGGCAATTATGGTTGGAAAGAAACCTTAGGATCTTCAGAGACAAGAAGAACGATCCAAAGATTGTCTGGATTAAAATTAAAACTCAGCTTAAAGACTGTTTGGGTGAACAATTTGATGGAGCAGATCTCAGTCCACAAGATGCTGATTGGGGCGCTTCTCTTGATATGCATTTCATGGATATTGTCAAGCTTCCTGCCCCTCTTTATCCTTGGCAAATTCGCCTTAAGGAATCAAACTTCCACGAGCTGTGCATCAAAAAGTCCAAAATCGCTCTCTTCTTCGACGGGGCTGCCAAAGGAAATCCTGGCATTGCCGGGGCAGGTGGTGTTGTCAAATGTGCGGAGGGCAGAATTGTTTCCAGATTCGCCTGGGGTGTGGGCTTCAATACAAGCATCCAAGCTGAAGCCCTGGCCCTTTTCCAGGGGCTCAAACAGCTTATCTCTCTGGGTTTAAAGGATGTTTTGGTTTTTGGTGATTCCCAGTCCATCATAAAGGCCATCGTGGACAATTCATCTCCTGCTGATTTAAGGCTGTCTAGGTTGATGAGCAGAATCAAAATTCTGATACAATCCTTTCAGAATATAGACTTCTTCCATGTGATGAGAGACAATAATAAGGAAGCTGATGCCGAAGCCAATACGACGGTCCTCCTTCCCCTTGGATCCCTTCTAAAAGACAGAGTCGAGGCCTGGGATCCCATCCCATAATCAGTTTACAATGTTTTACAGTCTCCTATTAAATCAGTTTGTTTGTATCATCATTTTAGGAAAGATAGACAAGTTAGCCCACTCTACAGTTCGCTGTATTCGTAGGCGCAGTAGAGGGGAGGTCTTTTGGCTTCTGGCCATGGAGAAAGCCGTGCGCTGCCATCCCTCTGTAATCCGAAACGAGGCATTTGCCAAGAGATAATACAATACAATATCCGTTCCTGTAAAAAAAAAAAAAGATTGACAATTATGATAAACCTTGTTATAAGATAAGTAATGTATTTTATTTGAATCAATGTTTTCTTATTTCCTACCTTAATCATGTTATACGATAAACAATGCTTATTCCTTGAACAATTGTTTCCTCAATTGTCTATATTAATTAAATAAAGAGGATGGAAGTGTTCATTATCTAGTCATAAAGGGTAAGGCACAGTTCAAGTTTCACTGTACAAAATATTTTACTAAATTGTTCCTCAAAGAAAATTTAGTCAACTATAGTCAACAAAAATAAACTATAGTTAATATTTAACATGAAAATTATATTTTCGAAATTATAGAATCATAATTGTCAACATGGACATCTGTTTTTAGAAATTATATATACATTAGTTAATAAAAGATGATCAAATAATTGTTATTTTTTATTATAAATATTTAGAGTGTAATATAGATAACATTTAAAAGTTAGTAAGTGAGTAAAATTTTCATTTAATATTTAAATAACCAACTTATTAAGATTTAGTTGTATATAAAATTTGTTTAAATTTGTTATTGAAATTGATTATATATGTTTTAATATTAATGATAAACCAAAGTGTACCATCTTAAAAACGTCCACAAAACTCTGATAATATTATTTTTACCCAAAGTTCTTTTATTTTTCAAACTCATTAAAATTTATTAACTCATTAAAATTTAATTATTTAATTTATTAATTATTTAATATATTTAATATAACTCATTAACAAATTAAAAAATATTAAAAAATATTTATTAAATGTTATTAAAATATGTAATATATTTAATACAACTACTACATTGAAAACCGGTATAGTACTTTTTTTTGAAATGTACCAATATATTAATACATTATTAAGAAGTAGTTGAAAATTTAGATAAATATATTATAAGATAACCATAATTCAAAATCAAATTAAATTAATAAAAATGAATAAAACAATAAAATTTTGATAAATATCCATTTTAATTACATTTTTAAATCTTCTTCTATTTTATAATTTAATATAATCAAATATAATTATGGTTTATTTTTAACTTTTTAAAAATTATTTATTATTACTATATTGATTTTCAATATAGTATGTGTATTAGTTTTTTTGAAATGTTTCAATTTATTATTAAGAATATTGACACTTTAGGTAACACATGTTATAATATAATCAATGCTTATTCATTGAATCAATTATTTTTCATTGTCTACACTAATTTGAAGGTTTAGCATGGAAGTATTCAATATTTAGTCATAAATGGGAAGTGAGTTCACATTTCACTATACAAAAAATTGTATTAAATTGTTCTTTAAATAAAATTAGTCAACTATAATTAATAGTCAACATGGGCATCATATTTTGGAAATTTAGAACTATATTCATGTTTTGGATATTATATATACATTAATAAACCATAATCAACTATAGCCAACAAAATTCAACTATATTTAACAAAATTCAACTATAATCAACAAAAATAAACCATAGTTAATTATAATCAACATGGGCATAATGTTTTCAAGATTACATGTACAATAATCAAACATAGTCAATGAAAGTCAATCATCATCAACAAAATTCGACAAATGCAATGCATAGTCAACTACAATCAACCTCGCAAACATATGTAACCATATTCTACAAAAATCAATGTGAGATAGGGTTTTAGAAATTATATTTACACTAATCAACAATAGCCAACTAATTATAAGCTTAGTCAATCAAAATCAACTTTAAGTAACAAAATTCAAGCTAGTCAAGAGTAATCAACAAAACTTAACCATAGTCAATAAAAATCAATCATAGTTAACCATGACCAATTTTAGAATCATGTTTTGGAAATTAAATGTACATTAATAAAATACAGTTAACAAAACTCAGCCATAATTAAATATAAACAAAAATAAATAAATAAAATAAATAAAAAACAAAAACATAATCAACAGAGACATCCGGTTTAGGAAATTATATATACAATAGTCAACTATAATCAATATACTCATTAAAGTTAATCACTATGTCGTTTGAGCGAATGTGAAAGTTTCAATAGAAATATTTGGTTTCATGTGGAAAATCGAAAACGGTTTAGCGTTTTGATAAAAGTAGTTGTTGGTGTTCGGTGTCAAGGTTTGAAGCCTATGAATATGCATCACAACGATAAACCTATAAACAAGCAAGCAGATAAATAGATCGTTATATACTGAAATCCAATATCGCTTCCTTTCTTGTGAGTGAAGATGAAGGCGAGTCTAGACCTAATCTTAATTTCACTTTTGGAACAAGGTATGATAAATTAATTTTTCCTTTACGTGCTTTGGATATTTAGTATTGGTTGAATTATATTGATGTTTTTGTTCCTATTTGGTAAATGCCTATCATTTCATACCCCTAAAATGTTGATTTTTAAAACTAAAAACCAATGAGTTTGTAGAAATTCAACATTTAGAGTTTGTTTAGTATCTTCGTCTGAAAACACTATTACTTTTTAAGTTTAAAACTAAGTTTTCCCCCATTTTTCTATAAAGCCTAATATGAGCGGTTATATCTTATAGGTTGGAGCTTTCTATCCACATGATAACTAACTAGTTTTATCTCTATGAGGAGGCAATTGTATAGTGGAAATTTGCATAAATGTATAGGTGTAACAGTTGGGATATTTATTCTCATCCAACATTTTCTTGAAAACAACCGAGACCATTATGAAGCAATCTATAAATTTTACTTCGAAGATGATGGCCACATTATTGTGTAGGTAGATCAATATGTTTTCTAAATCCATTCAAAGTGTATATTTATATTTATACAAAGTAAAATGAATAATAACTTGTATTTGGATTTGTTTCATAATTTCATATTTTAATAATAACTTGTACTTGGATTTGTTTCATAATTTTATATAAAATATTTTTATTGTTTAATATTACATTGAGAATATATTTAGCTAGATTTTCAAATTCTACATTGAATTTAATTTATGTTTCCAACCTTTCAAATTCCACATTTTATTTCATTTTACTCTGGTAAGAGTCCAAATTCCTCATTCAATTCCTAACATTCAATTTTAATTCATATTCACAATTTATTGCATAGGTCCAAGTAATACAACTAAGTTGCATTTTACTTTGTGTTCACAGTGATAACTAAGAATGACATCAATTTTAATTCATATTCGGAATCTATTGTAGAGGTCCAAGTAAGACAACCAGGCTGCATTTTACTTTGAGTTCATATTGAATTAACTGAGAATGACATAAGAAGATACAGAGGAGGCTTGGATAGTGAACAAGTGGGGTTGTTGTGCGCTTGAGGTTTGGAGATTGTTAACCTTCATATAAATTTGGTTTTTTTCAAATTTGATTAAGCACATAGTCAAATATTTGAAGTGAATAAGGTACGTGAAGTTTGAAAACTTGTGACCTATAATTTCCATTCTTCAATTGTAACAAATTCTTGGTGATCTATAATTTTTTGGATGAAAAAAAATTCTTAATCATCTATAATTTCTTAGACTCCCACAAATATGTACTCAAACTTAAATTGTTTTCTATGTGTTGTTTGTTTCATTGCAAATTAATAGCTTAATGGTAATGGTAATTCTTAAATTCTATTTTAATGTGTTGTTATAATGGTTGTGGGTAATATTGAAAAAACAATGAATGTTTATTTATGTAGATATATTATGGTTTATAGATATATTAATAATGAGATATATAACTAGTACATTAAACTAATAAGAATCATTATATAATAGAATTGTACATTAATATTAATAAGATACATTAATAATGAGATAGAGTACAATTATATTCATAAAGTTATAGATTGTTTGCATTGATTGTGTGATACTAGTAAAGTCAATACTTGTGTCATATGCACTTGAAAGCCCAATAAACTTAATAGCTACCTAGCAAAGTTGATAGCTTATGTTATGCATAATTTAATTTAGTAATTTGTAGCTCACATTATTGGTATTTCTATACTTTTTATTATATATTGATAGTTTAGGGAACATAGTATTTCAAAACTCATCATAATAGTTGGATTTATTATTTGTTTCTTGTACACAATTTTAGAGTTCTATTTTATTACAAGTGATGAAATAATTTCAACAAACCAGTTTTTTCATTAAACTATATATTTAAAAAATGGAAAACTTATATTGAGCAATGCAAAATTTATGCAAGTCCTTGTTCATGAGTAATCAATTAATTATCTACTTCACATATCAATTCTTTAGTTCATTCCAAAAAAAAAAAATATAAGATTATATTTGTCTATTGATCAATATCAATTTAATATTGACCAATGCACATTATAATTGTTTATGAAAATTTTCTAAAATCATAATTTCTATATTCATTGAAAGAACTATGTTGCCATAAAGTACTTGTTAGCATATAATATTAATTTAAATATATTTTAGTGGATATATTAGAGGAATAGAAAATAAAATCTTGTATATTAAGTAACTTTGTTAATAAAATAATAAAAGATACAAAAATTTATTTTCATATTTGATTTCATCACATTATTTATTTCTTTTTATAAATAAAGACAATTAATATAATAAAAGTTTAATAAAAAATATTATACATTAATATGTTAGATTATTACGCGGTAAAGCGTTTTTATTTGAAAACAACTCCCCTAGTTGCCATTGTGTCCATTTTTGAGTCATTGTATCAAATGTTAGATGATTGAAATGTTTTAGGCCATTAGATTCACAAGTAAATAGTTTTTTATATGATTTTTTATAATATTAGTTTTTTTCAAATGTTAGATAATTGAAATCTTTTAAGCGAGTAAATAGTTTTTTATATGTTTTTTTATAATGTTAGTTTTTTTTTTTTCCTTTTTAATAAGTTAGATTGAATTTAATTTTTAGTGAATTTTAAGATAAAATGTTGTTACTAAAAATTTGTTAGAGTTTAACCTCAATTTAACATTTTGACTATGTCAAATTACACAAAAATAAAAATAATGTAAATTAAATAAAAAGGTTGACATAATGTAATGAACATTTTAACTACATCAAAATACAATAACAAATAAAAATAATAACATAAAATAATAATAAACTATAAAAACAACCCATGGTATTGACCCATTGTATATATGCAAACCTCTTTTACAGTAAAAAGAGAATTGATCGCGTCAACTAATTATTTAATAAAACTATTTTTAAATTTTTATAACCATTATTCTTTTAAAATTTTACTTAATAAAATGTATGTAAATTTTCATAGATCCAAATATACATAGGTTTCTTGTTCTATATTATTTTTGTTACAACTATTTTATTATTCAAAAAATACATGGCTTTTTTTGTTATATATTATTTATGTTACAATTTATTATTCATGAGAAATATTATATAGAAAATTTAATTAATAATGATTTTTTTAAAAATATATGATTTTTTTTAAATTTCTAAATTATCTCATAGGACATGATTTATCTTGAGAAATAATAATGAATGTTCATAATTCTCATTTCTTTTTTTTTTTTGTAAATTTAGTAGTACCTTTCCATTTTCAGTTTTAAGGCGAGAAAGTTGTTATACATACTATCATTTTTAGAGCCTCAGCTTGCCCGAAGGAAACCAGGTTTGTTGGCCATCCCCGAGCATTAAAAGCCATCCAAAATTGAAATTTTCTTTTTCTTCTAATTATACATTTACAACGTTGCTATGTCCATAACATTTACATTTAAAAGAAAAAGTATAAATACTATTCGCCAAAAACATGCAAAATATCTATAGTCTAAAGAGAAGTGTCATTAGAAGAGTCCACATGGACTAGGTCCTTTGTAGTAGAACCCAACAAATCCTTTTTCTGCAGGCTATTAAGCTGTCGCTCTATGTTTCCAATTCTTTTGTTAACCTGAATCTGAGCCTTCATCATATTGTGAATATTCTGTTTGATTTGATGTAATCCAAACAACATTGAAGATTTTTCTTCCTTCACTTCCATATTAGCCATTGCCTTGGCCAGTACACATTTTATTTTCCAATAAGTTTTCACAAAGTGCTAGAATAGTGATACCCTGCCTCTTGTGCTGGCCGGATCTAAAACGAAATCCATCTTAGCCTCCTCTTCCTTCAAATCTTCATCACCACTATCAGTTTGTCTTTCCCAACCATGGATTTCTTTACGTATATGAATCAGATTCCCAACTTCATAAACATCAGCAAGATTTTCCAGAGTTTGTTTGTTTGTCTCTCGCCCTCTTTTGCTAGTCCCAATGGTCTGGTTGATCTGACGATTTCCCTTTCCTTGACCATTTTGGCCTTTCACCATGATGGCTATAAATATTTGGGCTCTCAATAACCTGAATGTGAATCCTGTGAATAAATAAAAATCAGTATAAAGGTCCCAGAAAGCTCTGTTTGTTACATCTTGTTGCCCCTTCCCCAGACTGTCCATGGTGAGGCCAGGCAGTTTCTTTCCATTACTGTCAAGGAGGATTTTATCAACATTGTACAACAATGAACCAATAAAGATAAGAAGCATAACGAAGGGTCGAGGCAAAACAGGAATATTATCCTTAACCCGACTGCACAGCCATTGAAAAATAGAGCTCTTCACCCAACAGACAAAGAGATAGGAATACCATTGAAAGGCCATACCCCAATTATACCAACTTAAACAGAGACCAACAAAAAGCCAACGTGCGGAAGGATGCATTGAAGAATATTCATAACACAGAGCTTTCAAATTAAAATAATTTGGCAGAAAAATGCAGGTCGGAAGGTCTGTCATAACGAAAACATAGATGCGAGTTTGCATGCAGGGGTTTATATGAGGTCTTCTACCTAATGAACCAGTAGACTTGCGGAAAATTCTGCAAATTTTACAACACCTTTACCCTGAGCTAAACTCCATTTCCTAGTTGATTTTGTCTACCCAAAGACAATACCTAGAAATAGACAACAACATAGAAAAATTATAGCAAGAAATATAAATAAAATAGGATGGAGGACTTCGAAAACATGGTTCTAGTTCAATACAGTCACCATCATCTTCGCTTTTATAGCTATATGAATAGACATTCTCCATGCAATGGCCATTACTAACATCATAACCATCGTCTTTGGTCTTCAGAGCAGCGGAAAAGAAGTTTGACGTTAACATTACATACCAGATAATACTCCAGCGCCGAAGATGTCCACGCATAGAATGAACCAGATACTGAACCAGAGAATGAAACAAACCTTGCTCTGCAATGCAAATTTTATGAGGTAGAAAAGTAATAGTGTTGTCCAATTTAATCCCCCACTGCCGGCGTAAAGACCGAAAGACGTTTGACGTATGATCGTCATCCTTTGCAAGCCTAGTAGTAATGCACATTGATGGGGCATTATGGCAAAGACCGCCAGCCCCATGCAATAAATCAATTGCGGCTGTCATTCACCGCATGGAGTAAAATGACCGGACACTTGGCACCATGATCGGGGTTATAATTCTCATTTCTTAAAATACACTAAATTTACCTTTAATTACTTAATTGTAATAGTTTCTAACTACATAATAGTTTGTAACTACATACATACTCTACTCTTTACTCTTTAGGATTTTTTTGTTAATGAATATCAAATTTCTTCTATTCAAAAAAACTATATACATATCTTTAATTACCTAATTGTAGCTAAAAAATATTACATGTTTTTTACTTTATAATCATAAACAATTTTCATATTATATGATGTCAAACTTACTCAACTTTTTTAAACAAAGTTTTTCACTACATAATTTTATCTTTTATAATTTTTTTTTTTTTTTCAATTCCAAACAAAACTTACAAAAGAAAAAAACCACTCAGTCGTTACTGTAGATTATAGTTTTACAAAATTGACACTATGTAATTAACAATAAAGTTGAGAAAACCCTAAGGGGTCCTTTTGTACAATTTTTATCATAACCTTCCCTCCATCCAATATATATTGTAGAGTCTTATGAACAGAGAGTATGTTCTAGTTTATAACCTCATCCACAATCAAAGAAAATGGCTAGGGATTTCACAAGTTATTAGTTTATAACTTGATCCACAACCAAATAAAATGGCTAGAGATGTCACAAGTTATCATTCGCATAGTGATTTATTGATGTTCTCAGTTGAAATGGATCCTCTTAGATGCATGGTGGCCTGAGACACTAAAAAATTCAAAATAGATATCTCTTATGACATCCATATTGTCTACAAACCATCCAAATTTTCCATCGTATACAACAATTTCTAACAATAACCACTCAATTTACTCTCCAATTTTTGAAACCCTCACCTATGTTGGGGAGATCACCGTATAAAATCAAATTTTCTTGTGGTTTTTTTAAAGGGTTCATAAACAAAACAGATAATGAGAAAGTCAATATTGTGGTATAATAAATGATTTTTGAATCATTGAGACAAACAAAACATCACATTAGCTCATAGAATATATCTAATGATATAAGGATCTGAGATGATAACAAAGTTTTGAATCATGATAACTAGGTGACAACCAAAACTAAGTTATAGCCACAAGCAAAAAATCACAACAACTCACAGAATATATCAAAGGTTTCAATGAACCCCATACATAGTGATGGGCCTCATCAGAAGTTTAGTGCGCATAGAACACTACCCTAAAAATTCTATACTCTCGATCAATTTAGAATAACCTAAGATGTCTAGATTGGATGTGGAGGTGGGTGGTACAATAATTGAGGATGCTTCTTAAAGGGTAATGGAATTTAGATACTCTACCCTTCCACCAAAGCTATAAAAAGTGAGACTTGTAGATTATAGTTTTAATAAATTGACACTATTTGATTAAGAATGAGTTACAAACATGGGGTATTTAAAAAGTAATAAGAGGAAGGTACATGAGGGCCATGGTAATTAATGTGATTCTTTGTACTATTTTTATTTAAAATAGTAATTTGTATTTGTATTTTTTTTAATGAATATTGTTAAATATGTTGTACTAATTTTATTTAAAATAGTAATTTGTATTTTTATTTTTTTAATTAATATTGTTAAATGTGTAATTGAGTAAAATTTATTAAATTGATATTCTAATTTTAAGATATTTATTTAAAAAATTCAAAGTATGGTGAGTTTTGTTTTATTAAGATTTACTCTAGATGTGCATAGAATGATTCTATCTCAAGTCCCAAACAAGATTCCTCTTTCTCTTCATATTCTAGCTTGCACCTTCACACTCCTCTCTTCTTCCATGCACAAATTTAAACTATGAGGCACAAGTTAGTTGTTGCATATAAGAACATTTATATATGATAAGAAAATTGTGATTCTCTATTGTAATTTTCTCTACAAATGTGATGGAAAATGTGCCCTAAATGTTGACAATTTCATGGTTAATGTAGTATAAGCTACATAAAAATTTACAATCTTGTATAGAAGATCAAGAAAGCTATGCCCAATATCCAACAACATAGAGCAAGACATGTTCAAGAAGTCAATGGTTGCTTCCAAATCTCTCTCAGTGTGATAAGAAAAGTGTGATACTGTGTTCTAATTTTATCTATAAATGTATTGGAGTTGTTTTCTCAATAAACTTGTTTTTCTGCTCTTAAGTGATGAAATCCATAGTTGTTGCATATAGGAGCATTTATCTGTGATAAGAAAAGTGCGATATTGTGTTCTAATTTTATCTACAAATGTGTGGGAGTTGTTTTCTCAATAAAGTTATTTTTACTGCTCTTAAGTGATGAAATCCATAGTTCTTGCATATAGGAGCATTTATCTCTGATAAGAAAAGTGTGATATTGTGTTATAATTTTCTCTACAAATGTGTTGGATTTGTTTTCTCAATAAACTTGTTTTTACTTTTGTTAGCCCCCCATAAATTTTTGACAAGAAAACAGGGGGCTAAAATGTTGTTGAGCCTCCAAGGAATGCATTTCCCCTGAAAACACATCATACTTGATGCCTCCTTGTGCCTTTTGTCCTTTGATAAGGTCTCCTCTGCTGATTTCCATTATAAGGCCTCTCTGTTTGTGAAGAAATGCACAAAGTCCTCCTTTTTCCCTCTAAGTCCCCTTTACCCTCAAAATCATACCCAAAATCCCCTTTGAATCCTGCCCTTGCCCTTTGTTTGGCTAAATTTCCCCTTTTCCCCCTATCGTTACCCTCCTTTGGTTTTAAAATGCACTAAAATGGGTTAAAAACCCACTTTCCGACCTTATAATAGGGCTTAGCCCTCTTCCCGCCAGCCCCCTTCCACTTTTCCCCCATGTGCCCGAGCACCAGGACCAAGCGTTTAAGTCTTGAGCGCTAATCGCAATCGGAGATCGTCGGAGGGGCGAATTCCTTTGTTATATAAAAAAAAAACTCCGATGCGATTGTCTTGTTTTATAAGGCCCGCGACCTGTTTCCCGCCGTTGATCTACCACATAGATCGGACGGCCCACGCAATATCGCAAACTCTGTAATCACAACACTTATGTGATATCCTCCCATTAGTTCATCACAATTGTTTCTGATGCGATTGATCGCTCCGACCTCCGATCATCGCAATCACAATCCCCCGCCGATTGCGGTCCCCTCCGATTAATCGTAGGTTCCATCTTCCGATCCCCGATTATACCAGCCCCCGATCTGATCCTGACCGTCCATCTAACCTGTGATCCGACGGTCATCGCTTTCTCCACCCAATCACAATCGGAACATTCGTAATGTGTCACACCTTGTTCCCTCCGATTGCGATTGCTCCGAATAGATCTTAGCCGCCCGTTTCCCCCGCTGAATCCAACGGCCATCGCTTCTCTCCACCTAATCGCAATCGAAAGACCTTTGATGTCGCTCCTTCGTGTCCCCTCCGATTTAGATCCCCTGATCCACTTCTCCACCATTGATCTTCCCTCTAGATCGAATGGTCCTGAGCTCATCGCTTCCCCTTTCCCAATCATAATTGGAAACTTATAAGTGTGTCACCCCGGTTTCCTTCCTGATTGCGATGCTCCGAGTTAATCACAGCCGTCCGTTGGATCTGAAGATCTGACGGCTCAGATCTAATCGCCTCTCCGCCTCCGCTGGGTCCCACTTGTATATTCTTGTCCCCGCATTTTCATAACATTTTCGCCCATCTCCTTTGTATTTTCATTTTTAACCAAAGTTTCATGTTTTCATTAAAAGTCTCGTGTTCCATTCTATTTCATAAGGTCGTCCCTCCGATTGATCTTAAACGTTGATTTTTGTCCCCATACCACGATCTAACGGTCCACGTTGCATTCTGCCACCAAACCCTATTTGTTCGTTGTTTACACCATATCAAAGCATTCTCCACTGTTGTTTCATATTAAGCCACAATTTCACCACCGTCGCGCTACCACTCTTCCCGTCCTCTGTATCCATCCTCCCTCCCGTGCATGGATTTCATGACCAAGTGACGTGTTTTGCAGGGTTGTCAATGGTGAACGCCGCCATGATTACACATTTTTAATACAGCGGCATTTTCTCACCAACAGAGACAGGAAGGAGCTTGACAAGACTTGCATTCATGAATAGGGTTGAAAACTCTGTAAAGTCTTCCCAAGGCCATTTAGAATGCATATTTCATAGACAGGGATATAAATGAACCGGCAGAGAGTTCAATGCACAAAAAACTAATTCATCAAGGTTCCGCATCAGCAGATTTTTCTTAAGGACCAAGCGCCCATACTGTTCCTTGTATCTACCATGTTCCTGAAGGAATTTCCACCCAAAACATAGTCCTAAGCTACCAGAGCAGTTGTTAATGCAGTATGGCAAACCATTCAGTCATTTATTTACGATTTTGTTTATGCACCAAAAGGTACTACAGAGTTATGCAACCCAAAGTACATCAGGACCATACCAGAGTAAAGGGAAGCCGAAGAAGATCATTCTTTCGTCCAAGACGTGCCAGAGATTAATGCATAAGATTTAAAATAGAATGGGCTTCGGCCCTCTTTCCTTTCTAAGTTTTAATTCCTCATTTAGCTCTTCACCTACCTCCTCTGCTCTCTTTCAGCTATAAAACTCATGAGAAAATTATTGTAATGGTGGTTGTTCGGCTGCTACCGTTGCTGTTAAAGGGATTCATTCTGACTGTTAGAACAGTTTGGGAGGGATTAGCAGAGTAGTTTTATGTAGTAGGCTAGGAGTAGAAGTTTGGGTTGTAACTGCTATTGAGCTTGGTGTATGTGACTGGTTTTTCATCAATTAATCAAAGCACATTTCATAGGATCCTGGTCTATTACTATTGGTGAAGTTTTCTCTAACTCTGTTATTACATTTTCATACTGTTACGTTTTATGCTAGCTTGCATCAAAAATATGACATAGGATTTACCCTTGTTAGGTACCCTATGTCTCTGCTCTCCTTGCCCTTAATTTTTTCTGCTAAATGTGTTATCTGAGGGTTGATTTTAGTCAATTTAACCAACGTAGTGGATGTTATTGCCTACTCTCTGATGTATGAATTGAATGGATCAGCTCTTAGATGTTCTTGTTTGGTTTAAGCTGGAATATTTGGGAACACTGGGGATTAGAGTTAGCCCTGTCCACTAGGATCCTTGTGCAACTAGCTGGCCTTTCTAAGATCTCTCTGTTAAACTCATTCTCTGTTTTTCCTCTTGGAGCATGATAAAGCTGACCTGGAGTTAGATGACCTCTGGTCCGATCTATAAGCTGCCCCTTTGTCCCTCCATCGAAAGCTGCCTCTGAGTATGTCCAAGCAGGTCTGGAGTTAAATGACCTCTGATCTGATCTATAGACAGAAAATAGGTTGCTTTCCTTCTTTCAATTTCTTTCCTTAATGTTCCATTCCATCATCTATCTAAAAATATCCTTTAGTATAGATGACTTTCCCTCTCAAAGCCTTGGCTAGTTGTTGTGAGTAATTCTCCTTTCATGACTCCATAGCCCAATGGATGGCACTTTCTTGACCTACCCTCTTTGTTGAAGCATCTTGTTGTTTTGTTCTTTTCCTTCCATCACTTTCTCAGTCTATGATCTCATGACCAACCCAACAACCAACCAACCAAATCACTTTAAAACCCCCATTTGTGCTTAATAACTAGCCTAACATCTCATTTTGAGCTTTTACAGATATATCATTCTTTGTTTTATTGGAGAGATCCCTCTCTGGGTCCAGGAGGGCTAGATCCTAGGACCCCAAAGCGGTTCTGATGTTGTCTCATCTTTTGGTCTTGCCAATCTGGCCAAAACATGGGAACCCCAACATAATGGTGACTCCACTGGGGACTTGAGTGCATTTATCTTACATACTCTTAGGCACTCAAAAGACCCAAGATCTCTAGTTAGATTGGCATTCAATTGCTAATGGTGGACGACATCCTGTTTCAAGCATTCATATACATCCACCTGGCGACTCCACACCCCATAACTCCTAGAAGACCTAATGACTCCACTGGTGGAGGAATCTGAACTGGTTGAGAAGAAGCAATAGCCTTCTTTGCGAAAGCATGAATCCAAACATGGAGGGATCCAAAGTATGATGCTTTGGAAGATCAATTATATAAATTAATAAAAATGTTTGGTAAAGTGCTGGAGATGTATATGGCTAATCTGAATGCAAATGAGGATTATTTAGAACAGCCCATGCCTCTCCCAGAAAAAGAAAAAACTCAGGACCGAGACGATGAGCAAGACATGTATGATGCTCAAGAATCTGTAGAATACGAAGAGGAAAGTGATCAGGAACTGCCTGATTGCTTACCCGTGTCTTGTGTTGCGCTGACTAGAGAATGTCAGGACCTAATAGCAAAAGCTAATGGGGAACGCGGCCTTGAGGAAACAAGGGACCACATAGAGGAGGCAGAATATGATGTGGAAGAAGAGGCTCAAGAGAACATTCCGCCTCCTAGTCAGCTAACACAAGAGAAAGAGGACTGCTGCTCTTCTGTCCATGATGAGAGGGAAACCCCTCTTTTGACAGAAGAAGAGATTGATCAGATACTAAATCATTAGTCCACCTTAGAAATCTTTTATATATCACACACTCTTGCCCATTCATCTTATGAGTTTTATGGTACAGATCCAGAAGACTCCTCTATGGATCAGGACAAAGAAAGACCTGCTGAAAATCCAGAAGGTTTGGTGGGTGACATTACTTACAATTATGATTTTCATATTTATGATCTGATTGATGATGAGTGCTTTCAAATGGAAGTCAAGCTTGGAGGACCATCATCCTTAGATTCATGGGAGGAAGATTAGAGCCAGCAATTTCAGAGAAGTAATGAAATCAGTCAGCCTATCTATGATACTGATGGGGAGAGCTATGATAGTATAATAGCAGATGAAGATTCCTTGAATCTCCATTCTACTCTACTACAGATCATCAGTGAGACTGGAAACCAGTAACCTTCCCTTTCATAAGATGAGGAGGAAAGCAAAGAAGAGATTCTTGAGCAAGATGAAAGCAATGAACCTTCTCGTGAAAAAGAGAAAGCAATGGAACGAGCCCCTGCTCAAGAATACGTAGACCTTTTCACAGAGCTCAGCACCTCAGAGCAAAACATATTAGAGCTCCAGGAGGATGACACTGCCATAGATGATGAGTCCTCTAGTTCAGAAAATGAAGAAGATGAGGGAGATTATCTTTCTCAAGAGAGTCTTATTCTCCATCCAGTGAAAGAAGAAGAGATCCTAGTTGAAGCAAGCCTGCCAGATATTCATAACCAGGTATCATTTCATGATCCTTATGCACATTTCCTGCACACATTTGAAGAAGGATCAAGGGTATTTTTGAGTAGCATGTTGCAAACAGAAAGAAATTTTTTCAAAGCTGTTGTTATGGAACAAAAAGAGTGGGAGATGCCCTACCTATCCAGCCTGCTAAAGGAGTTGAGCGAGAAAGACCAGTCATGGGATCATTTGATGGACTGGTTGCATTGGAAGACAATGTTTGTAAGCTGGACTTGTAAATATTATAGTTAGAGTAGAGTAGGTAGGAAAATTTCAATAAATCTTAGCCTGTGAGCATGTAGTTAGTCGTTTTAATTTCTGTAAAGTTCAGCAAGTCAGACAGTCTAATCCTGGCTTGAATGCTTTCAATTTTTGTCTTAGAATGTAGAGAAGAAGTCTGCTAGACAGTTTAATCCTAGCAGATAGTAGTTTAGGTAGAGAAGCTATGAGGCCAACAGTCTAATCTGGTCTCATGGAGTAATAAGGGTAGAAGTAGAAAAGGTTTATTTTCCTATTTGTAAAAATTGGTGATGTAAAGGGTCTGCAAGTCCAAATGCACCCAAGAAGAAAAATTTTAGGGCCATAGTGTGGGTAGGTAGTTGTTTGGGAGAAATTTTTACTGCTGATAAGATGTCTTCAGGATTTGTGGCAGTTGATCCAAGAACGAAAGGGATATTCCAAGCAGCAGGCATCTGGCCTACACCAAAGATCATTTTCTCAATTCTTGACTCCTTCAAGAAGAAGCCATCCCCATGTGGAGCCACTGTTAGCCCCCCATAAATTTTTGACAAGCAAACAGGGGGCTAAAATGTTGTTGAGCCTCCAAGGAATGCATTTCCCCTTAAAACACATCATCCTTGAAGCCTCCTTGTGCCTTTTTTCCTTTGATAAGGTCTCCTCTGTTGATTTCCATTATAAGGCCTCTCTGTTTGTGAAGAACTGCACAAAGTCCTCCTTTTTCCCTCTAAGTCACCTTTACCCTCAAAATCATACCTAAAATCCCCTTTGAATCCTGCCCTTGCCCTTTGTTTGGCTAAATTTCCCCTTTTCCCCCTATCGTTACCCTCCTTTGGTTTTAAAATGCACTAAAATGGATTAAAAACCCACTTTCCGACCTTATAATAGGGCTTAGCCCTCTTCCCGCCATCCCCCTTCCACTTTTCCCCCATGTGCCCGAGCGCCAGGACCAAGCGCTTAAGTCTTGAGTGCTAATCGCAATCAGAGATCGTCGGAGGGGCGAATTCCTTTGTTATATAAAAAAAAAACTCCGATGTGATTGTCTTGTTTTATAAGGCCCGCGACCTGTTTCTTACCGTTGATCTACCACATAGATCGGACGGCCCGCACAATATCGCAAACTCTGTAATCACAACACTTATTTTATATCCTCTGAATGGTTAATCGCAATTGTTTCCGATGCGATTGATCACTCCGACCTCCGATCATTGCAATCGCGATCCCCCGCCGACCGCGGTCCCCTCCGATTAATCGCAGGTCTCGTCTTCCGATCCCCGATCATACTAGCCCCCGATCTGATCCTGATCGTCCATCTAACCCGCGATCCGATGGTCATCGCTTTCTCCGCCCAATCGCAATTGGAACATTCGTAATGTGTCACACCTTGTTCCCTTCGATTGCGATTGCTCTGAATAGATATTAGTCGCCTGTTTCCCCCACTGAATCCAATGGCCATTGCTTCTCTCTGCCTAATCGCAATCGGAAGACCTTTGACACCGCTCCTTCGTGTCCCCTCCGATTGCGATCCTCCAATCCACTTCTCCATCGTTGATCTTCCCTCCAGTTCGAACGGTCCTGAGCTCATCACTTCCCCTTTCCCAATCGCAATCGGAAACTTATAAGTGTGTCACCCCAGTTTCCTTCCCGATTGCGATGATCCGAGTTAATCACAACTGTCCGTTGGATCTGAAGATCTGACGGCTCAGATCTAATCACCTCTCTGCCTCCGCTGGGTCCCACTTGTACGTTCTTGTCCCCGCATTTTCATAACATTTTCGCCCATCTCCTTTGTATTTTCATTTTTAACCAAAGTTTCATGTTTTCATTAAAAGTCTCGTGTTCCATTCTATTTCATAAGGCCATCCCTCCAATTGATCTCCAACGTTGATTTTTGTCCCCGAACCACGATCTAACAGTCCGCGCTGCATTCTACCACCAAACCCTATTTGTTCGTTGTTTACACCATATCAAAGCATTCTCCACCGTTGTTTCATATTAAGCCACCATTTCACCACCACCGCGCTACCACTCTGCCCATCCTCCGTATCCATCCTCCCTCCCGTGCATGGATTTCATGACAAAGTGGCGTGTTTTGTAGGGTTGTCAATGGTGAACGCCGCCATGATTACACAGTTTTAATACAGCGGCATTTTCTCACCGACAGAGACATGAAGGAGCTTGACAGGACTTGCATTCAAGAACAGGGTTGAAAACTCTATAAATTCTTCCCAAGGCCATTTAGAACGCAAATTTCGTAGACAGGGATATAAATGAAGTGGTAGAGAGTTTAATGCACAGAAAACTAATTCATCAAGGTTCCGCATCAGCAGATTGTTCTTAAGGACCAAGCGCCCATACTGTTCCCTGTATCTACCGTTTTCCTGAAGGAATTTCCACCCGACCACAGTCCTAAGCTACCAGAGTAGTTGTTAATGCAGTATGGTAGACCATTCAGTCATTTATTTTCCATTTTGTTTATGCACCAAAAGGTACTACAGAGTTCTGCAGCCCAAAGTACATCAGGACCATAACAGAGTAAAGGGAAGCCGAAGAAGATCATTCTTTCATCCAAGATGTGCCAGAGATTAATGCATAAGATTTAAAATAGAATGGGCTTCGGCCCTCTTTCCTTTCTGAGTTTTAATTCCTCATTTAGTTCTTCACGTACCTCCTCTGCTCTCTTTCAGCTATAAAACTCATGAGAAAATTATTGTAATGGTGGTTGTTCGGCTGTTGCCGTTGCTTTTAGAGGGATTAATTCTGACTGTTAGAACAGTTTGGGAGGGATTAGCAGAGTAATTGTATGTAGTAGGCTAGGAGTAGAAGTTTGGGTTGTAACAGCTATTGAGCTTGGTGTATGTGACTAGTTTTGCATCAATTAATCAAAGCACATTTCACAGGATCCTGGTCTATTACTATTGGTGAAGTTTTCTCTAACTCTGTTATTACATTTTCATACTGTTACATTTTATGCTGGCTTGCATCAGAAATATGACATAGGATTTACCCTTGTTAGGTACCCTATGTCTCTGCTCTCCTTGCCCTTAATGTTTTCTGCTAAATGTGTTATCTGAGGGTTGATTTCAATCAATTTAACCAGCGTAGTGGATGTTATTGCCTGCTCTCTGATGTATGAATTGAATGGATCAGGTCTTAGATGTTCTTGTTTAGTTTAAGCTGGAAGATTTGGGAACACTGGGGATTAGAGTTAGCCATGTCCACTAGGATCCTTATGCAATCAGTTGGCCTTTCTAAGATCTCTCTGTTAAACTCATTCTCTGTTTTTCCTCTTGGAGCATACTAAAGTTGACCTAGAGTTAGATGACCTCTGGTCCGATCTATAAGCTACCCCTTTGTCCCTCTATCAAAAGCTACCTCTAAGTATGTCCAAGCAGGTCTGGAGTTAAATGACCTCTGATTTGATCTATAGACAGAAAATAGGTTGCTTTCCTTCTTTCACTTTCTTTCCTTAATGTTCCATTCCATCATCTATCTAAAAAGATCCTTTAGTATAGATGACTTGCCCTCTGAAAGAATTGGCTAGTTGTTGTGAGTAATTCTCCTTTCATGACTCCATAGCCCAATGGATGGCACTTTCTTGACCTACCCTCTTTGTTGAAGCATACTGTTGTTTTGTTCTTTTCCTTCCATCACTTTCTCAGTCCATGATCTCATGACCAACCCAGCAACCAACCAACCAAATCACTTTAAAACCCCCATTTGTGCTTCATAACTAGCCTAACATCTCATTTTTAGCTTTCAAAGATATATCATTCTTTGTTTTATTGGAGAGATCCCTCTCCGGGTCCAGGAGGGCTAGATCCTAGGACCCCAAAGTGATTCTGATGTTGTCTCATCTTTTGGTCTTACCAATCTGGCCAAAACATGGGAACCCCAACAACTTCTCTTAAGTGATGAAATTCATCACTGTTTCATATAGAAGCATTTAGCTCTGATAAGAAAAGTGTGATAGTCTGTTGTAATTTCCTCTACAAATGTGATGGAAAGTGTGCCATGAATGTTGGAAATTTCATGGTTAATGTAATATAAGATAAATAAAAATTCATTTCTTCTACACAAGATCAAGAAACCTATGTTGAGTAGCCAACACCATGTTAGGTCTATGTAATTTAGCAGAGTGACAAGACTAAATGCTGCAGAGACTACATCAAAAACCACTTTTGGATTCTAGGATCTAGCCCTCCTGAATCCAGAGAGGGATCTCTCTATATGTGTGTTTAAAGATGTGATATTTAAGGCTTTTAGTATGATATTAGGCTAGTTATTAAGAACAAGGGTTTTTTGTTTTTTTGGTTGGTCAGGTATGATCTTTAATTGGATGGAATATCACAAAATGAAAGAGTTCAAAAGGTGAAGATGCAAGTATATTGAGAAATATTCAGCAGATAGGATAAGTATGACACAGCTTTAAACCATTGGGCAATGGAGTCATAAAAGGGTTTAATTGTACAGCAATTTCAAGAGTGGTCCAAGGGGCAAGTCATCTATATCAAAATATTCTTTAGATTAAATGATGAATGGAACATTAAAAGTGTTGAGAAAGTGGAAAAATTCAATAATTTCAACAAGGATTTATCAACTTTCCATACAAGAAAATCCTTTTTAAGAAACTGTTTGAAACCAATCAAATACAGGGCTAACCATAAGCTTCTTTGGATAGGCTTGTATTAAAGCTAACTTATTAGACAACAATCCAGTAGTCTCACTAGACTACTTTTAGAAAGGATGAAAAAAGATAAGAAAACAAAGTGCAGCTTAAGATCAAGTCAAATGTTTTAAAATCTAGGCCTGCTTTCAGCATAATATTAGGGAAACCTTCAAACAACCTTTGGAGAAAGAAATAGAAGACAGGGAAAACCATAAAATTTTCTAGTTTAACTCTACTTAGCATGCATTGAAAATATCATTCAATAATTTCCTTTCATGTTTTGCACATCAAGACATGGACTAACCAACATTCCTTGATAATCTTTACACTTAAATTAAGTCATTCTTAAATACACAATTGGAGGAAAACATACAAATAAAGCTTATCAGTGAGAGTAGGGTAATTTTAACAGTAAATCCTAGCTATATATTTGTTGTTCTTTATCAAAGAAAATTGAACAAAATGGCATACATGAAAGGAAAAAAATAATAGTAAGAAGTACTTCACCAATGATATAGACCAGGATCCCAAAAATCAGCTTGTATATTGATTGTAAATCCAGTTACATACTTCAAGTCCAATGTTTCATCACAGCAACAACTTGTCTTCTCAGCCTAACTTCTTCAATAACTTAACAGAGCTTCAGAGCTTCAGAATTTATTTACATTCAACAATGATTCGAATATAGAAACTATTACATCAGAAATCTAATAACCAACCCTTTACAATGTGCTCCTCAAAGATATTTTATAAGAAGATGAGGAGGTGGGATAAAAGAAAAGGTCTCTAGTTCAATTAATACAATTTTTAATGCTTCCCTGTCTTTGAGGGGTTCAATAGAGAATTTTTCTGATATTTCTCTGTATTAATTGGTTTTCATTAAGTTTTTAGGCTACTTGGCAAATTTTGTTGACTTTAAAAACTCTTCAAGCAGTTTGGAAATAACTCTGGCTATCTTTTAAACAAAATATCACTGACTGGGAAATAACTATGCCTTCATTTGATTTATTGAGGCTGCAGGTGGCACTTTGGTAGTTGAAGAGGATAATTGGCCTCTGATGTGGCAGTGGAGGCCTCCTTTATTGATATTTTTCTTTTTTTTTACCTGAAAACACCTTTAATGTACTTGTGGTTTGTTTTTTAGGCTTAACTAGCCTTGATCTTCATGTTTAGAACTTCATTCTTTAACATTGTTTTTAACTCTTTGAGCCGAAGGATTAAAACCCTAATCTTCAGGCTTAGGCATTAATCCCTTTAATTTTAATTCTTCATTCTGATACGCTTTTTTTGTTTGTTTATGCAGGTGGCTTTATGCAGTTGGAGGGCTTCCGCTAAACCCTGGATCGTGATCCAGATGATTTCAACATGGATTCAAAACTTGCAGCTCCTTTTTCCTTTGATTTTAAGCCGCAGAATCGTCATTCTGGACCTCTTTGTCACTTGAGTGTGACTGGGAAAAATGCAAAGCAAACACCGTTAAAACCATGCAAAACACACAAAAAAATTATTATAAAATCCTGCGAAATTGGGTTAAGACTACTTCATAGGTTTAATGGAAGGGATGGAGCTATGCGAAATAGAGGAATTTGTAGCAAAAAGGGAGAAAAACCCCTAGCGGAAGCGAAACAAGTGCAAATGGATTTTTGGCGCGACAGTGAACAAGAACCGTTGATTTAGAATGATCAACGGTGGAGATCGTTTGATGGAGTGTTTGGGAGAAATAGATAGAGACAAAATACTTGGGGTTGCGATATAACGTGGGTCGTTAGATTAAAATAATGAACGGTCGAGATCAACCGATGAAGTCTTTCGGGAGTGAATTAGATGAAAAGTGAATGGGGGTGAGATTAAGTTAGGACTGTCTGATCTCAAAGATCGATGGCTAGGATCAAATCAGGAGTTACAATGCAGAGGGGGAAGCGGTATAGCGGAAAACCATTAGTGGTATTTGCGCGACGTTTGGGTGGTTTAATATTTTCGCCAAAAAAATGTGATTCCATACATCGCACGACACCTGTCCTTTCAAAACCGCCCATATCGCGTAATTTTTTGATGTTAACTTTTAGGTGCAAAAATTACGTGAAATGCAGTTTGAGCTGTCAGATGATCGTCGGGAGATCCGACGATGCGAATAAAATGCGATGGGCAGAAAACTATGCGGCGGAAAAATGAGTGGGGTCCATGACAACATGTCCTCTTTGTCGCGAAGCGGATGGGTGAAAAAGGTCATTGGGTTTAGTTCCGATCGTCCGACCTTTTAAATGGATGGTGAAGATTAAAGAGGTGGGGTGGGTTATTTGAATGGGGGAAAAGTTAGGCAAAGGGTAAGGAGGATATCGGGTAGCCCAGTGACTGTTGATCTGCAAAGATCAACCGTTTGGATTAACTTAGACCAAAATGTCGGGGTAGTGAGAAAACAAAGGAAAAAGGGTTTTGGACAGGGTTATCAAGCTTTTAAGCGTCCAATTTCGGGGCTTCGGCCACATGAGGTGGAGGGGTTAAAGGAAATAAGCCCTCAGGGGCTTAGGACCTATATAATGTAAAAAGGGTGTTTTAGGCCCAAAAACAATGTTTTTTAAGCCAAAATTGGGGTTCTGATAGAGGAGATAGGTGTTTTTAAACCAAATGAAAGGGGAACAAACGGTTTAAAAGGGTCTTTGGAATGATTTAGAGGTTAGATGAAGGGTTTTTGAGGGATTTTATGAAGAAAATAAGGATGAAAATGGAATTGTTTTATGAGTGAAAGGAGGAGTGAAAATGATGGAAAATGGGGTTTCATAAGCAGTTTTCTTTGGTTAACAGCAGGGTTTTATAGGATTAAAACGGAAACAGCAGTGACGATTAACTAAAAGAGTAAATGTCATCATAAGATTTTAAGAACTCACAATTGGCCATGAAATTGTTTCTTGAAGGCTAAAAAGATTTAGCCACCATTTGGTATAGCAAATTTTATAGGTGGCTAACACACCACAGAATGAGACATGTTCCCCAACTCCATAAATGCTACCAAATCTCTCTCGGTGTTGGAGCTATTTTCTCAATCAACTTATTTTTACTACTCTTGAAGTGATGAAAGCCACCTCTCCATACATGTTTTTACTGTCTGCACAAAGAACAAAAAAAATCAAATTCATATCAGCGATACTGAAAAAACAAGAACATAGCAGACACTAGGGACATCAGTGGTAAAAAAAAATGTGATATTTTGAATATTTTCAAATAACATGAAGGAAATAATACATAGGTGACTCAATAGGAATTGATAAAGATTAAATATGGAGGAGTTGCACCAAAATAACCTTTGATTTTGAAGGTAGAAAACCATGATCTATTTCTTTATTCATGAGGCATTCATGTTGGTATGATGAGAAAAAATATTTAACTTAAATTCAACATAGGCCTCATGATTTGTAATGCTCAAGGAAGCAGTATTGCATTAAGATTTCACTACTTGGTTCCATGGAAGAAAATTTTGATTTTCATTTCCTCCACGATGGCTCCTTCTCTCCAACATGTTATTTCTTCTAGGCTACTCTTTCCTATGATATTTCCTTACGACGCTTCTTTTGCAACATGTGGTGCAATTACTAGTATAATTTTATGTCCATTATTTATGAAGGTTGAGATATTTAATTTCTTATTTCCTTTTGTGTTGAGTATTTCATCTCATTTCAATTGAGATTTTATTTTTTTAAGATGCATTTAAGGATTTGGACTATTGAATTTAGAATTCATGGAGTGGATTTCATCTCCTTTCAATTGAGATTTTATTTTTTAAGATGCATTTCACGACTTGGACTATTGAATTTAGAATGCATGGAGTGATATTTTACCATAGTATTTAATGGTTATTTATTATTCTCCATTTTGATTGATTTATTTATTTTAAAGGTGTATAAGAACTAAATTTGTAACTCTCAGTTAAAGGACACAATTAATTATGATATTTAAAAATGAATGTTTTAATTCCAAGCTAATGAAGCTTGTTACAAATTTTTGTATTCTTATGGTTTTGTTTGTATAAATATATATTTATAAATATATAATTATTTTTGGTTAAATTAAATTAAATTTATATTTTAATTTTTTTTAAAATATATAGATGGCATTTGTGATAACTTCACATGGAAATGTATGGGGTTAGAAATTTTTTATACAAATTACCCACAGGTAACTATTAAAATCTCTATTCAGACTCCTCATTAATCATTAGATAGAATATTCATAGTACATAGAGTAACTTTAGTATAGGAATAGTAGGCTGCATAACTATTAACAACCAATGTTGTAGTATATTAACATAAATTTTATGATGTAACCTTGCATCTATTTCGTGATTCCTTTAACAATATTAATTAATCACATACTTGACATTATCAACATCACATAATGGAAGGAATCTACATCATCAAACTGACACAATAATCAATGACATCATTGAAAATCGATATACCCTAGAAACACCATAGGGTGAAAACTAGCAAACGTTTAATTTTATTATTAAACGCTCATGAGGAATTAACCCCTCACTTAATGGATTATAAGGGAGTACATCCCTTAACCATTGTAATAAAATCTTACAAGGAAATGTCATTCAAATACAAAATATCTAGCTTAAAGCTATTATAATCATCATGATATCGTTTACCCACAAACATTCAATATGTATATGTCCATGGTCTGGTTGTTCCATCATCGGACCATCTTTCATCTCGCACTGCATGGACCATTAATTATTTACATGCCACCATGTTAAAAAAAATCTATCCTTTTCACATGTCACCATCCTTTCTCTTCAATGATGTTGTCAACAAGATTTAATATCATGATTAGATAAAACATCAATCAATCAATAATCAATCTTTAAATGTGCTCCTTTAACACTTTTTCATGTGCATACATGAGATGTAAATACAATATCACAACATGCTTATTCTAACATCACTACTCATGCATTAAGTGTAAGAAAATAATTATAAATAATGTCAAAATAAACCACATATTATTATGGCACTTCTCTCACATGGTCACATGCGTACAAGGCAAATCACTACGACTGTCCACGAATTCCTTTAAAGGAAACTCACACATCATGCATTCAAGCTACTTAAAAGTTAACGAAAGAACCATTCCTTGAGCTATTACTTTTGGTGCATGAAAATATGTAAAGAAATCTAACACAATGAATTTTGTTCCTATGCATCCAAATTCATATACTTTCAAAAATAATCTTCTCAAAGGAATGCTTAACAAAATAGATTATGCAAACACATGTTTCCTTTTCGAGGAAATATAGCATAATAGGGAACAGAAAAAACATGTTTTATTGTCCATAAAAATAATGTAATAAAGCATACAAATACATGTATTATTTTTTAAATATTATACCAACATTACCCATATATATATTCCAAGGGAACCAATCCATTACTATGGCTTTTTTGCATGTAATTCAACTTCTTTCCCAAAGAATATTTTCCAATGGAGGCTAACACAACATGCTATCATTTCCCACATACAAATATGTATTCGTTCCAATGAAATATAATACAATTCTTTCATACATATACATTATCTTATTCCAAAAGAAGCTAACATAATAGTTATGATAGTTTAAAAGTAACCACATATAATTTTTCCAAGGAAATATAGCTCATCTTCTATCCATGCAAAGAATATATATTTAAAACACCATGGATATTATTTGTGCATGCAAGAGATTACCATAATATCTCTTTTTCAATGTACTCAACCCATATTCCCTTCTCTATATTCTACGTACAAAGTTCTCATGCATTTTTTTTCAAGAAAGTATCATAATCAACCCTTCTTTTGTGCATAAGAACTAGGAAATCCTTTTTAAATTAATAAAAATGTTACCCTTTTATTCATTAAACCATGCAATTAAATAAAACTATCCAATACATAAAAAAATAATAATTGATCTTTTTACCGACCAAAACATGTAATTTTTTCAAAATTCTACAAAGGAATTAACACAATTGTCTTATCCTTCACCCACAAGAAAAAGCATATTATTTCCAAAGAAGATTCCTATGACTTATATTACCTCTGTGCATTTGATTTATGCATAGTTTTTAATATTTTATTCATGACTAAGTATTATTCTTCTTTTTCATAAGAAATCACCATAAGTCTCTTATGCATGAGGATCCATGGAAATAATTTGCATGGATTTATTAAATAACCAATCTTTACCAACACCACTTCTAAGTAAATGGTTAAAATACTATGACGGAATCAAACTAAGTAGAAAAAAAATCTAAGGTTCTTGTTATTTTTACTATTCTCTTGTTTCCCATTAAGTTATTTTCCTTTTCATAGATATTCCATTACATTAAAAAAAATTCTCTTTATTTATATGCATGCATGCATATGAGACTGCACCGACAACGAGTTCCTTCTAAATAAATGTAGTTCCTTCTAAGTAAATGCAGGATTTTTAAACCATTTAACTATCATCTGTTTATCTACCGTTTCCTTTATGCTTTGGGATGCAGTCCTAGAGTTTTTAAACTTTCAATGAAATGAAAACTTGAATGCAAAGCATTGTGAAGTTGTCTTACTGTATGTAAGAGAATGACACAAAGCTCTCTTATTGTTTTCAAGAGATAGAAGAAACCAATATTTGCAACACTAATACGATATATGCCACACCAATCGTAGGAGCCACAATGCCCCAATGCAATTTTATTGTGGCACGAGGCTTCTCAACCTTGGTGTAGTTCTTGAATTCATTAAAAAAATACATCACCCTCAATGCACTGAGCCATCATAGGATTAAAATTTGAGAAAAAAGGTTTATAATGCATTTCATTTAATAGCAGTGTGGATTCATTAGTGGCTATCACCACACCCATTGTCCAAACCATCTCTACAAAGGGATATAGAAAAATGAAACCATTGTCCTCCCTTTTCCTCCTCCCCCATATTGATTTCGCAGCATTGTAGGAATATTACATACTCCCCCCCCTTGAAGAAAGCATTGTCCTCATTTTTCTTCTCTCACTGAAACCATACATTTTACTCATGTTATAATAATATAAATAATCCAGAAGGGAATAATTCCCATTCAAAATGAATCATTTTCATTTCCAAGTAATACCATAAAATGAAAAATATTTTTTTATCCATAGTCATAGGCATGCATAGCTGCAAAAAATATTCAATTTCTTTACCAACTTACCCTTACCACTTACTCTTAGAAGTCATGGTCACTTTTATGCAAGCACTCCGAGAATTTTTGGAAATCCCATCAACACTCCATGGAAAGTACCATGTAATGTATGACTAACAAATTTAATCACATTAGTCACATTATTTTCAATTGAATGAAATAATTTAAACTATGAATCATTCATGAAATTTCAAGTGATATTTTAATCACAATACTTTCCTAGTCTCCGAAGAGAATTAATCATATATTCATCAAAATGACAAATCATTGGACCACGTGCACAATCTTAGTTTCTGCTAAAGACATCCACCTAGTACTTCTGAAAGTACTAAGAGATCACCTAGGTCTCTGAACATCGAAATGATCAATAAATGTACAAAATGCATATTATCCCAGTGCCTACTAATACATTCAAATGATTAGTAATACAATATACATAAAATATTTACACAATTATATAGAAATTTTATTTTAACATAACACATAGTTGATTAGTTAATTTGTTCTCTTATGAGAACCACAATTTGTTAAATATCACTCCTCCCAACCAATGGGAACTTCTTTCCATAACTAGATCGAGTCATTTTCACATTGAGACAATTATTTGACAGAGACCATACCATGTTGAGTCTTGAATTCCACTCGAAAACCAACTCAAGAATTCCAATAATCACACAAGGTCTAATATAATATTCCTCTTGGCAGCTTCTTTCCTATTCCACTGATAATTTCCCATCTATGAGGAATTTTAGGCCTCCTTTAACAGGCTCCAAAACCAACAGAGTTGCCTTATGCTTTTTCCCTCTTCACCATATTGGTCAACTATTTTCCCTTACTGAGATCATCCATATCTAGGGAGATGAAATCTGGGTAGGAAAGCACCATTAACCCCTCTCGGAAGGCAATCACCATCAACCCAAGGCCTTCTGGCCTTTCACAACTTTTCACAACTGTCTCGTAGATTAAATTTCTCTTTTATAATTCCTTACCATAGTAATTTACATAATGAACCATATGCAAATTATACATAAATAAAAAGAAACGTTAATGCACATCATGCAATTTTACTTGACCCTCAACATGAGTCCACAGTATCTAGATTTGTAGGAAACATAAGTGACATACATGTTGTATACATTATGATTTTCCAAATAAAAAAAACATGCACATCATAAAATTATACTTTAACATTTACTGTTGCAATTTGTATCGCAATGTTTTACTTTCACATGTTTTCTTTTTTCTATTAAGCTACTCATGCTTATTCTCGTCAACAATGCTAGTCATAAATATGCATTTTTTAAATAGGTATTCACTTTCACAATCATCTTAGTTTGATGTATACAATGTTGTCATGCATAAAAGTACATACAAATAATGGTTAGGGTAAAAATACAAACATTTCCAATTCCCACAGTGTATTTTTACCAATAAACTAACACATGAAGTAGCTACCATACTCACTTGTTCAAAACTTGCAATAAGTTTTAATATGTTATGAATATAATTCATAACAGATATAATTAATATAGTTATTGATAGTTAATAGGGATTATGTAAGTAGTCATTAAGTTAGTCAAAGGGCATGTCTAAAAGACATGCCCATTCATGAAAGGCCACCTACATAGGTATATAAGCAGGGCTTCATTGTAACATTCAATTATCTCTTATACATTTTATATATAATATATTATTATTACAATACCTCCTATGTATTTTACAATTAATTCAACAAGCCTACATCTTTTTTGCCCCATTTGGTATCAGAGTCATCCCTCTTCAGGATTTGTGTGATCACTATTGTTGCCACCTGCTTTCCAGTTTCATTACCCTATCGCGACCGGAACACCATTATCAACCCCCACACACCCTCACCTTCATTAGAGCAGGGATATTCTCCCCTAGAAGGAAGCACCTACACCACAGTTTGCTACCTTCAACTGTTATATGTGGTGCCTCGAAATTGTTGCCACTCAATGTCTTCATCAATGACAATGGATGATTTCAACAAAAAGTTGATCTATTTGGAGAGTAAGATCAATAATTACGATAAATTCACTAAAATATTAGTCAATATTGAGGATAAGGTTACGGGAAATTCTGACGACATCAAACAACTTCAAGATCCAATAAAGCAGATAGACAGACTAATGTTGAAAATCCGTAATGAGTCTAGAGACAATTATAACAAACTAATGCAGAAGATGAATGCCATTTTGGGCAAGTTATATCCAATCCAAAAACCAATAGTCTGGAATATGGAACATAGTCAACAGAACAATTCAGCTAATTCAAAGAATTCAGATCATAATCACGAAGAATCACCATATTCTAAAGAAGGTTTTGAAGATTCAAATGCAACTCAATCCATTGACACAACACCAAAAATTATTGAAAACATTGTTTCTGAATACCAAAACCTTTCATCATCAGTTCTACAAGAACAGGAAGAGACAGATACAACTGAAGACACCAACACAACACCAGAAATTGTCAAGACCTTTGCCGTTGAACAATAGAGTATTTCATCTTCAGTGTTGAAAGAAAATTGCGAAGAAACAGAAAAAGATGAAGCTGATGTGGATGAAGATTATGAAGATCATGATGATTCAGATAAAGATAATATGGAAGAAGGATATCTTGAGAAACAAGAGCATCCACATGAAGACGAAAATGATCTGAACAACTGTTGTGACATGAATGAAAATCAAAGTTGGGTTTATGAAGAAAAAGAAGAAAATTCTTTTGATGAGGAAACTGATATGAATATGAAATTTTTTGAAAATGATGAATGTAAAATTAATGACATACCTGCATCGATAAGGCATGAGAAAGAATCCTACGAAGAAGATTTAAAAAACGTTTTTGTTGCTCCATTGGAAATTCCAAATTCTGAGAATGAGGGAGAATCTTACTTAGTTGAGTGGGAAGAAAGTGATGGAGTTAAGCTTGTAAAAATGCTAGAAAGTAGAAGGTTGACACCGGAGTCAAAGGTAATAAAGGAGTTGTCATTTTCAAACATCATGGGTGCAGCAAATACAACCAGCCCTGTTCTTCGTGCAACAGAAAATTCAGAAAGAATTCCATCAACAATATTAACGAATTGTGATGCGAGAAATTCAATGGTCAATTTCAAACAGAGGCTTGTAAAAATGCATTCAGCTATGGATTTAGCAGGAGTTTCACTTAATTGCGTTACAAGTGGTGAATATTTAAAATATTATGCAAGTGCATCAACTTTGGACCAATGTTCGCTTCTCTCAACGTCTACGCCTATTCCCTTTGTCAATGCTGCAACCTCCCTACTGGGATTCCATCGCAATGGTCCTTCATTTGTAGAGGTTATGCTATTTCCTCAAGAAAGAATTGCAGAACCTACCAATTCCATGAAAAAAAATGAGGTTATTAGATTTGGTATATCTACCAGTGTGGGATACAACATGAAATTAGAGAGGACAATATATAAGGGTGTTGAAGAAGTTTGGAGGTATCTACAACAATGTGAGATTATTATTAAAAGAAAACCATATATCCTATCACAGATTCTTCATTCTTTGAGGACACTATGGCCGGTAGGAACAGAGTATCTACATATTTTAGATAAGTTTGATGGCCGTGACATGTTTTGGAAGCACATATCATCCTACATTTCATTGTTTTCCTCCTCTAAAGTGATTCCCCTTAGCAATATGAGTGATGAAGAGCTTAGGACTAAGGCTTCCCAATATTAGTGCCAGTCTTCAGTGCTTAATATCATGGGCCCGTGATATTTTTCTCCGAAGACACCTTGTGCATTTTTAAAAGACTGTAGCAAAGCCAGATGCTTCATCACCAACAACAGTGGTAACTAATACTAATCAAGCAACAACAGGAAAGGATAATAAAGTGATAATATTAAAGTATGCACACCCATCACGTGCATAAAAAATTCTGTTGGAATGGAGTAACAATTCAAAAATGAAAAAAACTCTTCAATCTTATGGTTCTTGCTTATATGATAAGGAACTTCTCCTGCACTCTTCTATTCAACGAGATAAATTTATTGACCATCCCATACGAGCTTTAATCAAGAGAAATAAAAGATTTGAAAACCCAACAACCGATCATAACAGAGCCTGCGGCCAAGATTTACGTAACGAATTATTACGCTTTTGTGATCAACATGGAAGGAATTTATGGTAGAGATTCTGTGATCGAACATCTGTCTGTAATCATTGAGGTCGAGACTGTGGCATATCAAAATTTTCTAGAAGGGCGTCTGGCGGCATTGGTGGTCTTTTGCTGGTCGTCCGTGCAGAAAGACCAGGATCTCACAATGGTCCTCACGACGTTCATGTTTTGCTTCCCTCAACTGTTGCAAATGTTCCGTTGCCCTCGACTGAGCCTTCCGACTGCCCCTGTGCAACATTCAATAACATGTAACAATTGCTCAAATCACGGAGAGGTCAAATGCTGTGTCAAACGGTGCATCTAACAGGTGTATCAAACAGATCGAAAGGACGTCCAATTTGTAATTATAGTTATATTTATAAGTTATACAATACATATATTTTTCCAATTATATATATATATATATATAAGTTATAGATTTATAATTTATAATTTATATACTAATTATATAATAAATTAATTAAAATATATATGTATGTATTTATTAAAAAAAAAAAAAAAAAAAAAAAAAAAAACAAAAACAAAAGCCCTAGTTTTCAAAAACAACATTACAAGAGAGAATTCTACAAAGGTGGGGTACCAAGTGCTCAATGACATGCCAAGCAGATAATCCCAAGTAGCGAAATTGTTGAAAAATTAAGCTTTGAGGAAAAAGCTTTTCGAGAGGAAGGCAATGTTATGAATATAATTCATAACAGATATAATTAATATAGTTATTAATAGTTAATAGGGATTATGTAAGTAATCATTAAGTTAGTCAAAGGGCATGTATAAAAGACATGCCCATTCGTGAAAGGCCACCTGCATAGGTATATAAGCAGGGCCTCATTGTAACATTCAATCATCTCTTATACATTTTATATATAATATATTATTATTACAATACCCCTTGTGTATTTTACATTTAAGTCAACAAGCCTACTTCTTTGTTGCTCCATAATCAAAACCAATTCATGCATCTAAGTTTTATTAGTTATTCATGCAACACTAACTAATCAATGTTACTAATAATATTAATGAAACCATGACACGAATCATTCAACAACTATCCATTATAGCCAAGTCTCACTACTTGAACCATTGTATATTTTCAAAATCTAAAAGAGTTCATTCAATTTAATTTTAAAACACTCTATCATCCTCTTCAATAAATTTCCTCGTATTTTGCATTCATGCATTAGTTTCACACACCATCACTATACACATTCATCCTTTTTAAGTAGTGCATGGTAACTTTATTTATGTTCATTAAATGTATCAGTAATATGTCATATATGAAAATGTTGATAGTCAACTCTCACTTTCACTAGTGAGTACTCAGGTTGTTCATAAGTGTAAAAAAGGTTTTATTATATTTTATCCTCAACGAGATTCAAATATCATGAACATATTTTTACAATAAAATTTATTACTTACTACTCTTCAATGTTTCTATAAACATAAGTCATGTGTGTCATGCCAAAAGTAGTCTACTGCAAATATCAATATGTAGATTTTTATAATAATACCTTAGCCGATGTACACTAGTAGCAAACCTCGATCTATTTTCCGCATAACAATTCCCGATGGCGCGAGTGATGTAAAATTCATCTTTGATACCACTTGTAACATTGTAATATTCCTAATTTAGCTTTTAGCTAATTAGAATATTAAAATTTGTCTTCCTTAATTAATTGATGTATAAGAGGATAGAGGGACCCATAAATCCATTTAGTAGGAATAAAACCACTTCTTAATTTGAATGTGGATCAATGCATCTAGATGGGGTCAAGATGAATAAACCACTTCTTGGTTTGAATGTGGGTAAATTCATGTGGATGGGGTCAATTTGACCAAATCAACAACACACTTATGGAGTTAGTGTAGACAATGGAGGACAACGCAATCATAAAGGAGGTTAGTGGGCATGAGAGTAGCATAATTATTGTGTGGGGCCAAGGGGGTGAATGTTCACAAGAATATAAGGAAGGGGATAGAAACCATAGAAGGCATTATGAATATTTTTTATGTCTGTTCTTTTATGACTTTTTGCAAGCTTCATATGTTTAGTGGAGTCCATTGTGCTATTTAGCACAAGGGTGTTTCCGAGCGGAAACCCCACCATCATCCTCGGGGGAATTTGAGTGCCCACACAGGAGAGGTTCCTTTTAGCTTCATTCCATCATACGGAATCAGGAAAATATTCAAAAACCTTCAACAGTGTAGTCTCCTTTAGGTATTGCGCAATTCAGGAGGGCAGTTGCAGTGGAGGTTTGAGAACCCAAGTTCTTGAGCTTGTTGTCCAGTGAGGAGATCAACCCATCATCCAGATGATAAGTGGGGAGGAGTATCAACTATTTTCACATAAGATTAGCCACCTCCTAGTAGTTACTCACTTGCAGTGTGTTATTCATCCCTAGGGCTACATTTTACATCTTGAGTACTTCAAGAAACCCCTCCTGGGTTATCTTCGAATTATGTTAGAAAGCCTAGATCTTTGATCCCGACATTTTCTGAGGACCCTATCATTAGATCTATTAACACTCCAAAATTTACCTAGGGTTGTTATGTTGTGTCAAAGAAATAATAGAGGTAATTATCAACCACTTTTGGAGATTACGATCTAGCCTTCCTAATGCTTAGAGGGGTCTCTCTCTTAATGATTTAACTTTGTTGTTTTAATTTATTTTAGTCTAGTTATGTATAAATGATTTGGTTTAATTTTGATTTGTCGGTGGAATTACTTATTTAGATGTATAGGTGTCATTTTCCTTTCCATTGGGCTATTGAGTCAATATATCAAGAAAAAAGGACAAAATCAAGTTCTAAAGGAAGTGTTAGAGGGCAGGGTAGTTGAGAGAAATCAGATCTTAAAGGCTAAATGGTGAAGTGGCTTTCAATCGGGATCGAGGACCAAATAATGAAACTATTGATGTTGTTGCTAGTGTAGTTGTAGTAGCTGGAACTTCTGTTGACACTAGAACTATTGCAGTTAATGGAAATGATGTAGCCACTGCAGCTGATGTTAAAGCTATAAGAATGGAAGTGACAGGGATTGATTCCATGCTGGCTTGCTTTTCCCGTACTAATTTGTCCATTTTAGTTTCCATCTCTTTCATTTGATTTGTCAACTGAATGATGAGATTCATCATTTCATCCTTCTGATTTTCATTCTCTAAAACTTCTTTAGTTTGTGGATGTTCTGTTGTGGGTAACTTAAGTTGTTTCTTCAATGCAGCTATGTCTGCATTCTTATTCCTAATAAGCTCTTTTGCTGCTTTGATATCCTTGGGATTATCCAACCTCCATGAACAATTCTTCAAATGATTTTATCCTGTTATCCTTTTCTTGTGAAGAATCTTTCTCTAGTTCTAATTGTGCCCTGATATTTTCTAGAGAATTATGTAGTTTTTGGACACTTAAATCCTTGTTTTTCATAGTGGAATAGATCATTTCTCCTGCTTGTTTATGAAACTCAATCTGATCTATAGGATGTACATATTTAGAAAGTACCTCAAAGGTTGTTTTCTTGTAATCTAATAATGATTTTGGAGCATGCATTGTTGGCTACAAAAATGTCATTTGCATCTTTCTAATTTTGTAATCGAAAGATGAAAGTAATATATTTTGGTCACTAGGAGTTTATTTCCAATATTGGTCATAAGTTACAGCTTTCAATGCTTCATTCTTCAATTTAATTTCTTTGTATTTCTCCATTATATATTTCTCTTTATCCACTCGTTTGCTTGAGGATGAAACCTATGCAATATGTTGTTTCTAAATAATTTGAGCACTATAGGTTGATAGTGGATGTGTTTCTTCTGAAACTGTTGGAGGTGCATTATCTCTAACCACTATATCTGTATCAATGATTTCAACTGTATCAAGTATTTCTTCTTGTTCTATCAATGGATTCAGTTTTTCCATTTTCCTGTACATTAGCTTGAATTTGGTATGAGAAGTAGTCTATGCAAAATAAGAACCTTCCTCTCTTGCCCTCTTTGAATTTTTGTCCCGTGGGGCTTGATTAAGCAGGATGGAACTGGTTTCAACCTACTTCTCCGCCTCTTGTAAAGTATTTTCCAACCACTTTGACTGGTTGGAATACTTTTCAACCTCAAGCTTTGACTCCTGAATAAAAGGGGTCAAGTTGAATTTGACTCTCAGCTTACTTATGACTCCTAAGGGATCATATTTCCATTTGAAACTACTACTGAATTTAAAATCCTCTAAATACTTGTCTACTTGCTAACCAAGATTCCTATTATTGCAAATAAAAGACCTTAACTAGTTCTTGATCTTAAATTGAGTTTTCTTCTTTGTTGAAAGGAAATTGACTTCATCTAAATTCATGATTTTTCTGATGTATTCGAATGAAAATAACCTCATTGGGAGGTATATTGGAAGTTTGTATGGAGTAAGTTGGCTTCCATACACCCTAATTTTTATATGATCCTCGTATAAATACCAGTATCCTGTTTTAATTTGATATGAAAATTGTAACACCTTATTTATCTCTTCACTGACTATAGGTTGAATGTTACTGCTTAGCATGATAATAAATATATTAACAAATGAATTAATGAAGTCTTTGTAGCTGAATTCTATGGAATCCTTTCTCATCAAGGATTTCCAAAAGACTATAGGTTTGGGGTTACCCTCTGTGTCCAGTTTTTGGAGGCTAACTGCAAGCCTTTCTGACTCGAAATATAATAACAAATGGAACAAAACTAAGGAGTATTTAAATACTCCTTCCTCTGGCAATTTGACTAGTTGATCATGGATTGCATCTAATAGATATTGGTCAAAATTGAATGTTGAAGTTGGAGGTTGAACTCGACAAAATATGGATAGGAAACCTAGGATAGAGGCATCTACATGTTCATCAGTAAAATACCCTAAAATGCATGACAACATTGTAACAATTTGACTAGCTATCTCTAAAAATATGGAGGTTGAATATGGAGGATTAATTTTTGGGGTTAATACTGAAAGGTCTACGGGAAGATGGAGGATTGATTTTTGGGGTTAATACTGAAAGGTCTACGGGAAGATGTATTTGGGTAGGTTTGAGTCCCAGAGCTGAATATCATCAACCTGATACATGAATTTGTCATGGCTCCAATAGTGGACCTCTAAAAGGTTGAAATCTGTGACTGTACCACTGGTTTTGAAGTCTTTATGAGCTAGAGGGGTGTGGTCAATGTCTACTACATATGGTTGCAAAGGATTTACAAATATAATACTCTGGGAGGCCATTAATTTGTTTAATTTATCAATTTATTACTTTTTTGTGCTTAAGTAATGGTTTCTGGTGCTTAGGATTACCTGGAAAATCGAAGTTTTGGTCTTTGGATGGGGTTCTGGCAGCAATAGGCTTCAATTCTGGTTTGGAATGGCTGCAAACTGGGTCGACAAAGGTTTCTTGGACTCTTTTTCGTAATTAAAGAAAAATATTCAAATAATGTTTTAGGGCAGGTTTTATTACTTTTGAGCGGAGGTAGTTAATCACATGGCACAGGCTTTGATTTTCAAACAGTAACTAGTTTCATTTCATAGAAAAACGGTGGTATGGTGGGTTATCACATTGCAAGAAGAAGATTGGTGGTTTTATGATGGGGGATGCGATAAGAGGTGGGATTGTTGTGTGGCAGGGAGGCGGGGGTGTGAAACCACCCATTTCACACCCCCCCACCACGGCTTTAAACATTGGACTGTCGGGGATGCGAAAGTGCTTATTGGCTGTTATATATGATAGGATGGATCAGGCAGATGGATGATTTCGGGGGTTCTGATAAGTGGGACCCACGGATATTTTATACGGAGGGATATAATATATATGTGAAGGTTTTATAATATATGTGGGTTGTTGATTAATATAGTGGGTTCGGGTAATATATTAAAGTGGAATGTTTTATATGGAGGGGTTAATATGTTAGCGAGGAGTAATAAGTGTTGGGTTAAAGTAAAGTGGGATCTAGGAAATTAATTTAGTGGGTGGGGGAGGGGGATTTTAATGAAATATAAATTATATGTTAAAATAACATGAGGGGTCCAGGAAAACATTTTAAGCGGGGAATTGAGTTAAAAGGGAAGTGGGGCCCAAGGATTATATTAAGCACTGGAAACTTTGGATAAGTGGGCTTTTCATGTTTTTTATGAGAATTTATAGTTATTAAAGGGAAAAGGGGTTTTAGAAGGGGAAATGACTTCCAAGAGTGGAAATAGGGTTTCTAGCAAGGGGATTGTGTTTATAAAGATATTAGTGATATGAGATGAACCAATTGATGCTTTCCATGGCTTGTAAAATTATTCTACCTACCCTTTATTTATCCCAACATTTTTTAATTCCTTTATTGGGTGCATTTGAGCTTGCTGACCCTTTTATTTTCTTTTGATAAGCTAACTAAACTATTTCTAACCTTATAACTTCCAATGGCTCAAATTAAACTGATGAGCTCATTTTTATTCTCTACCTAACTACTGATATGCCAAGATTAAATGTTTTGGTTAGATCTTTATTCACTATCTATAATAACATGAATTTTAAAAGAATAAATGAATCAAGAGTAAATTTTATGATCATCATGAATTGTGGAATTTTGGACAAGCTGCATAGAATTTTTATTTTCATAAAGTAAACTAAGAGTTGTGGAATTTTAATGTGAACACTTTCAAGATCTATTTTTGTTTATTTTTGTGGCGTTCATACTTTATATTCTTTTTTGATCTTATTTTATTTTGGTCCTTTGATTTTCATTTTTCGACATACCCTCTTTTCATTTTTTAAAATGGGAAAACATTTGTAGAAAGAAAAGGTATGTACAATATTACAAGACTGAACATAGTCAATTCAAAATTATGATACCTATTATTATAGGACCCTAACAGTGGCTCCACTTGGGGATGGCATCTCCTGGCGAGATGTCAAGAAATTTCTGATCAGTGGCCTTGGAAATTTGACTTTTCTTTCCTTGGAACTGCTTTCTAAGATTTACTTTATTCAAACATATGATGCTATATCTTTTAAAGCTTAGGGCCTTCTCTTCGGGCTTCAACTTTAGAAGATAATCATCCAATCCAATCTAAAATTTTCAATGGTATTTACAATGATCAAAGTAAAAAAAAATGAATTAATGGATAATCTAGAGAAAAACAGTGCTTCAAATTCTATCATTGACTAGTCCACCTGGCAGATCTGTTCCATCTACCTCCTTCGAGAAAAATGAATTTTTGCCTCTGTAACCATAAATGATATATGTGCCTTTCCATAGAAAGTCAGATTTACCATGTTTTCCTTTTTCTTCCCTTATGGAATCCCATTTGAGTACTTTATCACCTATGTAGAAATCATATGCTTTAGTTTTCTTATCAAATATCTTTTTTATTTTTTCTTGAATCACTTGTGATTTGATATAAACTTCTTCCCTGGTTTGCTACAAATGAATTGTTTGATTTATCCGCCTTTAGATGTCATTCATTTCTACTTGTATTTCTTGAATCATTTTCATAACTAGCACTCCCAATGAGGATGGAAAAACATCATGCATCCCATATACCAATTGATAAGGAGATGTACCAATAGATTTTTTGGTAGTTAGTCTGTTTGCCCATAAGGCATTAACCAACCTTTTATTCCAGGTTTTCTTGTTATCCTATAACAACTTCTCGATGATGTTGACTCAGATTTTGTTTGAATATTCTGCTAGTCCATTACCTTGAGGGTAATAGGCAGTGGAATGACCAAGGTTGATATGGTATTTATTACAAAAGTCTATCATTTTCTTGGATTTGAAGGCAGCAACATTATCAGTAATGAGATTTTATGGGAATCTGAATATAGAAAGAATGTTGTTTTCGGGAAATGAGATAATGACAGAGACTGTGGCTTGTCTAGAAGGGACGACTTCTATCCACTTGGTAAAATAATCAGTAGCTGTTAATATCCATTTATGTTGGGCTGAGCAGGGTGGGTGAATTTCACCAATGAAGTCTAAACCCCATTGTTGAAATGGAATTTGTACAGAGATATGTTTGAGGGGTAATGATAAGATTTTATTTTACCCTTCAGATATATAACATTTGTGATAGGAGGTCACATACTTTTTGACATCTGCAAAAAGAGTGGGCTAGTAAAAACCTGCCCTCAAAATTTTATTAGCAGTTGTTTTCTAGTAGAGGTTTCCTCCACAGTCTCCTGCACGAAATTCCTCCATTACTTTATCATCTTCATATTTTAATAAACAATTCAATAGAATTCCACCATGATATTTCAAAAATAGAGCATTGTCTATGATACAAAATTTTATTTCTTGCAATTTTAAGAATCTACCTTTAGTTCTAGATAAACTAGGAGGAGCTCGTAGATTGAGTAAAACAAATATAATGTCAGCATACAAGGGTGAATCTATGAAAGGTTCACTAATTTGTGGGGTCTCCATCTCTTCTTGATCATTTAGGGAAGAAATAAAATTTATATCTAAGGCCTAACAGTTCGATTCAGCCATGAGTTTGGCTAAACCATGACCCTTGATTAATTTTGTAGGCTTAATTTCAATGTCATATTCCAATATTGTGGCAATCCATTTTCCTCTTTTTCCATCAGGCCCATTCTGAGTTAGAGTTTCCTTTACAACTGAATTTGGAACATATGCAATTATGTCAGAGTATAGAATGTACACTCTGAAATATTTTATAGCATTCACTAAAGCAAGTGCTTGTTTTTCCATAATATTGTACTTTAGTGTTTCATCTCTCAAGGATTTACTGAAAAATAAATCAGTTGTTCATAACCCTGATCATTCTTTTGCAACAAAACTGTTGCAATGGTGTGTTTTGAAGCAAAAGAAAAAATTATAAAATCTTTTTTGAAATTAGGACTTATGAGAACAGGTGTTTTAGTGAGAGCTTCTTTGATTGCTTCAAAAGACTGTTTAGCCTCTACTATCCACTTAAGTGCTGAATCCTTTTTTAACATGTTATTCAATTCTCTTATTAGTTCTACTAAATTAGAAATTAATCTTCTAGGAAAAATTATTTTACCTAAGAATGCATATAATTCTTTGATGTTTGTATCATGACTGATGTTTAAAATTTCTTCTATTCTAGATGGATCAATTCTAATACCTTATTTTGAAATTGTGTCCCGGTAGTTTACCTTCTTCTAATCCAAAAAGTGACTTTTTAGGATTGAAGGAAATGCCAAATTTTCTACATTTAATGAAAACTCTTCTCAAATGATCTAGATGTTCATTATCTGTTTTGGAAAATACTATGGTATCATCTAGATAAATGACTAAAAGCTCATGAGTTTCCTTTTCAAAATATATATCCATAGCTTTTTCGAATGTAGCTCCAGCATTCATCAATCCAAAGGGAATTTTCAAATACATGAAAGTTCCCCAAGGAGTGGTAAATGCAGTCTTTGCTTGATTTTCAGGTTGGACTAGGATTTGGTTGTATCGATAAAATCCATCGAGTAATGATATTATGGATGACCCTAATACCCTCTATAGCATGTGGTCCATTTTAGGGAGAGGATAGTTATCTTTCAGTGAGACTTTGTTTAAGTTTCGGAAATCAACACAGTGTCTGATTTCCCCTGTTTTATTTCTAGTGGGGAATAAATTAGAGACCCAATCATAACATCTAATAGGTGTTATTATTTGTGCCTCATACATCCTTTTAACTTCTTCCTCTATCAATGGCATAAGAAACTGATTAATTCTCCTAATATTTTGTTTAAAGAGCTTTCGATTTTTTTTTATTGGTATTTTATGTTGGATAATGTTGGTATCATAAGACTTGAGGCCTTTATAACTCCATACAAAGACATCTTGAAATTATTTAAACATAATTATATACTTCAACTTTTCAGTTGGAGGTAATTCTTTGGATATTATGATAAGCTTGGGTTTTTCTTCTGTTCCTATGTTACATTCTTCTATATCTGACCTTAGGGGCTCCATTTTGGGTTTTCTAGCTACATCATTTTAGTCAAAAAGATCTTCTAATGGGGCTAATACCTTGGGCAAAATATTATCTTTAAGGTTTAAAATTTCCAATTCATCATTGGTTAATTCTTCTATTTCTTCTTTTTAAAAATTTTCTATTTATACTTTAGTGAATTTAGTTGGTTCTATTTTATTTACATCACTTATATCTATCTCATTATTTATAGTATAATCTAATGTACAATCACTGTCTATATTACAGTTTTGAAACTCTCCCTCAGAATTCATGAAATTATAGATTTGTGAGTCTTGTGAAAAGATCTTCCAATACTTAAAATTATCATGAAGGATTGGCCTATGTCTTCTCTCAGTAGTGTACTGATGATTTGGCTGAAAGGGTAACTTGCATGTACTGGAAAAAGTAGCCAAACTACGTGCCTGCATATTCTGCTTTCTTGGAATAACAACAAAGTCAATTTCAAGAAAATAATTTATCAAGTCTAGGATGGTTTCTGTGTATTGGCTAAGTCTAGGACTACTCACAATATACTCTCCTTTGATTTTTTTATGATAATTTCACAGTCTCCCAGGACAAAACTCTTTTGGCTCCAAGTTTTCTTACAATTTGCAGTCCTAACACTAATGCTTCATATTCTGCCATGTTATTAGTGCATTTGAAATTTAACCTGAAAGCATGTCCTTCTGAATGATCATTATCTAAGTTATAAATTCATACTCCATCTTCTACTCCTAATCTGTTTACATAACCATCGAAATCTAAATTCCACATAGACTCATGAGTTATATCATCACTGTCAATTTCTTTATGCTTATGTTCTACTACTGTGAATTTATCTTTACCAGTATCTGAATTGCATAGGATAAAAGAGTCCATATTAGAATGTAGGGAATAGATAGGATAATTCTGTGGTTTTTCTGCACTATTGACCATGTATATCATCAAATTTTCTCTATAAATCTTTTTTGGCTAACCAAATACAAAAATTGTAGCATATGACATGTCTAACTGCAGTGATCCCTATAATTTTTCTCCCCATGAGCGAGATAATAACGTTCCATATTTTGGAGGGATATCAGCAACTACAATATCCATGATAATACTCTTAGCTGGGTATTGGACTAGAGTTACACATAGGCCTTTTACCAAGCCAAGATATTTAACTTGACTAGAATAAAAGGAAAACAGGTCTTTGTATGGTCTAGTGATATCTAAATTCAATTTTTTGTTTACTGCCTAAGGAATTAAGTTATGAGATGCTACGGAATCCAACATTGCATTGTGTAAGATTTTATCATGAATGTTCAAGCTAATGTAGAATGGAGGGACACCTCCATGTTGATGTTTACCATTAACTTCAGGAAGAAATAATAATTCAGGTTGATCATCATTAAGCTTAACAATATCTTCTCCTTTACCTATGTTCAATGTCTTAGTGATTTGGGCTTTGTATGAATCATTTTTCACCAGCTCTGTTAAAGGAACTGGTATTTTCAATTTGGCTATCTCAACTTGAATATTGAATGGTACTTGAGTTTTTCCTAACTGAATGATTTCCTCTTTACCAATTGTAGTTTGTGTATTTTTGTCCTTTTTATCCACAATTGATATTTCAGTTTCTGTTTCCACTGTTTTACTTTCAATTTTCTTATCTGGAACAGTTTGAGTGGCAGTGGTAGTTTTATCAGTAGTTGAAGTTTGAGTAGAAGTAGATATGATGTCTACAATCTTTGGGCTTGAAGTATTGTGGGTTTCTCTGGGGAGGATTTGTAGGGCTTTGGTCACAGGAGCTTCTACTGTTTTCATAGTCTGAGTTTGGATTGTTTTCTTAGTAGGGGTTGTCGTGTTCTTCTTGCTTCTAAGGCTATATTTTATGAACTTCATAGATAGCAGATTCATAATATTTTTTATAGTCGAAGGAATCTCTAGATTATAACTATAATTGTTGTAACATGTATAATTCTTGTTCTTCTTGGGTAATAAAAATAGTATTTTCATCATTTTTTCCCATCAAGTTTATCTGGGTGTCTCGGTATTCATCATTTTGTTGAGAAATCTCAGCATATTTTTCTTGTAAAGGTGGTCTAATCTGTTAATCATGTACTACTTATCTTGATTTACCAGTATTAGGATTTTTCCTAAAGTCGGGATTTCTAATTTGGGGACCTTGTAAATTTTCCCACTGAGGTTTTATGTCCATGTTTTCTAGTCTATCCATTAATCTTTCCATATTTTTAGCTAAACTATCTATCTTAATGTTTGAAGTGGATGGTTCTTCCTTAATGGTAACTCTTCTTTCATTTCTCATCCTAGATCTTTTAGCTAACAAGTTAGCTTCTACATTGACTACATCACTTTGCATTTTCTCTAAATATGCAGGGTTTCTTTCTCTTAATTGATATGACATGTCAGCATCAAAACCATCAGGAAATTTGATAAGGGCTAAGTTTGGTGGGGGTCTGATATTTACTGGAATTGCATTATAGATGTTATTAAACCTAGTACAGTAATCCTGAACAAATTCATTAGTATATCATTTAATGTTTTCATATTCAGACAATACTTATAAAGGGTTTTTCTTTCTTTCCCATCTATTAGTGAATAATTTATGAAAAACATATAAATTAGAAATATGGTTAGCGGGTAAATATTTTAACCATTTCTTAACATCTCCTGATAATATTTTTGCAAATAATCTCATTTGAACATCAACCTCATCAATTTCATGTAATTCAAAGTAATAAGTAATTTTATTTACATTTTGTTGAGCAGTATATTGCCCAGTACCATCAAACTGAAAAATTTTACTCTGTTAGTCCTGTGGCATGGCATGTAAAGGATCTTGTAAGACCAAAGGGGCATATATGCCTGCCATGGCTAAGATTCTAGCTTGGCTGGGAGGTAAAGTGGTAGTGATTGGAGATGAACTTGAAGTGCTTGGAGATCAACTTGGAGTGCTTAGAAATGAGTTTGAAGTACTAGAATATGTACTTGGAACACTAGAAGATGAACTTGGAACACTAGAAGATGTGCTTGGAGCACTTGAAGATGAGAATTAAATTTTAGGTTGAAGAGGAAGCTTGGGGATCAATGGTTCTATGGAATAAAATATGGTGGATATTATAGATGAGGTGGTACTAAATAAAGTTGTATTTATAGTCTCTAAAGGAATGGTAGAACACTTAGGGGTAGCAACAGTTAGGATAGTTAATTAAACAGGCTGTTGAAAATAGGATTCGTCTATATCCTTAATCAAAGTTGAGGTAAAAATATCAAGTTTATCAAAATTCTATAGAACATGTTGATCTAAGTCAAGTTGTACAGTTTCCTTCTTTTGTTCAATAAATTGAATAAAATTAGGATCTATTACAATATCATATATTGAGTTTGCAGCTTTGGTTCTAAATAAGGAATGCTCAAATGATAAATAAAATTGAATATTCTGTAAGCTTGATAATTATTTAAGAAGTGAATTTGCTTTTATTAATTGACTACTACTTCCTAGACTTTCTTATTTTTTATTTTTTCTTAAAATTCTATCAGGATTATAAAAAATTATAGCAGGTTGCGGATCAGGATGAGCCTTGATATAGCATGTTCTTTTGGAAGCCATAATTTTAACTTTTAATGATAAATTTTAACAAATCTAAAACAACATTAAGGTGAAAAGATGAGGAAAATTGTTTCCTTTAAGGTTTATTTGAACTGAGGACTGATCTCCCCAGTATGGTCGCCAGTATTTTAACACTCCAAAATTTCCCTAGGGTTGTTATGTTGTGTCAAAGAAATTACAGAGGTAACTATCAACCACTTTTGGAGATTAGGATGTAGCCTTCCTAATGCTCAGAGAGGGCTCTCTCTTAATGATTTAACTTTGTTATTTTAATTGATTTTAGGCTAGTTATGTATGAACGATTTGATTTGATTTTGATTTGTTCGTGGAATTACTGACTCAGATGAATAGGTGTCTTTTTAATTTCAATTGGGCTATGGAGCCAATATATCAAGAAAATAGGAAAAAATCAAGTTCTAAAGGAAGCGTTACAGGGTAGGGTAGCAGAGCAAAATCAGATCTTAAAGGCTGAATGGTGAAGTGGTTTTCAATCGAGATTAAGCAGCAGTTAAGGATTCCTTAAACCAGATAATGAAGGAAGGTAAAAAAGGTCAATGGGGATTAGAGAGAAATTAAGGATTCTCAAAGCCACATATCAAAAGAAAACATTAAAATGAATAACAGTTCAGACCAGGGTGTATTTAAACAAATTCTGCAATTAAATTTCCGTTATAACATTTAAATTTGGAAAACATGCAAGTTTATGGAAAACATAAGAAAATAACATGAAAAATTGAGATATACTTCACTGAAGTAGCTCAACACATGAATCATGTAATGAAATTCATTTATTACTTGTCCTGTCTATCAACTTGGAAAAGTTACAATAAACCCTCAGGTAGTAGATCAATTCAACTATAGAAATATTTAGGAATCCACCCTCAATACTTCCAATTGATGAAGTATTTATACAACTTATTACAAAATATCTCATTAAATGATTTAGGATTTATTCAAGGGAAATAAAATATCTTCATGCAAGAAGATAGAGACACCTATTAACTAACTGCAAGTTGTCCCTGTTTTATTTGATTTATTATTTGCTTCTTTGATATTTTGATGTCTTTTACGCTGCCTTTCTCTTTCTCGTTGGCTGTCTCTTTCATCTGTATTCATATGTCTTCATATTTAACCTATATTTTCTTTATCTTCTTGCTCTGTTTACTCTTTAACTCTTAGAATTTTTTTTCAACTTACTGCTATTTTTTCTCTTTTACCTGTTTTTTACCTTTACCTGTCACAGTAAATCACACAATTTTTCCCAGGCCTCTTCATCTGGAAGTTTTATTTTTACCATCCTCTTGTAAATCTCATCTGCTCCAGTGTACTTGGTAAACATAGGTTTGTTTACAAAAAAATTATTGACCTCATGCTGGAGGTAAAAGAGATTTTCAAATATTTGAAAGAGTACTTTGCCTGTATGAATTCCTTTCAATGAGGATTTGTTGGAATTTTCTTTAGCTACTTCCCTAATATTTTTATCATAATCTTCATGCCTCATTAGTCTATCATTGATTACTAATGACTTAGGAAGACCTTTTTGTCTTGAAACATCAAACTTGTTCATGAATATTTTCACTGCAAGCTCCATAGTTTGACACTTATCCTCAAGATGTGTCATCATATTTCTCTTGGAAATCACTTTTTTAACCTCTAATATTGTTTATGTTCTGTCTCTTATCCCAATTTCTTCTATTTCATGCTTGTTTTTAGAATTGAGAAAATTAATTATCTCAGTGGCTTCCTCTGGTTTCTTTCCGAGCTCTTATTTGACTTTCTGAATAGCTTCACTAGCTTCCTTTATCAAATTTTTCTGTTCAAATATAACTTGGATAGAAGGCCAAATATCATTAACAGAGTTAATTATATTGGCCCATAGTTGTTTCTTTGCTTGGGCCAAAGGCTCTTCCAATGTCAATTCGTTTTCTAACTTCTGTATCCTGTCATTTAATTTGTTGGATTTCTGTGTTTCAGCCTTATGCATTACGTGAGACGATTTCCTTTCATTTTCTAGGTTTTTCACTTGTTATTTGATTCTATTAATCTCAGTAGTTTGTATTGACATATCCTGCATTTCTTTAATCAGTTTACTTGCCTCATCAGTGGGATGTTCTATTGGAATTGTTGATGTTGTTGTTCGTGTAGTTGTAGTAGATGGAACTTCTGTTGACACTGGAACTGTTGTAGTTAATGGAATTGATGTAGCCACTGGAGCTGATGTTGAAGCTATACGAATGGAAATGAGAGGGATTGCTTATTAGTTGGCTTGATTTTCCTATACTAATTTTTCCATTTCAGTTTCCATCTCTTTTATTTGAGCTGTCAACTGAATGATGAGATTCATCATTTCATCCTTCTGATTTTCATTCTCTAAAACTTCTTTAGTTTGTGGATGTTCTGTTGTGGGTAAATTAAGTTGTTTCTTCAATGCATCTATGTACATGCATTCTTCTTCTTGATAAGCTCTTCTGTTGCTTTTATATCCTTTGGATTATATCCAACTGCCATGAACAATTCTCAAGTGATTTTATCCTGTTATCCTTTTCTTGTGAAGAATATTTCTCTAGTTTTAACTGTGCCCTGATATTTTCTAGAGAATTATGTAGTTTTTGGACACTTAAAGCCTTGTTTTTCATAGTGGAATAGATCATTTCTCCTTCTTGTTTATGAAACTCAATCTGATCTATGGGATGTACATCTTTAGCAAGAACTTCAAAGGCTATTTTCTTGTAATCTACTAATGATTTTGGAGCTTGCACTATTGGATGCAAAAATGTCATTTGAATCTTTCTAGTTTTGTAATAAAAAGATGAAATTAAATTTTTTTGGTCACTAGGAGTTTGTTTCCAATACTGGGCATAAGATACACCTTTCAATGCTTCATTCTTCAATTTAATTTCCTTCTATTTCTCCATTATATCTTTCTCTTTATCCACTCATCTTCTTGATGATGAAACCTTTTCACTATGTTGTTTCTGAATAATTTTAGCACTGGAGGTTGATAGTGGATGTGTTTCTTTTGAAACTGTTGGAGGTGCATCATCTCTTACCACTATATCTGTTTAATGATTTCAACTATATCAACTATTTCTTCTGGTTCTATCACTGGATTTAGTTTTTCCTTTTTTTCGTACATTAGCTTGAATTTGTTATTAGAAGTAGTCTCTACATAATAATAACCTTCCTCTCTTGTCCTCTTTGAATTTTTGTCCTGGGGGCTAGAGTAAGTAGGATGGAACTAGTATCAACCTGCTTCTCCACCTCTTGTAAAGTATTTTGCAACCACTCTGACTCGTTGGAATACTTTTCAACCTCAGGCTTTGATTCATGAATAAAAGGGGTCAATTTGAATTTGACTCTCAACTTAGTTATGACTCCTAAGGGATCATATTTCCATTTGAAATTGCTACTGAATTTAAAATCTTGTAAATATTTGTTTACTTTCTGACAAACATTCCTATTATTGCAAATAAAAGGCCCTAATTGTTTCTTGATCTTAAATTGATTTTTCTTCTTTGCTGAAAGGAAATTGACTACATCTGAATTCAGGATTTGTTTGATGTATTCCAATGCAAATAACCTCATTGGGAGGTATTTGGGAAGTTTGTAAGGAGTAAGCTGGCTTCCATACACCATAATTTATGTATGATCCTGGTATAAATACCAGTCTCTTGTTTTACTTTGATTTGACAATTGTAACACCTTATTTATCTCTTCATTGACTCTAGGTTGAATGCTACTGCTTAGCATGTTAATAACTGGATAAAAAAATGAATCATTGAAGTCATTATAGCTTAATTTTGTGGAATCCTTTCTGATCAAAGATGGCCAAAAGACTACAGATTGGGGGTTACCCTTTGTGTCCAGTTTTTGAAGGCTAATTGCAAACATTTTTTATTGCAAATATAAGAAAAAATGGAACAAAACTAAGAAGTATTTAAATACTCCTTCCTCTGGTAATTTAACCAGCTGATCATGGATTGCATCTGATATATATTGGGAAAAGTTGAATGTTGAAGCTGGAGGTTTACCTGGGAAAAATATGGATAGGAAACCTAGGATAGTGGCATCTATATTTTCATCAATAAAATACCATAAAATTCATGACAACATTGTAACAATCTATCTGATTCTCTCTGAAAATATGGAGGCTGAATATGGAGGATTACTTTTTGGGGATTATGTTGAAGCAGGAAGGAAAGTCTGGAATATTTAGAATCTTTTGGGAAATTCCAGCCTCAAGTAGAGTTCAGTGAGGATTTAAATAGATAATGGAACTTCATCAGGCTTTGGTTGGATCTATAACATCTTATTTATGGATTGTGCAGTGATGGTGAATAATATCTCTTGGCTTTGGGTAACTAAAGCTCTTTCATTTGGAAAATAGTTGATCTGGCAGAATCTAATGAGATCTGAAATCTGGAAGGTTTGTGGGAAGATGTATTTGGGTAGGTTTGAGTCCCAGAGGTGGATATCATCAGCCTAATCAATGAATTTGTCATGGCTCCAAAAGTGGACCTCTAAAAGGTTGAAATCAGTGATTATATCACTGATTTTGAAGTCTTTATCAGCCAGAGGGGTGTGGTCAATGTCTACTACAAGTGGTTGTAGAGGACATACGGATATAATACTCTAGGAGGCCATTAATTTTTTTAATTTATCAATTTATTACTTTTATGTGCTTAAGTAGTGGTTTGTGGTGCTTAGGATTACCTGGAAAATCAAAGTTTTGGTCTTTGGATGGGGTTCTAGCAAAAATAGGCTTCAATTCTGGTCTGGAATGGCTTCAAAATGGGTCGGTAAAGGTTTCTTTGGCTGAGGGAAAATTTTAAGGATGGAAGTTTATCTTAAATTTTAGAAACCTTGGTGAATCTTAGTAGTCCCCAATATGTAAATTGTAAATTTTTTGACGTTATTTTTGTAAATGTTTTTAGTTTTCTAATCATTTTATATTAGTATATACAAAATTTTGGCCATTTTTAGGGTAAAATAATTTTATACTATAAAATTTGGGCAAACCAATTTAGAAAAAAAATGGAAAATGAAAAATCTCTTTTTTGGAAAAAGCATTGAAAATTAGCCCACCTGCGAATATTAGCCCCTAAACATTTCCCTGCTTGGACTATTTTTTGCAATTAAAAAACAATAGTCAAATAATGTTTTAGGGTGTGTTTTATTAATTTTGACCAAAGGTAGTTAATAACATGGCGCGAGCTTTGATTTTCAAATAGTAACTAGTTTTATTTTATAGCGAAAAGGTGGTATGGCGGGTTATTGCATCGCAAAAAGCAGATTGGTGGTTTTAGGATGGGGGATGTTGTAAGGCATGGGAATGCCACGTGGCATGGAGTCAGGGGTGTGAAACCACTCATTTCACACCCGCCCCACCCCCCCCCTCCACGGCTTTAAAAATTGGAATGTCGGGGGTGTGAAAGCACTTATTGGCCATTAGATCTGATAGGATCGATCAGGGGGATGGATGAGTTTGGGGGTTCTGATAAGTGGGACCCGAGGATATTTTTTGTTGAGGGGTATAATACATATGCGAAGGTTTTATAATATATGTGGGTTGTGGATTAATATATTGGGGTCGGTGTTGGGTGCTGGTTTTGCACATTTTTCCTACACTTATCTTCCTTATTTTTCTTCATAACCATAACCTATGGGAGTATATTTACCCCTTTTTCCTAAATTTTTACCCTAACTTGTGCTATTTCACCTTGATTTCGAAAATTTTCCAATTCACCAATTATTATGATCTATTATACCTTTTTATGACTAATTGATGGTGAATGTTTGAAGAAAGTTCAATGGTATTTGTGTTGTCCTTTTAGATATCAAAGATCTTGGACATAGAGTTCACATGAGTAGTTCAGATGGTGCTATTACAGTAAAGCAATGTTGTTACACCTTGCTGTTATAGACCCGCCAGTAAACCGTTGTTACACTCTGTTATTATAGAATCGTTGGCGAACTACTCATATAGTTGTACCATTGACCGCTCTTGCCTATATTGTTGTTGATATGTCCTTTGGTAGTTGCACTATAGTTGTGTTTTCATTATGGTAGCTGTAGGAGTTGTTAACATTGTATTTTTGGGATAACAGCATAAGGGAAGTTTCGATTGTCATATTTTATTTTCTAATAAGAACTTTATTAGGAAGTGGTTATAACTGTATGGGTTCTTTTTCGATCAGCATGAGAATCGTAAGATTCTGATGACTGATCTATCCCTGGATTTTCTGATGTAATCACTATATATCTCTTGGCCCTAGAGGTCGAGAGGTTAGCAGAGAAAAACGTTGTTTTGGCTCTATAATTGTGTTCGGATTAATACAGATCATATTTTTATTGTTGTTACATGTGTGATTCTATTTAGTTTAAGTTAAATTTCCTTCTCTACCTGTGCCCTGCTAGGGAGGAAGGGCCCTCCTTCTTAGCAGGGATTGCAGTGATTAAATTAGTTGTTTGTATGTAATTGTATTTCACTTTATGTATCATTAGAGTGTTGTTGTTGTTGTTCAGCTGAGAATATCTATGCTTTGATTTCAATACTTTATATGTTGTTACACATGTGATAATAGAGATACCAGCTAGGTACTTATTGTGTGGCAGGCTAGACAGATCAATTGAAGTGTGATTTCAATCTTTTGGATTATTTTATTTCTACATGAGTGATTTATTTCCAGCATTTTACTTCAACAACGATTTATTTTCTTTGAAATTACTTCTGGTTGGTGTATCGGCACAAACAATGCAACTGTCATTGGAATAAACAGATGTCCTTGGATTGATAATTAAATGTGTCTTGTTAAGTGATTTAATAAGTGATTTATATAGTCCAACACTTTGGCATAGTTTTCGGGGATGGCAGTGACGATCCAATCAATCAGATTTGTTTCTAATAAGTGCAATTTTCTTGTGTTTTCATAGAGTGTCTCCAACAACGAAAATGTCGGGCGATAAGACGAGAGGTAAGAACCTGCGCATCACTCTAACAGGCTTGAGCGGGCTCACCAATGTCTTGCTGGGACACTTAGGAAATGAATTTCGGGTGTTTTTTAAGGGTGCCTTTAGCTATACAGTCGTTGGGTGGTAAGATGAGAGGTAAGAACCTGCACATCGCTCTAAGAAGCTTCAGCGAGCTCACTGTTGTAGAAACTGAATCACTGATAGGATGAATTGATATGCATAGGGCCCGTGTGTGCCGGTAGGAAAACATCAACATCTACAGACACCCCCCACTCTACTAACTGCAGGAAAGACGGGTCATAAGAAGGAAAAGGAGAGTGCAGATTTGGGAAGGAAGACATTCTTTAGATATCTGATTTCAAGGGCAGAGAAGGAACAATCCACATCATACAGAGATAATAAGAAGATAGGACCACATAAATCATCTACCATATCAAGGCCTGGATCATCGGTGTCTTTAGTGGCTAGACGTCACCATCCTTAGAATAACATATCCACTCCTTATATTAAAACCCCATATTCAAAACAACAGTGGATAATTATTGATCAGGATCTGAGAATTGAAGGACATAGAGAGACCAATGGGGACCATCAGGATCCTGAGAAACAACAACTATTTGATCATCAATTGGATGCGGGTAGTGTTGTTAAACAATTGATCCTGGAGTAGCCTGATCCTTCTATTTGTCAATCTCCAGTACACTCCAAGGCTAATTCATCCTATCAATAATAATCAGCCATGGGGGACGAGAAAGTTAAAACAAATATCTTTGTTACTTTTGAATTCCCAATAGTAGTAACATGGGACAAGGCTCCTATGAAGAAAATCCCTTTATCATCCCTACCATCCTTTTAAGGGATGGATGTTGAGGATCCCGATACCTTTCTGTTCGAATTTGATGTGTTTTGTAGAGGTTATGACCATACTTCAAACGCCCATAAGCTCAAATTATTCCGTGCTACTCTGAAGGGAGCAGCATTAAGGTGGTTCATGATATTGGCTGCTGGCACAATTCGAACATGGAATGATATGAGAGAAGCCTTTCTCTTTAAGTATCAGGACCGCTGCCAAACCAGGGATTTGAAGGACAATTTTTTTAGAATTGCATAGAAGGAGGATGAAAGCCTGGAAGATTATCTCAAGCAATTCCACTACAATTTACAGAGGTCTAAATTTAGTAACTTAGATTCAGAGATTCTAAAGCCAATATTATTAAGAGGATTAAGAGATGATTGTTTGGAACATCTGAATATAATAGGAAAAGGAGACATATTGCAAGAAAAGTTTGATGAGAGAATGAATCTTTGCCTACATAGCTCAAGAGGATCGGTCAAAGGGAAATTTTCAGTTCGAGACCCTTCACTCTGGATACAGAAGTCCACAATGGGAGGAGTGACCGAGCAGAGATCGGGAACTTATTCGAGGATTTTAAAACCGATATCCTTAGCACTCTCTCTATCCGGATCAGTATGGTACAAGTCAAGAATGCACAAGCAGAAGCTGAAGCAGCCTTACAAGTATTCCGTCCCCGATGCAAAAAGAAACATTTGGAAAGAGAATATGAATTGAATAGTGTCAGCCTGTGCAACATCTGTGAGTTGGCGCACTCCACAAATCAGTGTCTTGAGTTTCCCAGACTTAAGGCGGTACTCCAAGAATCAAGTGAGGACGTTCAATCTTATTATTTTATCGGATCAAAGAGACCATGGCAGCCATGACCTATAGTATGCCTTTAGGTTTTTCTTCTTTTTATCCTTGGAATAATGTTTATAATAGTTAGAAATATCCATGGTAGTATCCTACTCCTTCCTTAACACATTTTCATTCACCATGGAACCAGTAGCCATATCCTCCACCAATGCAATATCCTTCATCACAACCCAATCCTTGGGGTCAGAACTGGAGAGGCAATGGCCAAGGTTTAGTACCCCCTCCAATACCAATGCAACAACAACAGTTACAACTGCCTTCTATTCAGAACCCTACACCTTCTATCTGACCCCAATTATCTGTACAACCTAACCCCAATCCAAATAATAAGGTAGCTTAGAGCATGGATGCTCTGGTCACCCTCTAGACTTACCTTATCACTCCTATTAGACTTAATGAGGTTCAACTCTATTCAGGGAAAATAATTATATCTGAACACACCCCCATTATTATCGAAGAAAGTGAACCACCCAGGAGAGATATGGACGATTCTGAGGTAGCTGTTACACATGTAACAACTGATACAACACCCATTGTTACACCTGTAACAACCAGCTTAGGAAGTTCTATTGTTCTAACAATATCCAATTCTATTAAGGGTGGTACATTTGCGGTAGCTACCTTAGCTGTTAACATTTATAATCCCCCATACGCTCAATGATTAACTGAAACTGGGTTGGTCTTACAACCTAAATATAAATTCCTTAAGGAGCTACAAAATTTATATGTATGGATTCTGTTGTTACAAGATCCTAAGGAAGTGCCTATCTATGCTAAAACATTGAGGGATCTATGCGTTAAAATACCTGGAAGGAAACCTAAGGACCCTGCAACTATCCATGTCTTGAGAAAATTTTCAGATATTATGATTGATCAACCTTTATTGACCAAGCATAATGACCCATTTAACCCCATATTAACTGTCCATATTGAAAATCATCCTATAACTAATACCCCAATTGATCTAAGGGCAGCTATTAACGTTATGACTAAATACCTCTTCATATCTCTAGGACTTCATGGACTTAGACGTACACCTACATTTCTTGAACTAGCAGATAGGTCACGTGTTAAGCCCGAAGGAATGATTGAATATGTGGTTATCATTGTGGCCTACTGGAACTATCCGGCTGACTTTCTTATCTTCCAAACCAAATCTAATCTGGGGGGTCATCCTTTAATCTTGGGAAGAACATGACTAGCCACTGCAAATGCATATATTGGATGTAGGTCTGGATCTATGGTGATCTCATATGGGCGGGCCACTCAGAACATGAATCTTTATCCCCAAGAGAAACCTCATATGGATTTGAATAGTCCCTGGTTGGATGAATTTTCACCTAAATTTGATCTTTCCCTACCTCTTATCATGCTTGGAAAAGCATAATACTTTAAGGATGAAACAAAGGACGATATTATTAATGGTTTCATCAGTAATCCACTCCTCGTTTCCTCCATTAGAGATTTGGGAGAAGAAGGTGAGGAAGATGATGTAATTATTGAACATTTGAAAACAACTCCACTTACTATCAGCAGTCCCATTGAAATCGAACCTAGAAAATGTTTAAACATCAATCGTAACCTGACTGCTGAACAAATCAGATTGTTGATACAGCTATTAAAGAAATACATAAAGGCGTCTTCATGGGACTATACCGATATGAAAGGAATCCATCCTACCCTATGAACTCACTGTATTTACCTTAAAGAATATTTCAAACCTGTTAGACAACCTCAGCGTCAAATGAACCATGCACTTAAGGAGGTAGTAAAAGAAGAATTGCAGAAAATCCTTAATGATAATTTCATCTATCCTATTTTCAACAGTTAGTGTGTGTCTCCGCTTGTCATAGTTCCAAAGAAGAATGGAAAATGGAGGGTCTGTGTTTACTATAGAGAAATTAACAAGACCACTCAAAAGGATCATTTTCCCTTACCATTTATTGATCAGGTCTTAGATACTATTTCTGGAAAAAAAATCTTTTCATTTCTAAATGTATTTAGTGGCTATAATCAAATACAGATTGCTCCAGAAGATCAAGACAAGACAACCTTTACTTGTCCATGGGGTACTTTTGCATATAGAGTCCTTCCCTTTGGTCTTTGTAATGCACCAGCAACCTTTCAAAGGGAAATATTAGGTATTTTTCTGATCTTTTGAATTATTGTCTTGGAATCTTTATGGATGATTTTACACCCTACGGGGATGCCTTTGAGATAGCATTAGCTAACCTGGAAAAAGTGTTGGAACTTTGTGAACAAATTAATGTTGCTCTGAGCATGGAAAAATGCCACGTGATAATGACCGAGGGAATTGTGCTTAGACATTTTATTTAAGCAGATGGAATCAAGGTAGATCCTACAAAAATTGAGGTAATCTCGAAAATCCCGACCCGTAAGACTCTGAAAGAGGTACGCGGTTTTTTGGGACATGCAGGATACTATAGGAGGTTTATAGATATTTTTTCAAAGATTGCATCTCCTTTATTCTCATTACTGAGGAAAGGGGTGGAATTTGTGTGGAAAAAAATTGTGAACATTCCTTTTTAAAGTTGAAGAAATGTGTAACAGCAACACCTGTTTTACGAGGACCAAACTGGAAATTGTCATTTCATATTGCTACAGATGCATCTGAAATGGTTGTGGGTGTTGTTTTGGGGAAGCTGGAGGATAAGAAGCCTTATGCCATATATTACATCAGTAATAACTTGAATCCAATAGAACTTAATTAAATTTTAACTGAGAAATAATTCCTAGTAGTAGTGCATGCTATCAACAAATTTCGACACTACATCACCGGGTACCAAGTATTTGTACACACTGACCATGCTGCAATTCATTTTTTAATGAAAAAACATGTTACTAATGGTAGAGTTACATGATGGTTATTGCTATTACAATAATTTGACATTACTATTTTAGATAAACTCAGAAAATATAATGTAGTTGATGATTTCCTTTCTAGATTAACTATAAGTGATGGTTGCACTCATACTGAGGATTCTTTTCCAAATGAGTATCCTTTTTCTATTTCTACTCACTCACCATGGTATGTAGATAGCCAATTACCTTGTTGCAGGAAAATTCCCACATCAATTGTCTTCCAAGGAAAGAATGAGGATTATACAACAGAGTTCTACATACTCTTGGATAGAAGGCAATCTCTATCACACCGGGGTAGATTTCCAGATTAGGCAATGTGTTAGAGAAGATGAGGTATTTGAGATCCTAAAGGCTTGTCATGAGGAACCTTGTGGAGGAAACTTCACTGACAAGAGGGCAGGACATAAAGTAATCTCAACGGGGTACTACTGGCCAACTATGTTCCAGGATGCCAAGAAGTTTGTGAAAGGATGTGATAGTTGCCAAAGGATGGGCCAGTCTCTAAAATCAGATGAGATGTCATTACAACCTCAAATAGTAATAGAAACATTCAAGAAATGGGCCCTAGATTTTGTGGGGCCAACCAATCCTTCATCGCAGCAAAAAGCATACATATTGGTTTGCACTGATTATGTCACAAAATGGGTCAAAGAAAGGGCACTAACTAGAGCAACAGAGCAGGTTGTTTCAAAATTCCTGTTTCAAGATATTTTTGTTTGCTTCGGAATACCCAGAGAGATAGTGACAGATGGGCGTCCTCAGTTCACATATCATTTGATCAATAATTTGGTTGAAGAGTATGGAATCCATCACATAATCACCACACAAAATCATCCACAAGAAAATATTCAAGTAGAAAGCACCAATAAAGTCATTGAGGGAATCCTAACAGAGACAGTAGCCAACTAGCAAAGAAATTGGGCTAAGAAACTTGCAGAGGTAATGTGGGCTTGCAGGAAAACATGGAGGAATACTACAGGCTTCTCACCATATGAACTGGTGTATGGTAAGAATCCCTTATTCCCCATAGAAGTTGAAATAAATACATTAAGAACAGCATTGCAGGTCAATCAGGATTTGAGTACAACACACACTCAAATATTGAACTAGCTCAATGATTTGGAAGAGAAATGGTTGGTTGCTATTCAATAGACATAAATCATCCAACAAAAAAGAGCTAGATGGCATGATGGGTTTGAAAAGAAGAAAAATTTCTAGAAGGGAGATTGGGCTCTTTTGTATGATTCAAGGTTCAAAGATTTCAAAGGAAAGCTCTGCACTAAATGGCTAGGTCCTTAGGAAGTGGATATGGTCTTTGACAATGGGACTGTACAATTGATCACCATTGACAATGCTAAGACGTCATTACTAGTTAATGGACACCATCTAAGGCTATATCATCAACCCGCCTCGAACAGTAAAGGCGGGTTTCCAGTTTTGATCGCACTGCCTTCTTCAGGCAAGTAGTATTTAAGAATTGGGATTGATTCCATTGACTGTCTGACACGTGGCCTCAAGCAATTTCAGAAAACCACTCCCATCGCACATTATCGTTTGTGCATCTAAGTCAAGCAATATTCGTCGGATCACATGGGGCAAGGTGACGTGCTCTCCGCCGTTGGATATGAAGGGACGTTTAAGCACTGGGATCCATTCCATCACATAGCTATTGAATATTAACCCTCGTGTAGTTGACTCGCGTGATAACCGTTGGCTAAAATGAAGCGATGCGACGTGTTAACAACCGTTGGATGAGCACGTGGATATAACGAAGGTATGAATCGGGTTTGTGTGTTCCACGTTTGTTGTATATGTGGGCCCATTACTTGTAGTGGCACATGTTTAATAATATAAAGCCCAGGAGTGATAGACAATATTGAAGGTCTGAGCAGGGTTTTCATAAATCAATTGGAAGGCCTTGTAATGTTGATGCAAGAGCCATGGCTTGGTTAGAGTTCTACAAAGGAAAATATGTATTGCGCAGGAGTTCGTTATTTGGTGTAATCATAGTTTGTATTGAACAGTGAGAAAGTTGAAGTTTAAATCTATTTAACAGAAAATCTTCATATTTGATCTGACTAAATACGCAGTGGAGGTTGATAACTCAGATTTACAGAATCTGGAGTTGAAGATAAAGTGTCTTGGAGATTGCAGAGTTGAAGAAATTTTTAGCAAAGGGATTCAAAAGTGCAGTGAACAGGTGGAATATGCAAAAGAAAGTGAACAAAGTATGCAGGACAGTTGCATGACTACTACAGAAAGGACAAAACCAACAAGCCAAGGGCTAAGCAAAGTTTATGTATTGAAACTAAAAATTTAAATGTTTTAGTTTTTTTTATTGTTTGTGATGCAAAGGAAAGTATCCAAAGGAAAAATAAAAATCCCATTGTAACATTGAAATTTGTACATATTGTTATATTTATACTGAGTTGGATAAAGAATTGAGAAGGTAGAAGTCAAAGAGTCATGGCTATTAACTCCAAATTCCTTGTGGAATACAAACAGTCATGTGAGGAACTCTATATATAATACCAACTTGATATGCATTAAAGAGGAGAGAGAGAGTGAGTGAAGAGAATGCAGAAATGAAGTAGTGAGGTAGAGAAGAAAGAGGAACTAAGTAGAGAAGAAGGAGGACCTGAGTAGAGAAGAATGAGAAGCGAATAGAGAATCTGAGAAGATGCAGAGATGATACAGGGCAGATATGAGAATTGATGAACAGCAAAGTAGATGGAAGAGAACAAAGCTGATATCCAAGGTAAATGAGCAAGTGTTTTTCTTTTGAAAGAGTAAGGAAGTTGGAGCTTCCCTATCAAGTTGTAGCTTGATAGATGTTAGTTGGAGCTGACTGAGGTAGGAGCCTCTTGTATGTTGGTGCCTGCAGAAAATATATGGGAGTTGGTGCTTCCACATCAAGTTGTAGCTTGATAAAATGTCAGTTGTAGTTGACTGAGGTTGGAGCCTCCTATAGGTTGGTGCCTGCAGAAAATTAATGGGAGTTGGAGCTTCCTTGCAAGTTGTAGCTTGCAGAATTGAGGTAGGACCCTCCTGTAGGTTGGTGCCTATAGAAAATTAGTGGTGAGAGGGAGTTGGAGCTTGCCTTTGCATCAAAAAAATAATAAGATGTGGTTTTCTCCCTTTATGGGTTTCCACTTATATCTGGTGTCTCTGTGCATGATGTGTATGTGTTGATATGGTTTATCTCATCTGCTTAATACTTGCTGCTCTCATATTAAGTCTGTTGTTACATTATATTAATACTAGCTGCTCACATTCTAAGATTACTCACATATTAAGTTGAACATGAAATGAAGGTGTAAATAAGTTTTAATGAAAAGTTTTAGAAGTCCATGAATGTGTTAAAATGATTCACCCCCCCCTCTCAGTTTAACTAAAGGTTCAACAATTGGTATCAGAGCAGGTTCCTTTTTCATCAGTCTAACAACTAAAAGGAGGTCCTAGGTTCCCAGGATGGCAAGTAAAGAAGGATGCTCAACCAATAAAGCCCCTTTTTTCACTGGTGTAAATTATGCCTTCTGGAAAATGAGAATGAGGACATACATAATGTCTCTAGGAATAGAAGTTTGGGCTGCTGTGGAATTAGGATATGCCCCAAAGGAAACTGACTCAGAGAAAGAAACCAAACAATATTTTGTAGCCAACGCAAAATCCATGAATGCCATCTTAAATGGATTGTGTGAGGCAGAGTTTATCAAAGTAATGGACAAAGACACTGCCAAAGAGATGTGGGACACCCTAGAGAATATCCATGAGGGAGACAAGAAGGTAAAGACTGCCAAAATTCAAGTCTATAGAGCCCAGTTTGAGAACTTAAAAATGAATGATGATGAAGACATTTCCAGCTTCTTCCTAAGGGTTGCAGAAATAGTAAATAACATGAAGGCTCTAGGAGAAACCATAAAAGAAGTTGTAATTGTACAAAAGATTCTAAGATCTCTTCCACCCAGTTTTAACCCCAAGGTATCTGCAATAGAAGAAACAACTGATTGGGGAACCTTGACCATGAACCAGCTACTTGGAAATCTAACAACGTATGAGATGAGGCTCCCACAGAAGAAGCCAAGTACGAGGGAGGAAACCTTTAAAACAAAAAAAGAAGAAAGAAGAAAAGGAAGACATATGCTCTTGCTCGGATGAAGAAGAGGCTAAATTTGTCAAGAAACCGGATAGAGGCTCAGGTAAATACAAAGGTAAACTTCCCTTCAAATGCTTTAACTGTGGAAGAATTGGACACTATGCTGCTAAGTGTCCTCACAAGAAAGTAAGGAATCAGGCTCAAGAATCAGAGAAAAATGCATCAAAAAACTGGCAGAAAGGAAAGAAGTTTAGCAGAAAATCCTTCTATGCTCAACAAGACAGCAGTGCATCTGAAGACTCAGATGAACCTTCAAGTGAAGAAGGAACCACTGAATTTTTATTGATGGCCATAGAAGAACTTGAAGGTCTCCTGCTAGAAGATGAATAAGAAGAAGGTGAAGTCGACCTTGAGGGGGAGCTAAGAAGTGCTCTGGAAGAGATTGATAGACTCAAGCTGAAATGCAGAAAACGAAAGGACATTCTCCTCAAGTATGTACGAGAAGAACATAATTCAGAATTCCTTATGCAGCTAAAGATAGATCTTGAAGAAGACAAGAAGATAGAGGACATGTTACTTAAGCAAATCAAGGAGAAAACTCAGGAACAAGAGAAGTTGGAAGAAGAAGTAGTATGTCTCGGGAAGAAATTAGAAAATGCTCAAAGGAAAGTGGCTATAAATTCTTCGGCTATGAAGGAGAATCAAGTAAAAGCAAAGAAAAGGAAAAAAGAGAGATTATTTTTGTAAAAGCAAAGAAGGATGATGAAGCAGCTCAAATAATTCCTACAAAAGAAGAAACTTGTAAGGAGGGAGATAGAACCCAGAAAAATCCTCTAATAACAAAGAATGAAAGAAATACTCAAACAACATAAAAAGATTCATATACCCCTGAGTATGTCAAATTTGGAAGCCATCAAAGGAGATTCTTCCCTCCTATGAAAAATGCCACCTGTTATGTCTGCCACAAGCTGGGACACATTGCTGCATACTGTCATGCAAGGAGGAGTGATTCAAACCAACAAAAGATGCAAACAATGAAGAGACTGTCTCAAGAAAACAAATGGAGAAGACAACCTTACATCAGGTATGCAAATAATTTCTATGGTTACTGTTTTTATTGTAAGGAATTTCGCCATAAAATTATTGAATGTAGAAAGTATGGAAAAAGATTGATGTTCAACACCTCAAGGAGGTTTATGAATGAAAGAAATTTTGTTCATACTCACAATTCTGCAAAAATTATGATCAAATGTTGTGTATGCAATCAAGTTGGACATATGCCTTCCAAATGTCCTCTTAAAGGATGTGAATCATCATCTCACAAAAGATACCAAACAAAAGGATGCTTCTAGTGGAAAAAGAAGGTGAATAAGTGTGACTTGGCTCTAACTACTCAAGATCTGAAAAGTCAATGGAATCTGGACAGTGGCTGCTCTGACTGGAGACGGGAGAAAATTTATAACTTTTGATGAAAAGAAAACTGGTAATGTTACTTTTGGCAGTGATAAATCGGGAAAAATCAAGGGAAAGGGCCCAGTCAGCTTAGATAATGGAAGAGGTAAGGCCCAATATGTACTATTTGTAGATGGGCTGAAATCAAATTTGCTGAGTGTCAGTCAAATGTGTGATAAAGGCTGCGAAGTTCTTCTTAGAGCACAAGACTGTGAAGTCAGATCAAGCAGCACAAGTAAGACTCTGCTCAAAGGTGTTCGAATAGAGAGAAATGTTTACATGGTGAAAGAGGAAGATGAAGCATGCCATCTTAGCAAACTTTAGGAGTCATGGTTATGGGATAAGATATTGGGACATCTCAGCTTCGATCATATCATCATACTGAGCAAGAAGAAAGCGGTCAGAGACATGCCAAAAATAAAAAGGCCTTCTAATACCATGTGCAAATATTGTCAATTGGGTAAACAGAACCGCACATATTTTAAGGCCAAAGATGAGTTATCAACAGGAAGACCACTCCAGCTTGTGCACATGGATCTGTGTGGACCTGCAAGAACTAAAACACCAAGTGGAGAATCCTACTTCATGCTAATAATAAAAGATTTCTCCAGAATGACATGGGTTGCATTTCTCAAGAATAAATCGAAAGCTCTGGACAAATTCAAAATATTCAAAGCATTAGGAGAAAATCAGATAGGATGCAAGCCAAAATGCATCAGATCGGACAGAGGAGGTGAATTCACAGATTATGACTTTGCAGATCTATGCAATGAATATGTCATAAAACAACAATTTACTATTGCAGGAACACCTCAGTAGAATGGAGTAGCAAAGAGACAAAACAGATCTGTTCAACAAATTTCTAGATCCATGATGCAAGAGAGTAATATTCCTCAAACCTTCTGGGTAGAAGCTATACACACAATGGTTCATATCCTTAATAAAGCTCACTTAAGGCCAAGCAGTGACAAGACTCCCTATGAACTATGGCATGGAAAGCCAGCTTCAATCAAACATTTTATAATTTTTGGAAGCAACTTTTATATAAATAATAATGATGAAAATCTTGGGAAATTTGATGCAAGAGTAGATGAAGGGATTTTTCTAGGATATGCTTCCAAAAGTAAAGGGTACAGGTGCTATAACAAGACTCTTCTAAAAATAGTAGAAAGTATTGATGTGAGATTTGATGAAGAACTTCCAAACAATACAAGAGATACAGATTGCTGCAGTCCATCAGACAACCATGAAGAAGAAAACCAAAATGATGATGAAAAAAGCAAGACAACAGAAGATGCAGAGCTGAGCTCGAAAGCCCCCTCAAGATACACTCAGAAGAATCATCCTGAAGATCAGATCATAGGAGACAAGAAAGTAGGGGTCCATACAATAAGGTAGCTAACTGAACAAACATAAGAGGTATACATAGCCATGTTATCATAGATAGAGCCAAAGAGATTTGAAGAAGCCAACAAGGACAAGTATTGGGTGAATGCTATGAATGAATAATTAGACCAAATTGAGAAAAAAAATACCTGGGAACTAGTTCCTAGACCCACCGGGAAAAATTTCATAGGCTCAAAATGGGTATTCAAAAATAAAATGAATGAGGAAGGACAAGTAATCAGGAATAAAGCCAGACTTGTCTGCAAAGGATATTCACAAATCGAAGGACTTGATTTCGATGAAAAATTTGCCCCTATAGCCAGAATGGAAGCCATCAGAATGTTTATAGCCTTTGCATGCTATCAAGACTTCAAGGTATATCAAATGGATGTAAAATCTTCTTTTCTGAATGGAGATCTAGAAGAAGAATTCTACATGGAACAGCCGAAAGGTTTCTCTTTAACAGACAAAGAAGACTATGTGTGCAGACTGAAGAAGGCTCTATATGGACTGAAATAGGCTCCTCGTGCTTGGTACTCAAGACTGGATAAATATTTTAAAAAGAAAGGCTTTAAGAGAGGTGGAGTAGACAGCAATATATACATAAAAGCCCATGAAAATGAACTCATGATTGTTGTATTATATGTTGATGACATTATGTTTGGAAGCAACAGAGATGAACTAGCAAAAGGGTTTGCTGAGAAGATGACATTAGAGTTTGAGATGTCCATGATTGGAGAACTCAATTTCTACTTAGGACTTCAAATTCAACAAAATAACACAGGCACATTCATCTCACAGGAAAAATACTTAAAAGAAATGTTGAAAAAGCTCAAAATGGAGGACTACAAACCAGTGTCAACTCCCATGATCACGGGATGCAAGCTGTGTGTTGATGATGGATCTGCTGATATAGATCAAAAACTCTACAGATCCATGATAGGAAGTCAGCTGTATCTGACAGCATCAAGACTAGACATCATGCTAGCAGTCGGACTAGTGGCTAGATATCAAGCAACACCTAAACAAAACCACCTTCTGGAAGTCAAAAGAATATTTAGATATCTACAAGGAACAACACAGTATGGACTTTGGTATCCTAAAGGCAAAAGCTTCACCTTGACAGCATACACAGATGTAGATTGGGCCAACTATGTGGATGATAGGAAAAGAACAAGTGGAGGTGCATTCTATTTAGGAGAAAGTCTGGTGGCATGGTTAAGCAAGAAACAAACATCTATCTCTCTGTCTATAGCAGAAGAAAAATATATAGCAGCAGCAGCATGTTGTACACAAGTCATGTGGATGAAGCAAACCCTCTAAGACATGAAGGTAAGCATTGATGAACCTATCTCAATCAAATGTGATAATACAAGTGCTATAAATATATCTAAAATCCTGTGCTTCACTCAAAAACTAAAAATATCCCAATCAAGTATCATTTTCTCCGAGAACAAGTGGCTTAGAAGATAGTAAAACTAGAGTATGTACCAAAAAAAGAATAGAAAACAGATATATTTACCAAACCGCTTGCTAGAGAACCATTCGAATATTTGAGAAATAGACTAGGGGTAGTATATGTAGATGCTACTCTCTGATATGAAGAGAAAGCACAGTTTCAGGGGGAGAAAAAAAATGAAAATATCATTCGAGGGGGAGATCAGCCAGCAAAGGAAGCATGAAACAGGTTCTCAGGATCAAAGGATTAAAGGACAGAATCTACACTACGAGATGTGCAACCCCTTTCCATTGATGTCAAAGGGGGTGGAAGAGAAAGAAACAGGAGAAAGGATCCTAAAAGGCAAACAGAGAAAGTGTATTGCCACAGAGAAAGTGTATTGCCATCAATGCCAAAGGGGGAGACTGTTGGAAATATTGTCATTGATGTCAAAGAATGCAGTAGATGCAAAGACACACAAAGGATAACAGCAGAAGACAGCAGGTAACATTTACAGAGAGCAGTGGAGGCAGAGGTCGAGCAGCAGAGGCATAGTCAGAGGTAGAAGATACAACAACAAGGCAAAGGAGAAGACAGGAGCAGCAAATTGACTGGTATTAGTTCAATCCAATTTGAATACACGACCTCGGTTAAATATTGGAACAAGAATACATTTGGACACAGAGTCTATGCAATGATGAAGTAGAAAGTGAGGCTAAAAGGAGCATGAACCCATTTTGGATAGTCAGAATGGTTACAAGTCGTAGATTTTTTAGTCATCAAAGCAATGGAGAAAGTGGAGAGGATCTCATTGAGCAGATCGGTTCTATGAATGGGTAGCAGAGGCAGCATTGAATAAAATGGAAGCATAAATATAACATACGCATGAAGAACAGTAGATAAAGAGGCAGAACCTTGTACTAGACGGAACCGGATCACGGAAATACCAGAACCTCGAAGTGAAACAGTTATATATATAACGAAAGGAACTCGGAAGACAGAACTCTGAAGACGGAACTCGCAATACGGAACTCAGAAGGCGGAACTCGGAAGATGGAACTATGACTAATGAACAGTAAAGGCGGGTTTCCAGTTTTGATCGCACTGCCTTCTTCGGGCAAGCAGTATTTAAGAATTAGGAGCGATTCCATTGACTGTCTGACACGTGGCCTCAAGAGATTTCGGAAAACCACTCCCATCACGCATTATCATTTGTGCATCTAAGTCAAGCGATATCCGTCAGATCACACGGGGAAAGGTGACGTGCTCTCCGTCGTCGGATATGAAGCATTTTTTAAGCACTGGGGTCCATTCCATCATGCAGCTATTCAATATTAACCCTCTTGTAGTTAACCTGCACGATAACCGTTGCATCAAATGAAGCGATGCGACGTGTTAACAACCGTTGGATGAGCGCGTGGATTTAACGAAGGTATGAATCGGGTTTGTGTGTTCCACGTTTGTTGTATATGTGGGCCCATTGCTTGTAGTGGCACATGTTTAATAATATAAAGCCCAGGAGTGATAGACAATATTGAAGGTCTGAGCTGGGTTTTCATAAATCAATTGGAAGGCCTTGTAATGTTGATGCAAGAGCCGTGGCTTGGTTAGAGTTATACAAAGGAAAATATGTATTGCGCGGGAGTTCGTTATTTGGTGTAATCATAGTTTGTATTGAACAGTGAGAAAGTTGAAGTTTAAATCTGTTTAACAGAAAATCTGCAGATTTGATCTGACTGAATATGCAGTGGAGGTTGATAACTCAGATTTACAGAATCTGGAGTTGAAGATAAAGTGTCTTGGAGATTGCAGAGTTGAAGAAATGTGCAGCAAAAGGATTCAAAAGTGAAATGAACAGGTGGAATATGCAAAAGACAATGAACAAAGTATGCAGGATAGTTGCATGACTGCTACAGAAAGGAAAAAACCATCAAGCCAAGGGCTGACCGAAGTTTATGTATTGAAACTAAAAATTTAAATGTTTTAGTTGTTTTTATTGTTTGTGATGCAAAGGAAAGTATCCAAAGGAAAAAGAAAAATCCAATTGTAACATTGAAATTTGTACATATTGTGATATTTTTAATGAGTTGGATAAAGAATTGAGAAGGAAGAAGTCAAAGAGTCATGGATGTTCACTCCAAATTCCTTGTGGAATACAAACAGTCGTGTGAGGAACTCTATATATAATACAAACTTGATATGCATAAAAGAGGAGAGAGAGAGTGAGTGAAGAGAATGTAGAAATGAAGCAGTGAGGTAGAGAAGAAGGAGGAGCTAAGTAGAGAAGAAGGAGGAGCTGAGTAGAGAGTAAGGAGAAGCTGATAGAGAATATGAGAAGATGCAGAGATGATACAGGGAAGATATGAGAATTGATGGATAGCAGAGCAGATGGAATAGAACAGAGCTGATATCCAAGGTAAATCAGCAAGTGTTTTTCTTTTGAAAGGGTAAGGAAGTTGGAGCTTCCCTATCAAGTTGTAGCTTGATATATGTTAGTTGGAGCTGACTAAGGTAGGAGACTCCTGTAGGTTGGTGCCTGCAGAAAATAGATGGGAGTTGGTGCTTCCACATCAAGTTGTAGCTTGATAAAATGTCAGTTGAAGTTGACTAAGGTTGGAGCCTCCTGTAGGTTGGTGCCTGCAGAAAATTAATGGGAGTTGGAGCTTCCTTGCAAGTTGTAGCTTGCAAAATTGAGGTAGGAGCCTCATGTAGGTTGGTGCCTACAGAAAATCAGTGGTGAGAGGGAGTTGGAGCTTGCCTTTTCATCAGAACAATAATAAGATGTGGTTTTCTCCCTTTATGGGTTTCGACTTATATCTGGTGTCTCTGTGTATGATGTGTATGTGTTGATATGGTTTATCTCATCTGCTTAATACTTGCTACTCTCATATTAAGTCTGTTGTTACATTATATTAATATTGGTTGCTCACATTCTAAGATTACTCACATATTAAGTTGAACATGAAATTAAGGTGTAAATAAGTTTTAATGAAAAAGTTTTAAAAGTCCATGAATGTGTTAAACTGATTCACCCCCCCCCCCTCTCAGTTTAACTAAAGGTTGAACACAGTAACAGTTGAAAAGCACACTTGTGGTGGTTATTACACCCATGTTTTTCTCTCTGTAATATCATCGTCCCTTTCTGATCTATGTCATAGGATGATGGTATTTATGTAACTTCCTTTTCTGTACCAATTTCTTCTAATTATTATGTTTTTTTGAGAATAATTTCAAATTTGTCTTGGCTATTACACATGTAAAAACCGATAGCCACAAATACTGTTCTTTGTAATTCATTCCATAAACACATAAAACATGAGTGCTACAAGCATGACGTCGTCAACTCAACTCTTCTTCCCCGTCACCTCAGGTATGTCATTGAAAAGGTAAATGATTGTCATTGATGATTCGGTGATTAATTGGAAAATTAATGACGCTCCTGTGATGGCCATGGGTAGTTGCTACTATTAAAGTGGGGGAGGGGATATGACTTGAAATCATTACAAAAAGGCTGTAATCATAAATATCTATTAAATTCGCATGCACCTAATCAAAAACAAAATTTCTAATGATGACCGAATTTGATTGGAAAATCGTGTGTGTACAAAATCCCATCACTTTCCATAATAAGCCATTTATGATTATTAGTGTAGAGTACGATTCTGTAAATCCGTGAAAGTCATCACCTTTCATCAACCTCCTTCTGAAACCTTGCATCCTCGTTTGTAAACTCATCGAAGGGGATAAGAAAAGGTGCTGAACAACAGCTAGTTTAGAGACACAGTGATGTTATAGCAGGATTGAAAAACAAAGAAGTGAACTTATAAACTCAGTGATATTGCAGTGTTGTTAGACATTAAGAAAAAAAATTTAGAAACAAATAGCAGAGATGGGTGGAGAAGCAGTCAGGCATGAGCCGGACCCTATGGATGCTCTGTAGAATTTCCTAGAGGCTTACCACATATTCAGAGATCCTGGATGGGTCGAGTTTTTCTAGAAGCTTGATGGCTCAGACGAGGCAGTGGTAATTGAATTTTCTCAGAGCTTGAACAATAATCAAACTCGAGTAAGAGGCATGCAAGTGGAGGTGACCGAAGAGGTAATTTCCTGGGTAACTTCATTACTAGTAGAAGGGTGGAGGTGGTTTAATAGAAAAATCAATGATCCTTCCTTAAAAGAGGATTTCCTAGTAGGGAAAGAGAAACTGGAGAATAAGGGAAGAGGAATTGACAGAATGTCACTTCCTCATCCTTGGGAAGGCGTTTCCCTAGGATTGTTCAAATATATCACTTGTGAAGGGAGATCCATGAGAGTGTTCAACTATCACTTTCCTCTATTTAACCTCTTTCGACACCAGCAAAGAACCAATCTTCCATTCTATTTTCTTGGAAACATCAGGCATATGGAAGCAATAGTAAAAACGGTAGCACACTCGGAGGCATGCGTAACTAATCACAGACTCATTAAGATAATTGTGTTGGATGCCCTAGGCCAGCAAGGAAAAACTTGGGAAGAATTCAAGAGGAAAAGACCAAGGACAAGTCGGGGGAAACAGACCATGACTTTAGGAGGAAGTCAGATAGAGGAGGAGGCCCAAACTCGGCCTGCTAAAGTTAGAATTGGGAAGAAGCATATTGATAAAGAAATTGGGGAAAAAAGACCGAAACAGAGAGTGAAGGTCAGCATACCTGCAGAACCCTTGCCTACGACCGAGAAGCAGATGGAAGCAGAAGTTCTAGAAGAAGAAGGGCAACCTTCCTCATCAGGTAAGGCCGAAACCAATGCCTTACAAGTGTTTAGAAATTGAAAAATTAAGAAAGGAAAATGAGGAATTGAAGCAGAAATTATCTGAGGGAAGAGAAATTTCAGTGTCAGTATGCATGACATGTTTTCAAAACTTAACAGCAGTGATATATAATGCCCGTAGAGAAAATATTATCCAATGAATGTAGAAATAGAACAACAAGAGGTTGTTACATAAGAACCTGCTGATGATACTATGGCTACATAAGAACCAGCAGTTAAATCAGAGCCTCCTGTAATAATCGACCTAGAAGCTGACCCACAAGAACCTGTGGAATCCACGCCTATTGTAGAAGAAACAGAAGTGGACACAGAGGCGACTCTAGGTAAAAAAAAGGGGGCTCACACACAAGAACCCACCGAAGCGGCTACTGTTACACAAGAACTAGCAGCAGAGGTGGAACAATCCCATGAAGCAAAGTCTGGTACACCTATTTTTGATATAGACATTGAATCTAGGAGAACGTCGAGTCCCATATCGGGATGGAACTCTGAGAAGCTCCTGTAAATTTCTAAGTTACAAAAATGGAAGCAAGAAGCAATCTCCCTTCGGGATGGGATGATTTCGCTAAAGGAACATCAAGGATAAATAGACACTTTACATGAAATATGAATGGAAGCATAATTGAAGAAAAATTGGGAGGATTACAAGAAGAGAGAAGCTCTGAAGAAACAAGAAAAAAGTTGTTGCTGTTACAGGATCAGATTCGAGATCTCACCATAGATAAATAGAGACTTCATGTTCTTGCCCTCAACTTGCTGGGTTGTAGGCGGCCTTCTCCATCATATCCTATTTTTCTATGGGAACGTTACTTCTTGTTTCAATTGAAAGCCAGTATGGAGGATAGGCCTTATTTATGTTCCTCCACCCGTAAATTTATGGATGTTTTCCGTGCCTCAAATTTTGATGAGAAACGTTTGTTGTGTCAATTTTTTTTACGCAACATTATTTGTGAACATGTGAGTATGCAGATGATTGTGATAGTATTATCTAATATGGGAGATCTTCAATTAAGGGCTTGTGTATCCTTGAGGAATCCGATTGAATGGCATCTCACCATTACATCTATGGAGATTAATGAGGAGAAGACATCATTGTGGGTTCTGGAAAAACCAGGATGGGTTGCTGAGCTGAGACGAGAATTCATGAGAATATTGAGTACCTCTGGGATTAAAGAACCAACTGCCACCTATAGAAGAAGAATTATGGGTTTCTTCTTCAATCAATTCTCAATGATGAAGATTCAAGATTTGACAGGGTGTTTAAAATGCACGAAAGCCAGCAGTGATGAGCTATTGAAGGGAGGTCCATTCTCATTCCAGAAGTTCGCGGTAGCTGTTACACATCTACCATCCCATGCACAGATTGTAAAATCCCTTGGTGCTTTGTGGTTGGGATTGAAGTTCAAATTTCCTTTGATCTGGTTGCCCATTGAGGATTACCAGACCAATTACGAATTAAGTCAGTATGAGTCAGAATCCTAGGTACGGCAGTTAATGTCCAATTAGGGATATAGGTCTGTAGACGAGGACACAACTGGTGCTTATGATCTCACCAACTTGCACCAAAGGTATTCCCATGAGAGATGAGTTTTCATGAGGACATGCAAGTATTTCAGTTGGGGGGATATGTTTGGTGCTGGTTTTTCACATTTTTCCTACACTTATCTTCCTTATTTTTCTTCATAAACATATCCTATGGGTGTATCTTTACCCCTTTTTCCTACCTTTTTACCCTGACTTGTGTTGTTTCACCTTATTTTCGTTACTTTTCCAATTCACCAACTATTATGATCTATTATTCCTTTCTATGACTAATTGATGGTGAATGTTTGAAGAAAGGTCAATGGTCTTTGTTTTGTCCTTTTAGATGTCAAAGATCCTAGACACGAAGTTCATAGGAGCAGTTCGGATGGTGTTGTTACAGAAAAGCGATGTTGTTACACCTTGCTGTTACAAACCCACTAGCAAACCACTGTTACACTCTGTTGTTAGAGAATCGTTGGCGAAATGCTGATACAGTTGTATCATTGACCGCTCTTGTCTATATTTTTGCTGATCTGTCCTTTGGCAGTTTCACTACAGCTGTGTTTTCATTATGAAAGCTGTAGGAGTTGTTAACATTGTATTTTTGGGATAGCAACCTAAGGGAAGTTCCAATTGTAATACTTTATTTTCTAATCAAAACTTTATTAGGAAGTGGTTATAACTGTATGATTTCTATTTCGATCAACATGGGAATCATAAGATTCTCATGAATTATTGATCCCTGGAATTTCTAATGTAACAGATCTCTCGGCCCTAGAGGTCGAGAGGTTAGCAGATAACAACGTTGTTTTTGATTTGTAATTGTGTTCGGATTAATACAAATCATCCTTTTATTATTGTTACATGTGTGATTCTATTTAGTTTTAGTTAAAGTTCCTTCTCTACCTGCACCCTGCTAGGGAGGAAGGGCCCTCCTTCTTAGCAGGGATTGCAGTGATTAAAGTAGTTGTGTGTATGTAATTGTATTTCAGTTTATATATCATTAGCGTGTTGTTGTTATTGTTCAACTAAGAATATATCTGCTTTGATTTCAATACTTTATATGTTGTTACACATGTGATAATAGAGATACCAGCTAGGTAATTTTTGTGTGGCGAGCTAGACAGATCAATTGAAGTGTGATCTCAATCTTATGGATTCTTTTATTTCTGCATGAGTGATTTATTTCTATCATTTTACTTCAGCAATGATTTCTTTTCTTTGAAATTACTTCTGGTTGGTGTATCGACACAGACAGTTCAACTGTCATTGGAATAAATAGACGTCCCTGGATTGATAATTAAATGTGTGTTGTTTAGTCATTTAATAAGTGATTTATATATTCCAACATTCGAGTAAATATTAAAGTGGAAGAATTTATATGGAGGGTTTAATATGTTAGCGGGGAGTAATATGTCCGTGGTTAAATTAAAGTGGGACCCGGGAAATTAATATAGTGGGGGGAATTTTAATGAAATATAAACTATATGTTAAAATAACATGAGGGGTCCAGGAAAATTTTTTAAGCAGGATGTTATCACTATAAAAGTTTTCCAAACCTGGATAGTTTGCATTTGTTCCTAAGTCATGGTCTTAGATAGGGGTTAATGTCATTTTTATGTTTTTAGAGTCTAAGTCATAAGGTTAGAGTCTCATCTCCATCATCAAATAAAGTCCAACAACTTTGTTTCACACTTTAAGGGTCCCATATTATGTTTCAGAAGTCATGCGTTTAGTTGTTTTGAAATTGTTTTCGAATAAGCCATGAAACCATGTTTTCGTAGCGCAGACAGTGTTAAAAACTTCTTTTGTGCTATGAAAACGCTGGTCTTTTTATAGAAAAAACCTTGAAAATACATTACATGCACTATGAAATCGTGGATTCGTAACCAATCCCGTCCAACTATCAAATCCATAAAATTTCATTAAATTTTCATGATTAGGTGTCAGTCCACGAACCCTTTCTCACACATGCAACCATTCATAACCATTATGAGATTAGTTAGGGGTAATTTTTCATTAGTCATTTTAAAATTTGAAAAGGGATGGTTGTCCTTGATTGTATTGTCTCATGCAAAAACACTTGGTGCATTTTTTTCTTCCAATGATAAGCTTATGGTAAGCATAAACCAGAGCTTCTCTCAATTCTCAAGCGAGGCTGAAATAGTTATCAAGCGAGGCTGAACCCTTAATCAAGCGAGCCAGTTTCTCTCAAATCAAGAGAGCTAGTTTATTACAGGTTTTCTGAAGCCACAGGGATTTCGAGGGGAAGATGACAGAGGAAAAAAGAAACCATAGATCAGTCCACTGTTTGAGAATAGAACCTGAAGGCATAAAGGCTCTCACCAAAGATAAATCAGTCAAAGAAGCCTTCAAGAAAGTAGGATGTTGTAGATTCTGTGAAAAGCTATAGGGAGGTCATAATCAAGTCACAAAATAATTTGCCATTAATTTCACAAGTTCAAATACAAAGGTTGGATTTTTAAACTTGCCAATTTCTCCTGAAATTTTATCATTAGTGACAGAGATTCCAAGGGGAGAAGAAAGGTGGTTCAAGAACTTCAGGTTTGAGATGGAACCTTGTAAAATATTTTTGAAGCCAGAGTTTGTGGACACAGATTTAACCAAATAAGTGCCAAGAGGTTATATCAAGGATACATATGCTAATCTTATCTCCAACATTCAAAGGTACTTCACCTGTGAAGGAAGATACCATAAGGTTTATTCTTATCATTTCAAACTCTTATTGCATTTCACTGGAATAATTTCTCTAGATTTACCTTTCTTCCTATTTCAGAGTTTGGCCAAGATGGCAGATAAGGTGCAGATGAAAACTCAGGCATGTGAAAGTTCATTATTCCATCATGGTATTGTTAAATTAATAGTTTTTCATGAACTTCAGAGGGTGAATAGAGAATGGTATGAATTTCTCTTTTTGTGTGGATTTTGGGTGGAAACACATGGAACAGGAGTTATCCCTAGGGCCAAAGAAAAATCACCATCAGAAAACACTGATCCTGCAGAAACAGGATCAAAGAGATTTGTCAAGTTAAAGCCTAGAAAGCAAGTGAAAGAGCTAGAGATTAAAACACCAGTGATTATTCAAGAAACCCCTCAACCTACACAAAAGAGGAAAACCAAAGGTAAGGAATCAGTACAGGAACAGTCAACCAGAAAATAAGCCTAGAAAATATTGACTAGAAGTCAAATAGTAAGGGAAAAAGGAAAAACTGTGGTTTTAGAAGAAGATCTAGGTTTAAAGGGTAGTTTGAATGATATTTTACAAGCTATTGATATTAAGGAATCTCCTTTAGTTCAGGAATATTTTATAAATTTGGATGAAGGGAAATCTAAGAAGATCAAATCTTCCAAAATTATAGATTTTAATGATGAAATTTCAAAGTTTGTGTTCAAACCCAGAAGGCCTCTAACTAGGAATTCAAAAAAGTTGCAAGGACTGGATGTGGAGTTAGATAAAGCTGGAGAAGTTTCAAATGTTTATGAGGAACCCATATACCTTTCATCACCTATGCCTAAAGATGACAGAAACAGAGTTTTCCATACTCAAAGAGAAAAGAGCAGTTATGAAGGAATGAAAGAAAAATTAAGACTAGCTAATATTCAAATTGCTAAGCTTAAGAAGAAAGCAAGAAAACATGTCGTGGAGAAGATAAAAATTTGACAGAATTAAGGCTCTATGGGAGCTTGAAAGAGTCTCAAAACCTGAAACAGTCAGCAATGAAGCTCAGTATTTTACCTGGACTCTTCCTGCAATCAAAGAGGCTAAGTTTGTGAGAAGGATAAATGTTAATTTAAGGGCTAATAATAGAAGGTTGAAGAGGTAGATTTAAGATCTTGAAATCCAATTGGAAAACTCTGAAGGTCAACTACAGTAGAAGTAAGGCAGTAAGTCATAAATCCCTAATACAGTTTTGTTTTGGGAAGGACACCATTTTTTGAAAACATGGAAAAGTTGACTTATATTGATTTTAAGGTCTATTAGCATCAAGGTCATCATTAAAAGGCTGTAAATATTCTTAAGATATAAAGATGATGAAGAAACTGTGTAATATGAAGATACACAGGAGTTTCATAGCGCTCTACAAAACTGTTGTAGGTGACATACACAGCAGTTTCGTAGCGCGCTACGAAACTGCTGTAGGTGCAGTATTGAACATTTTGTTAAGGTTTCAAGAGGTAAAACACCTGGTTTTTGAAGTTTTGATGCTGATAGAATATGGAAATGGGTCACAAATGAAGTTCCAGGTGTTAAAGAAAAAGAAATTGGATGTTAAGAGATGTTTTACAAAGGCATAGTTATTGCGCTACAAAAACAACTGATATTTTCATAGTGCAGACACATCAGCTCTCTTTACACTATTTCAAGGACTTAATTTTTCACAGGTGCAAGGGCATGGATCTATGGACGTGATAACACATGTCACTTTTTTAAATAGGTCAATTTTTGTCAGCAAAAGGATTCGAGGAGAATAAATGAGAGTCACAACTATATTGTAGGAAACATGTTCCTAGTTTTCAGGACAGATAAGGGATAAGTTAACAGAACATAACAACAAGGTTATGGACACCATCAAGGTCGAAGATAAGGAGGAGAAGATGTCAAACATAATATTTAATTCCTATATCAAGTTTTTTTAGTCATAATAAGTAGTTTTACTCCTAATTGCATTAGGACTCTAGAACAAACAGTTAACTGTCACATGTAGTTAATAGTCTGTTTTAGGGGTAGATAGGTGTCAAGAAAAGAAATTCTAATTCTCCTCAAGCTAGATGAGGGAATCAAATATTTTAATGATGGATCTATAAGAGACATGAGGTCGAATTCCTCAAGGTTGGAAAATTTTCATTAACAAGAAAATTATGTCATTGTAGCAAACTGTGTGTTTTTATCATAATACAGATATTGGCATTCTACTCAGGATTCAGAAAGAGCTTTTTAATGCTTGATCTTCCTATGGCTTTCTTTATATCCTTATTGGTAGTGGTATGAACATATGCTACTTATAATTCATTTGAAAATTCTCTAACTTCCTACATATGTTTGTAAACTGTGTTTTGTTCATTTTGTTACTATTTTTCCAAATATCTAAAAACTCTGAAATGCCCTGAATTTCATGATAAGATTATCTTGATGTTTTGTGAAAACATACATTGAATCCATAGCCTAATAGATGTTTGTTGATCATAATTTTAACCAGTCATACACATTTATACAATTTATTCCTAGAGTTAGCCATCTAATCGTTAATTCAAAATCTTAAACCTAGTGAGAGAACCCTCTCAGGTTGAGGAGGCTAAGCCTCAACTAAAAGTCTGGTTTGAAATAGTTACACTAAGGTAGCCTGATTAGCAGCCTATCAGGTCCTATTTTGGTGATAACACGGGGAATTGAGTTAAAAGGGAAGTGAGGCCCGAGGATTATATTAAGCGCTGCAAACATTGGATAAGTGGGTTTTTCATGTTTTTTATGAGAATGCAAAGTTATTAAAGGGAAAAGGGGTTTTACAAGGGGAAATGAATTCCAAGAGTGAAAATAGGGTTTTTAGAAAGGGGAATGTGTTTAGAAATATATTAGTGATATAAGTTGAACCAATTGATGCTTTCCATGAATTGTAAAAGTATTCTACCTACCCTTTATTTATCCTAACATTTTTTGCTTCCTTTATTGGGTGCATTTGAGCTTGTTGACCCTTTTATTTTCTTTTGATAAGCTAACTAACCTATTTCTAACCTTATAAATTCCAATGGCTAAGATTAAACTGATGAGATCATTTTTATATTCTACCTAACTACTGATCTTCGAAGATTAAATGTTTTGGTCAGACATTTATTCACTAACTATCATAACATGAAATTTAAAATCATGAATGAATCGAGATTAAACTATATGATCATCATGAATTGTGGCATTTTGGACAAGCTGCACGCAATTTTTATTTTCATAAAGTAAACTAAGAGTAGTGGCATTTGAATGTGCACAATTTCAGGATATATTTTTGTTTCTTTTTGTGGGGTTCATACTTTATATTCTTTTTTGATCTTCTTTTCTTTTGGTCCTTCGATTTTTCTTTTAGGACATACCCTCTTTTCATTTTTCAATATGGGAAAACATTTGCAAAAAGCAAAGGTATGTACAATATTAAAAGACTTAACATAGTCAATTCAAAATTATGATACCTATTATTATAGGACCCTAACAAGATCCATGTATTCTTAGATTCCAGTTGCGGTTATTCCCAACAGAACTGTGTATTCATAACCTTCAGACATTTTATATAGCAACATATTTTCATGTCTTGATGTATTGGGTCATTTCAAGCTTGTTTTCCCTAGCTTGAGTGTCTTTTTCCTCAAGATATTATACTTCATTTCTGTTATTATCTATAATAAAATGGCTTAATGATCCGTTCATGTTTTGATGTATTGATATTTACTACAATTTCCATATTTATGTTCAATATTTTTGTTTCCCCTTTTTTGGAATATTACAGTGGTATCAGAGCTCATAGACTTGGCTTAGCCTATGGAACAACCAATCTATGACACCCAAATATAGAGAGTACATTACAGACCCGATAAGGAGATACAAAAATAGAGAATACAAAAATCTACTGGAATAAAAAGTGACGGTTTTTCGTTAGATGTTTTGGGAAAATGAAGATGAATATCAAAACTTCGAGACATGGGTTTTGTGAAGAACATACCAATTTTGTTTCCCTCTATGCAATTTTTCCAAATTCAGTCTAGAATGAGAGAAATAGAACGTTCTCTGAGAGATACAAAAAAAGTGACAGTTTTGTGTTAATTGTTTCGGGAAAATGAAGATGAATCTCGAAAATATGAGACATGGGTTTTGTGCCGAAAAGACTAATTCTCTTTCTATATGTGCATTTTCTAAAAATTTGGTCTTGATTGAGTGAAACGGAAGGTTCTCTGAAGACAATTTTGTTAGATTTGTTGAGGTGGTCATTTTTCAAATTCTTCCAATTGCAATACTAGATTCAACTTGTTTGAGAGTTCACATCCGGCAAAGAAAACTGTGTTCCAGTGGACGAAGATAAAGGCACTCTCCAATGGAAAAATAAGATTATGGGAAGGAGTTTTGCAATCTCCTCCTCAAAACTATGCAGGATCTCATGAAAGAGATCAAGGAGATGAGAGTGGAGAGACAAAGGGAAATCCCCATAGGTTTGGAAAATTGAGAAATTTCTGGTACTTCACATCATTCTTATGAGAAACTCATAGTGTAGAAAGCTTCATAACGCCCCATTATGCTTACCTTCCTAGCAGCAGGAAATGGGGCTAGAGGACCACAAGAGAAGGAGGCTCCCAGTGATTATTTTCTGGAATATGAATCTCAGTCTCAAAGATTAAAATAACATATAACCTTTCGGGAATTTTTCCGGATTAAGGAAAATGAAAGACCTCACATCTACAAAAGAGGAAGAGGGTACAAGTAGGGCAATGACCTGCAACGTTCCATGAGTAAAAATTTTCTACTTAACTTTGATGGGTCATCAAAGAGTACAACAAAGACTTGGGAGGAGACAACTGAGCATACACTCGTTGATGAGACACCAGCCATTGTTGAGGTATCCATTGATGTGGTATCTGGGGTTGTGACCAAGTTCTGTAATGATAGTAGTGCATGACAGGTTGATGAGGTGTCAGAAGAAAGCTCCACCATTGTTGAGGAGCCGATGGGTATAAAGGCCTCTGGGTTTATGGAATAATTATCAGATGACAATCACATGTAGCTGACTAGTGAGTATGCATTTCATATTAGAGTATCTATGGAGAAGGGTGTGTATCCATCCTCTCGTCTCGGATAGCCCTTGAGGAGGCGCTATTATATGTAGAGTTATTGGATGATGCTCGCACACAACAATGCCATTACTTGCGGGTCGACCTTCTAGCTTTGAAGGTGAAGGCCACATCAGTCCAAGAGGCTATACTACGGTATAATGAGGAGTTGGAGGGCATGAGAGTGGTTTGTGTTGAGCCAACAACAAAGTTGGTCCACATTGGGGAATGGTTGGATTCCCTAATGGTGGTGTTAGAGGGCATATTGGATTGTCAGAGCACGCCCTCTTCAGGCATACATCGATAGGGTGCACCACTCGCACGATGGATAGACTATTTTATGTTTCGGGATTCTTGCATTTGATTCTTTTCTCTAGGTTGGATGGTGAGAGATACTGATTTGGTACCCCATAAGAAGGCTAGGCAGCTGGATACATCCATGGCCGCATTTCAGCAGAGTCCATGGATTACCATAGGGACACAAGGGCCAGATTACTGTTGGGATCTAGGTGGGATTTACCATCGAATGATAGAGTCAATAGGTGATGGTAGTAATTGTGCGATGGGTCTGATTTTTGGGTGCACAAACATTTTAAGATCTATATTAGAGCCCGAAACATCCCTAGTTGCGCAGAGAGGCGCATTCTATAGCCCAGTATTACCTTGATATGTAAGTATGTCATGTCCTAAAAAATTAATAAAAATAATTTTCACGAATGTCGGCCAAAACATTAACTTGAATCTTAAATCATATATAACTTGATTCTTTATATTATATATAACTTTTTAACCTTATTAATAGGCTAATATTAATTATTAAAATATAACTATATATTATCTCTACAAACGAGTATGAGGGTAGATCTAAAAGCGTAAACATGTCAAAGTAAATATAATGTTTAAAATTTAACATTTTTTATCTAATGTCGGTCCTATTTAAAAATAAACCTAATTATTATTATGTATAAACATAATATAAATTTAAAATATAAATATTTTTAGGTATGATAAATAAATAAAAATATAAATAAAGGAGAGGTATAGTAAATAAATAAAACCTCTTTTTATACTTACTCCGAAGGTATGGTAAATAAATAAAGCCTCGTTTTATATTTTTCTCCATAAACCTCTTTAAATTTACAAGAACTCGGAAAAGAGGTTTTATTTAGGTGAAACCTATAGGCCAAATACCATGGGACAAATTATTATTAATACCATGGGCTAAATACAATATTTATAAAAAAGGTATGGTAAATAATTAAATAAATATAAAATAGGTATAAAGAGGCATGATCAATAAAAAAAAACATATCAAATATCATTATAAATCAACATCTAATTATATACCAAGCCTATGGGCCGAATACCATGGTAAATAAAAGAGGTATGGTAAATAAATAAAACATGTTCTTATATTTACTCCATAAACCTCTTTATATTTACAGGCACTAAAAAATGTGGTTATATAAGCCTATTGGCCAAATTATTATTAATACCATGAAAAAAAAAACATTATTATCCCTAATATTAATATTAATAATCTTATTATTATTAAAGCTAATATTCATTATAATATTATTATATTTAATAACTTTGGATTAATACAATATTAAATTTGCTATATTATAATATACATTAATATATCATGATATATATTAACTCTAGATATATATGGAAGGGAAGAACAAAGGCATAGAGTGATACAGGTGGAGAGATAGGGGGAGTGAGAAGGTAGAGATGAGGATAAACTCAAGGAGAGGGGAGAGGAGGAATGAAGAACGAGAGAGGGAGAGGAGTGAGAGAGGTAGAAAAGGGTAAGAGAGGAAGAGGGAGACATAAATATAGAGGGGGAGAGAGAGGAAGAGAGAGGGAGGGAGATAATGAGAGGATTGGAGGGCAGAGAGAGAGAGAGAGAGAGAGAGAGAGAGAGAGGGGGGATTGAGAGAAAGGAGGAGAGAGGAAGGGATATATAGATGGAGTTGGAGGGGGAAATACATAGGGAAGAAGAAAGACATAGAGAGTGAGAAGTGGAGAGAGAGAGAGAGGGAGTGAAAAGGGAGATATGGAGAGAGTTTGTGTATTTAGGGGCGAGATAAAGAGACAAAGGAGAGATGGAGAGAAGGGGGGAAAGAAGGAAAGAGAAGGAGACACTTAGGGATATAGTAACATAGTTTGAGACACAGAGAGAGAGAGAGTGATGGGGGAAGAGAGATGATTAAAGGGCAGAGGGAGAGAGAGAAAGATGATTGGATGGAAAATAAAAAGAGAGAAAGAGAGAGGGAGAGGGGGAGGGGGAGATAGGAAAAGCTGTAGAGGTTTGCACTCAAAAGAGAGGTTTTCACCTCGAGAGTTTTGATCCCACTTGGCTCTTGATATATCCAGAGTTAAGATGGATCTAGGGTGGTGATAGGATGGCTCGACAGGAGGGTACACCCTTTTCTAGATCTATCTCAACATAATGACCATGCATGGGGTCACAAGGTGATTAGCCTATGTTGGCAGGTGCTATTTGGAGGAGGAAGCATCGGCAAGCCACCAAACATGGAAGTGCATAGAGACAATGCTCTCTCATCGGTATATGGTACACTTGAGCTATGGAGGATACGAGCAGTGGTGTCATTTTCATTGGCATATGAATATTCAGGTCACTCTGATCCTTTAGAGAATATGGGGAAATGTGGCCCATGTCATGGGGGGTTTACTAGCAGACTCGTGGATCTTTTGACCCATGCAGGATACATGATAGTACATAATGGTATAGTCATAACTAGTGGTATCCAGTGGTGTATAGGGTTAGGTCACAAACTACAGTGGCATGATGAGGAGTGCGGAAACACTTGGTGGTATGCAGTGACCCATGATACGGCGCAGAAATCACTTGGAGCGTTACTTATAAGGTGACTTATGGATAGGGGTATTAGGTGTACCCTAGGATGTAGCTCACCTATGATTGATGAGGCTATTGTTGAGCATCTGGAGACACCACGTTTAGTAGAGACAGGGCTACGATGGTGTTATCGACAGATCCGAGGCAGAGGAAGGCTTGATCACTCACGCTTGAGTGATGCAGACGATGTGGCGGAGGTAAAGCAGGGGGACATTCCTTCTGTATGCTAGGACAATGAATCTTCTTCATATGAGCCCATGGGGTCAAATGAGGAATCTTCTGGGGAGCATGAGAAGTCATGTGGAGTTGATGACAGTAGGCCGGATTTGTCTTCCAGCATGTAGGGTGAGAAGTTAGAGGACTCGATGAGAGATATTCAGGATGATGAGTCACTTGTGATGATTTAGACTGAGAAACATACGGTGGAGCATGGGGAAGATGAGGAGGATGTTATGCACATCATGCATGATAGTCCTTTGGGGGAGAGCTATATGGAGGCTCATAGTGAGCCACTGCTAGATATTCAGCTAACCATGGGGTCAAACATGGAGGAGGAGTTGTTGGAGTTGTTGGTGCATCCATATTTGGGCCGACCCATTTATGAGGTGTTGGTAGATGTATATACAGTTAGCATGATTGCATTACTTTCAGGGGGAAATACTCTCTGGGAGTACATCGATGGGGCTTGCAGTACAGATTGCCCACTTGAGCTTATGATAGAGAGAGGGGAATTCCCTTTGAGGGAGTTCTCATTGAAAATCGGGACAGACCAGCCTGAGTTGAGTGTGAGTTGGTGACCACACTCTAGACATGTTTCATATGTAGATATCACCACATTGGATTGTTCGATCAGGATAGACTGGCAGGAGATCTTGAGTTGGTTTCATATGGATGGTATGATCTTCTTAGTCAGGTGCATAGCAGAGCAGGGACCCGTAGATATAACAGGTAATACTATTTATAGTTGGAACTGGGGCACATGTCGACAACTCTTTAGCATTCCATCCTGACTTCAGGAGAGCAGGATAAACATTCGATTGAGCCAGGGGAGAGAGGTGATGAGTTGGTATGCAGTTGATGGGAAACTTATACAGTCAGATCTATGGAAAAATAGGTACCATGGAGCATTGATGCTTGTTGGCGGTCTTCACCTCATGAGGCAGTACCTATATCTAGATGCAGTGCACAGTCCAAGCTAGGGGAGTTGGGCGATGATTTTCCATGGTGGCATTGGGATTCGGGAGGATTGATTGATGACAGGTATGGTGAGAGATTCATTTGGGATCTCGAAATTAAGGGGTCTATTCCACATAGCCTAACATAGGGGCATAGCCACACTCAAGGGTTTGTATGGGATTCATGCATTGCTCTCAGTTCCATTGGGTCAACAGGGTGGCCCACATCTTTGCAGTTGCTTGAGGACAAGCAATTTTTTGGCGAGGAGGACTGTAATATTCCTAATTTAGATCTTAGCTAATTATAATATTAAATTTTGTCTTCCTTAATTAATAGATGAATAAGAGGGTAGAGGGACCCATAAATCCCTTTAGTAGAAATAAAACCACTTCTTAATGTGAATGTAGATCAATGCATCTAGATGGGGTCAAGATGAATAAACCACTTCTTGGGGATCACAACCATATAAGGCATATAAGGAAGGGGATCGCAACCATATAAGGCATTAGGAATATTTTTTATGTCTAGTCTCTTATTACTTTATGCATTCTTTAGTTTTTTAGCGGAGTCTACTATGTCGTTTAGCACAAGGGTGTTTCTGAGTGGAAATCCCACCCTCATCCTCGGGAGAATTCAAGTGCCCACAAAGGAGAGGTTCCTTTGAGCTTCATTCCATCATCCAGCATCAAGCCAATCATACTTGTCTTCAGCAGTGCAGTCTCCTTCAAGAATTGTGCAATATAGGAGGGTAGTTACAGTGGAGATTTGAGAACCCAAGTTCTTGAGCTTGTTTTCTAGTGAGGGGAGCAACCCTTCATTTGGAAGAAAAATGGTGAAGTATATTAGATATTTTCACATCAGATCAGCCACCTCTCAATAGTTACTGAGTTGCAATGCATTATTTATCCCTAGGGCTGCATTTTCCATCCCGAGTATTTCAAGAAACCCCTCCTGAGTTATCTTGGAATTGTGCTAGAAAGCCTAGATCTTTGATACTGGAATTTTATAATCACCCTATCATCAGATCCATGTATTCTTTGTTTCCAACTATAGTCATTCCCAATATGATGGCGCATTCATAGCCTTCCGACATTTTATGTAGCAACAATTTTTCATGTCTTGGTGTATTGGGTCATTTCAGGCTTGTTTTTCCTAGCTTGAGTGTCCTTTTCCTCAATATATTGTACTTCATTTCTTTTATTATCTATCATAAAATGGCTCAATGATCTGCTATGTTCTGATGTATTGATATTTACTAAAATTTCTAGATTTATGTTCAATATTATCATTTCCCCTGTTTTGGAATATTACAAACATACCATGATAATGTCACATGGAAATGCACGGATCTAGAAAAAATTTATACAAATTACCCACGGGTAACTATCCAAATCACTATTCGATATTCCCCATTAATCATTAGATATAATGTTCATTAGTACACAGAGTAACTTTAGTACAGGAATAGTAAGTTGCATAACCATTAACAACCACTATTGTAGTATATTAACATAAAATGTATGATGTTACCTTGCATGTATTTCATTATTCCTTTAACTAGATTAATTAATCACATACGTGAAATTATCAACATCACATAATGCAAGGAATCTACATCATCAAACCAACACAATAATCAATCACATCGTTGAACACTGATATACACTGGAAATCCTGTAGGGTGAAATCTAGAAAAATTCAATTTTATTATTAAACATTAGTGAGGGTGTTCACCCCTCACTCAATGGATTATAAGGCAGTATGTCCCTTAACCATTTTCATAACATATTACAAGGAAATTTCATTTAAATACAAAATATATAGCTTAAATATATTACAATCATCTTGATATCGTTTACCCACAAAAAATTAACCTTTATATCTGTGCGGTCTGGTTGTTCCATCGGCGTACCATCCTACATCTCATGCTCATCTTCATGGACCATTAATTATTTACCTCCCACCGTGTTAAACATAATCTATCCTTTTGAAAAGTCACCATCCTTTCTTGTCATTGATGTTGTCAAAAAGATTTAATATCATGATTAGATAAAGCATCAATCAATCAATAAGCAATCTTTAAATGTGATCCTTTAACACCTATTCATGTGCATACATGAGATGTAAATAAAATATCACAACATGCTTCTTCTAACATCATTACTCATGCATTAAGTGTAAGAAAATAATTAAGCATGTCAAAATAAACCCCATATTATTATGACACTTCTCGCAGAGGCTCACATTCGTATAAGACAAATCACTAAACTGTCTAGGAATTCCTTTAAAGGAAACTCATGCATATTGCATTCGAGTTACTTTAACTTTAAAAAAATAACCAATCCTTCATAATTACTTTTGGTGCATGAAAATACATAAATAAATCTAACACAATGAATTTTTTTCTTATGCATGCAAATTCATATAGTTTCCAAAAAAATCTTCCCAAAGAAATTCTTAACACAGTATAACATGCAAACACATGTTTCCTTTTAGAGGAAATATAGAATAAGAGGGCATGCAAAAACATGTTTTCTTTTCCATAAAACTAATGCAATAAAGCATATAAATACATGTCTTATTTTTCAAAGACTATAACATTTACCCATATATATATTCCAAGGGAACCAACACATTACTAATTATTTTGTGCATGTAATTCATCTTATTTCCTATAACATCCCCAAACAATAAAATTCAAATGGTATTAAAAAAATAAAATCACAAAATACGTACCATTAGTTTACAAAGAAAAACAATCATATCAATTATCTACCTATGGAAATTACACTATTAGGAAGTTACAATATCTAAATAATTTTACTTTATAACAAGACTGATTATTGTGGGACTGTATCAACCTCGTTCAGTCTAAACCTATGTCAATAGATCCATGGTTTTCATTATAATTTCACATTACATAATTATTCATATGGCTATCCTATAATTTCTAAATTCTTATGATATATCAAGAGGATTAAACATCACCAATATTTAACATTTAACCCGTAGTTTATCCAATTGAGGTAACCTACTCTTGAGTTGGAATGTTCTAAAGATTCTCTTGAGTTGGAATGTTCTGAAAATTCATCCTTATGTCGAAACTTGGCACTCCACATTTATGGTCACGCCATATCAACAATCCTATTTTGGTTTGACTGATCAATGGTGTAGATTGAAGGATAGGTTTTAATGGGTAACCACCCACCCTAAGCCTCTCATTTCAAGATCATTTCATTTTTACCGCTTCACTATGTCGAGGCGAGGTTGGGGTTTTTTAGTTCAATTCACAACTATTACATTCTACCGCTGGCTCCAACTAACAGGTTTTTTTCGGTGTGGATCTATGGATACATTAGTCCAAGGCCAGGTATGCATTTTAGTCTCCATGCCTTACCTATGTTATATGAGTATTGGTAGAGTTGCAGAACCAATTATTAAACCTAACACTCTTTGTTTCTGATGGAGAACCTAATTCATCTTCAACTATCATCACTGGGAAGAGTCGATTTGTTGCTCAATTGTGGTTCCAGGTACATTGTTGTTTATATGTATTTTCCTTCTTTGGTTCCTTAAAATCTAGCTTTTATACCTCTCCAGGTCCCTAATCTACCTAGTGACACATCACCGCGAAGTTTCATGTCATCATTCAAGTAAAAACCCTCTCCCACTTTTGCATGCGAGATATTATTTTTTTTATTTTTTTGAGAATTAGTTCTTACCCTAGTCTGTACTCTATAATTATAAGTATGGTACCTTTTGATTGCACAATCTTCATCCATTTTTCATGGATTTTTAGGCTTTTTAACGAAGTTATATATTTTTCTTTGGCTTAGGTACAGTCACAAAACCCCTCCTTCCACTGTGATCGAAGATTTATTAGTTGCTTGAATGATAGAGGGTGTGGCTATTATGATTCTCTGCTAGTTCACTACAAAAAATATGTTAGGATGAAACCCTCTCTTGAAATTTTCTATTCGTCTTTAATTTTATTATACTCTCCTAGAGAGGAGGTTCACTATGACCATACTCAGGTGACTGTACAATTTTCTTAAGTTTTATGCACTTAAAATTACATGCTCGAGTTGTTCCCCAAATTTGACAGAATGTAATATACAATTTTTATCTCTTTTTGTTATATGGATATTTTATAATTATTTGAGAGATTCATAATATTATTTTTCCTTTGTATGGAGTTTTAATAATTTTTGTTTATAGACGTCTCTCTATCTTTGAATAAAATTGGTATAATTTCTCTATCAATAGACTAGTTTCTGTTTTGGAGAAATTTGCTTGATATATGAGTATAATATATGGATTGGAAGTTATATTTGTAATTTAAGTTTATAGACCTGGTTGTCATATTTATATATCTATAGATATGTTTGACTTTTTAAAATAGATTTCTTTTACACTTTTACGATAACTGTAAATTCTCGTTTAGCCATAACTCCTATGGTTTCATTTTTAAAATCCTATAAAATATTGTCGAGTTCCGAGGGAATGTTTTTCGAACTGATGCAAGGCTGGGTTCAATTTACTAACTGTCTATTTTGTCTTTCAATGTCATTTTCTTGTATTGATGATAACGCTTAGCTCTTTAATGTGTTTCTCCATCAAAAAAAGGATTATCTAGACTAATTTATGTTTTCCGGTTATCATTAGTTAAATTATGCAAATTATGTCAATTTTTCGTGCGATATAAGTTTCACTTTCTTTTCATGAGGCTATAATATACCTATTGTAATTTTACACAAACAATTTGTTTTCATATATGATTAGTTATTAGAAAGTATCTGAGTATTAGCACTTACAGCCAACAGATAAATACAGAAACTAACTTCAACATAATCAAGATAGTCCTTATTTGAGATCAAATTTCCCAATGTATCTCGAGATAATGTATTTCCACCCAAACAATGAGACCAACATAGCTTTTGTGTATGCCCCCGAGCTTGACTTCACAGTCAGGTTCCTTTGTTAGACAACACATCTTCAACATATTTATTGCTATGACTATCTGTTCAAAACCATACCTAGTTACCGATGGAAATATTGTCACCCAGTTCCACCTAGCCCCCCAACATGGAAACTGTACACAATCTTTAATGCGATATTCTACTCTCTCAAATTATCTAGCATTTCCCTCTTGGGATTTTACCATACTTGTATTCTTTGACAAGGAGTTATGAGAAGGTAACTTCTTATCCCATAAATGTATAACTACCCAAGAATACGAAAATCATTTGATATTATCTTTCATAATGCTTGTGAAAAATAATAAAAGTAAATAACATAATAATTTCTTTAAATTTTCTGATAATTATATGTTCTTTACTAACATAATAAAAATAATTTTTTTTCTTAAGTTTCATTTTTCCACTATTTACTATTTACCAGGGGATTTCACATCATCCCCCTCTTGAGAAAAACATTGTCCCAATGTTTTACCCCCTAAAAAAATCTCGATATGCCTCTCACACAAACTTTTCATCATCCCTGATCATTTCATCTGGGCTAAAGTTCTTCCATTGCACTTTAAATTTGATGATAGGTCATTTCTACAACATTACTTCTCTTCGATTGAGTAATTCGTCATCTGTTTCGACCTCAAATTCATTGCAATTAATTAATTTAACTAATAAATAGATTTTTAAATGCAGACATGCTTATAAATAGCTTGCACAATACAAACATGTCTATACATATTTACCTATAAGTTCACTTACATGTATATCTTGCAAACTAATAACATGTTTGGGACCATAAATATACTTCTTTACTAAGGAAACATGAAAGACATTGTGGAGACATATGTGGCTGGGTAAAGATAGATGATACGCCACTTATCTGATATGTGTCAAAATCTGGAAAGGCCCAAACTACCATGGAGCTAATTTGGTACACCCTGACCATCACATCGTACTCTTCTTTGGTTTTATTTGTACGCACACTTGTTCAACTTCGAACTCTTGATAGATCCTTTTCTTATCAACATAATTATTTTTTCGACCTTGGGATGATTTTAAATTCAGTCATACCTTTCATATTACTCCTTCTATTTCTGCAAACCTTTCTTGGCAAAGCATGAGTTTGTCCTGTGGTCAACTCCAATTTAACAATGTCCTACATTTTTCGTCCATATAACACCTCAAATGGGCTCATTTTCAACTAGGCATGGTAGCCATCGTTGTAAGAAAATTATACTAAGTGTATGTATTCTTCCCATTTTCTTAGTTATTGCATTACAAACACTCTCAACATATCTTCAATTACCTGATTTACCTATTCAATTTGACCATCTATTTTGGGGTGGTATGTAGTGGTAAACTGTACTTGAGTACCTATTCCCTGAAATAGAGTTTTCGAGAATGTCGAGTTGAACTTAACATATATATCTAATACTACCGCCCTTGGTATCCCATGCAACCTTAAAATTTCCTTCATGAATATGTTAGTGATTTGAATTGTATTAAAGGTAGAATGTGCTCGAATAGGATGTGCAAACTTAATTTATCTACTACCACCATTATGGAGTCAGTTTGTTTCTTTGTCTTGGGTAAACCTATGATGAAATCTAATGTAATAATATCTCATTTCCATTTTGGAATGGGTAGTGGGTGTAGTAGTCGAGTCGGGTGTTGAAGTTCAATATTTACTAGCTAGCATTCCAAACACTTAGCTAAGTATTAAACTATTTCTTTTTTCATACCCAGCCAAACATATTCCTTCCTCAAGGTGGTAAATATCTTTTGGTAACCAGGTTGAGATTCATAAGGGATTCGATGACATTCATTTAAGATCAATTATTTAATACTAATGTGATTCAGAACATAGAATTTTTTCGGAGAAATTAGCATACGTTCTATATCCACCTCATATCCTTAGAGTCTCTTGCTACTATTCTCTTGTTGAGCATGTTTCCACAAGAACTGGTATTCAAGATATTTTTTGGTAGCTTCCATAATGTTCTCCTTGAGAGCTGTTTTATTTCGCTAAAGGAAATTTCATACAAAAATTTCAATCTTCTACTCATTGCGTCAACAACCTTGTTCTCTTTTCCTTTGTGATGTTTAATTTTGAATTCGAACTCACTTAATAATGCAACCAAGCATTCCTGTTGAGAATTTAGAGTTGGTTTTTTGAAGTAATTAGTAAGGCTACTATGATCACCCATTAATATAAATCATTTTCCTAGTAGGTAATGGTGCCACATTTTCAAGGCATGAATTACAATTGTTAGCTCCAAATCATAGGTTGAATATTGCTGCTCATGCTCCTTTAATTTACAAGACTCGTACGCAAACACTCTTCCCTCTTACTTTAACACTCCCCCGACACCCACCTAACAGGCCTCCATACAAACAATGTAGTCTTTATTAGGGTCGAAAATTATCAAGACAAGAGTAGTGGTTAGTAAATGTTTTAATTTTTCAAAGCTATTTTGACAGGTGACTGTCCATTTTAAAACTTTCTCCTTTTTCTGTAAGGTGGTAATAGGATATGTTGCTGTTTAAAAACCTTCAATAAATCATTAGTAATACTTAGCAAGTCCAATAAAATTTGTTGTCTGTCACATTTCGAAGAATGAGACATTCCATTATGGTGTTTATTTTTTAAGGGTCCATAAAAATGCCTTCTTTATTAATGACATGCCCCAAGTATTGTATTTTCTCTTTATAAAATTCGCACTTACTGTACTTTGCGTACAAATGATGTTCTCTTAGAGTCTGCAAGACAAGTTGTAGATGTATCTTATGTTCATCAATATTTCGTGGATAGATAAGTATGCCATCAATAAATATTAATACAATTTTTTTTCAGATATTGATGAAATGCAATTTTCATAAGACACATAAAGGTGGCAGGAGCATTATTTAACCCGAAGGGTAACACCACAAACTCATAATGTCCATAACGAGTTCTAAATGCAGTTTTATGTATATCATCTTCCTTAATCCTAATTTGATGGTACCCTGATCACAAATCAATTTTTTAGAATACCTTAGCCCCTTTCACCTCATAGAATAAGTCATCAATATGAGGTAGAAGATATTTTTTTTAACTGTTAGTTCATTTAACTATTTTTAATCGATACAAAAACATAAGATACCATATTTATTATTCACAAATAGAACCAAATCTCCCCAAGGTGATACATTGGGGCATATATATTTTTTATCAAGGATATTCTGTAACTTCACTTTAAGTTATTTTAACTCAGGAATACTCATTCGGTATGGTGTTATAGATACAAGAGTAGACCCAGGTATAATTTCTATAGTAAATTCAATGTCTCTTTTCGGGGAAAATACTGGAATATTTTCTAGAAATACATCAAAAAACTCTAGGGTGGTATTCTTCTCTTTGGAGTTTTAGTATCGCAGTTGTACAACATAAATTTGGCAACCTTTTCTAATACACTTTTCTAGATGAGATGGTGTAACTGGACTTAGATTCAAAGGTATTCTTATTCCTTCAGATTCTTTTCTCATTCTTTCATTTTTTAAGTAACTAATTATTTTATATTTACAGTTAATTAGGAACCAATTTCCTTCCAACTAATCCATGACAATAAATGCATCGTATGATCCGAGAGGAAAAACATTCAGATTTATTGTTATAGGGTGTATGGTTAATTCTACAGGATAGTTATCGATTTTTTCCATCACCCTTATTTCAACCCCTGTGGCTAATTATACAAGCCAAGGGTTTTTAATTGGAAATTTTCCACTAAATTAGGACTCACATAACTCAAGCTATCCCCAGGATTAATTAAAATTAACACAGTTTTGTTGGAAGTCTTACCTTCAAACTCCACCATGGTCAGTTGGTATTCAACCTGGTTATCTTTTGGTGTTGCGTTGATCCTCGACATGCTCTTTTAAACTTCCCCAAGTGTTGATGCTTCTTGAACTTGTGTGACCTGTGCAGTTCCATTTCGATAGGGGCAATTATTGACGTAGTGGGGATTTCTAGATCCCCAACATTGTAAAGGAGGTATTCCTACAGAGTCTGACTTGGATTTATTAGTATGTTCTATGGTCTTCGCTTCATTCTGACATTTAGGATTTTGATGATTCTTTCCTTTTGGCTTCCTCTTCTGATTCTTGTAAGAATTTCTGGGGTTTATGGTTTCCCCCGCTTTAATATTCTGAGAAATTTTAAGTCCTTTCATATCCATCCAGTGCTTACCTCCTTCCCCTTTCTGTTCCATTTGCTGATGAGATATTATTTATTTCCTTATGACTTCATCCATAGTCTTTGGATTGTCAAATTCCAATATTTCTTTCATGCACAGTGGCAGGCTGCTAAAAAACTGCTAGACTTTTGATTTTTCTTCACAGATGTAGGTAACATATCATAGAAATATGTAAACTTCATTATAAACTCATCCATGGAGAGTTGTCTCAGTAGAATATCATGGAACTCCTTTTAATTTTCATCTTAGAATCGTTTAGTTAATTATTTTATCTTAAAGTGTTTCTGAAAATATTCCCAAGTCACTTCTGGTTCATCAATTCCATATATAGATTTTAATTCTTCCCACCATAAGGTGGCGTTACTCTAAAATTGGTAAATTGCTTAATGAGCCTTCAAGTTGTGATCATTCCAATAAATTTGAAAATACTTGTTCATATTGATGAGACAAGCTTCCGCAACCTCCTCATGCTCCCCATAAAAAATCAGAGGTTTAATCTTCTTGAACTCTCCCTGCAGTTCTGTCTTTTTCTTCTTAGGCCCTCTCTCCTCAAACACGCTGTCAGTCTCCTCCTCTCAATTCCATCTATCTTCTTCAATCTTTAATTTACCACCTCTCTCTCCATGCATATTTTCTTGGATGTAGCTTCGATCAAGATGGTAATGGTTATGTCTATTCGAAACAATTTTCATGATATTTTCTTGTTCCTGCATCAACCTCTCATTATCAGCTATAAGTCTCGCCATCTCATACTTTAATTCTTTCATTGTTTCCAATATCAAAACATTGATATTCCGCGATTCCTCCCCCAATTGCACCCACATTTCCAGGTTAAGCATTCGGAAACATTTTTGACCAAAATCCAGTGGTTGGTCTCGCTAAAGTAGGTCCAACCCTCCTCATAACGTTTAGTTCTAGTTACTTTGAAATCACAATAGTCAGTTTCATTCTCATTAGAGAACTTTAGAGGTCTAAAATGGGCCTCCTACGAAAAATATACAACCAAAATAAACTTTATAAGAACTGATAGGATTCAATATGATGATGTCAACCATATGGGATGATTCACCATTTTTGGGAGAAAAGAATAAAAAGATTAAAATATAATAAAATAATAAAACTACTTTTTCAACTTGTATTTTCAACTTATCTCCCTAAAATTATACTCCAACTTCAAGCGGGAGTACTCGTTGGATTTAAAATTTAATTCTCCATCCAATGAGTACCCATGTTGCATACTTTCAATGGACCGTGCTACATGAAAAATGAGAAATACATAAAAAATGTGATTGCAAGCACGTTTTTCATTTATTTTTCATTTTTTTGTGTAGCAGGGTCCATCAAAAGTATGCATGATGGGTACTCCTTGGATGAGGAATCAGATTCTACATCCAACGAGTGTTCCCACTAAAAATTTGAGTAAAACCATAGGGAGGTAAGTTGAAAATATGTGTTGAAAAAGTATTTTTTTCTTTTTCCCCTTTAGATTTTGATGATATAAGAAAATCTTATTTTATTATTTCCACTATTATTTTATAATTGATTTAGGAGGCCCATTTTATTCCTCAAAATTCCCCTAATGCATATCTAGCATTAGGCCAGAGTGTTGGAACATGGCTCTGATACCACCTGTAACATCCCCAAACGCTAACATTGCAATGGTAAAAGAAATTTTTTTAAACTCATAAGATACGTACCATTAGTTTACAAAGAAAAACAATCATATCAATTACCTAGCTATGGAAATTATAGTACTAGGAAGTTACTAGTTGTTTCCTCCTAAGAGGTCACAGTTCAAACTAGAGGGGGGTACAGGTCATATGTTCTACCCCTGGCTTCAGATAATAGGTTTTGTTCAGTATGGCTCTATGGACACATTAGTCTAAGGCCATTTATGCATTTCATTATCCATGACTTACATATGTGATATGATTATTGGTAATGTTGTAAAGCGAGTTATTGCACTTAACACTCTATGTCACTAACATAGAACCTAATTCATGTCCAACTGTCAGCGTTCGCAAGAGTTGACTCGCTCCTTTCTTGTGGTCCCATGCACGTTGTAGTTTATATGTATTTTCCTTCTTTGGTTCCTTAAACTCCAATTTTTACATCTCTCTAGGTCCCTAATATACCTGGTTGCAGGTCACCATAGAGTTTCATGACATCAGTCAAGTAAAAATCCTCTCCCACATATGAATGCAAGTTTTTTTTTTTTAGAAGTAATTCTTACCCTAGTATGTACTGTCTAATTACAGTGATACCTTCCAATTGCATGAGCTACGTCCACTTTTCATGGCTTTTCAAGAATTTTGACAAAATTTTGTATTTTCCTTTGGCTCAAGTAGGGTCATAAAACCCGTCCTTCCACCATGGTCAAAGTTTTCTCCATATTTGTGAATGCTAGAGGGTGTTGATATTATGGTTATCTGCTAGTTTTTTATGAAAAATATGTTAGGATGAAACCCTCTCATGGGTTTTCCTATTCTTCTTTACTTTTATTATACTATCCTGGAGAGGAGGTTCATCATGACCATACCCAAGTGACTATGTACTGAATATTACATGCTCGGGTTGTTCCCCGAATTTCAAGGAATGTAATATATAGTTTATATCTCTTTTTGTTGGATGGAACTTTCATAATTATTTTAGAGATTCATAATATTAGTCCGCTTCTCTGTGAATTTTTAATAATTTTTGTCTATAGATGTCTCTCTGTCTTTCAAGGAAATTGGTACAAATTTTCTATCGGTATACTAGTCTCTGTTTTTTAGAAATTTTCTTGATATATGAGTATAATTTATGGATTGGAAGGTTTATTTGTCATTTTAGTTCATAGAACTGGTTGTCAGATTCATATATCTACAGATATGTTCGACTTCTTAAAATAAATTTCTTTCACAATTTTACTATAAATGCAAATTCATGTTTAGCCATAACTGCTATGGTTTCATTTTTAAAAGCCTATAAAAGATTGTTGAGTTTTGAGGGATTGTTTTTCGAACTGCAGCAAGGCTGGGTACGATTTACTAGCCCTCTAGTTTGTCTTTCAGTGTCATTTTCTTGTGTTGATGATAGCATTCAGTTCTTTAATGTGTTGCTCCATCGACAAAAGGATTATCTAGACTAATTTCTATTTTTCGGTTATCATTAGTTAAATTATGCAAATCGTGTAACTTTTCGTGTGATTTAAGTTTCACTTTCTTTTCCTGAGGCTATAATGTACCTACTTTAATTCTACACAAACAGTTGGTTTTCATATATGATTAGTTCTTAGACAATATCTAAGTATTATCAGTTATAGGCTACACATAAATACAGAAACTAACTTCAATAGAATCAAGATAGTACTTATCTGAGATCAAATTGCATAATCTATCTCTAGATAATATCTTTCCACCCAACTAATGAGACCCACCTAGTTGTTGTGTGTTCCCCGAGCTTTTCTTCGGTGGAAGGTTCCTCTTTTAGACAAAACTGATTCAATAGATTTACTGCTATGATTATCTAGTCACAACCAGAATTAGTCACTGATATGACTATCCTTTCAACCAGTTCCACGTAGCCCCTGAGCATGGAAATTGTACACAATATTTAATGTCATATTATCCTCTCTCAAATTCTGTAGGATTTCCCTCTTGAGTTTTTCCCATACTTGTATTCTTTGATAAGGAGTTATGGGTAGGTAATCATGTGTCCCATAACTTTCTAACTACCGAGGAACACAAAACTAATTCGACATTATCTTATTATCTTTCATAATGCTTGTGCAAAATAATAAAATGAAATAACATAATAATTTCATTTTAATATTTCTGACCATTATATAGTCTTAATTAACATAATAAAAATGTTTTTTTCTTACGTTGCGTTGTTCCACTATTTACTATTTACAAGGGGATGTCACATTTCCCAAAGAATATTTTCCAATGCAAGCTAACACACCATGTTATAATTTCCCACATACAAATATGTATTCTTTCCAAAGAAATCTAATACAAATCTTGCATACATATGCACTATTTTATTCCAAAAGAAACTAACATAATAGTTATGATAGATTAAAATTAAACACATATAATTTTCCTAAGGAAATATAGTTCATCTTCTATCCATGCAAAGAATATATCTTTATAACACCGTGGATATTCTTTGTGCATGCATAATAGTTGTTTTTTAATTTACTGAGCTCATATTCCCTTCTCTATATTTTAAGTACATAGTTCTCATGAATTTAGTTTCAAGAAATTATCATAATCAACCCTTCTTTTCAGCATAAAAACTAATAAAGATGTTTTAAATTAATAAAAATGTTACCCTTTTATACATTAAACCATGCAATTAAATAAAACTAACCAACATATAATAAAAAAAAATTCATATGACTTATATTACCTCATTTGATTTGTGCATAGGTTGTTATATTTCATTCATATTCTTTTTTTTTTTTCCAAAAGAAATCACCATAACTCTCTTATGCATGAGAATCCAAGGAAAATCCAAGAAAATCTTTTCCATAGATTTATTAAACAACTAATCTTTACCATTCTAAGTAAATAGTTAAAATATTTTAACATAATCAACCTAAATAGAAACAAAATTAATTCTGGTTATGGTTACTATGCTCGTGTTTACCATTAAGTTATTTTCCTTCGCATAGATATTTTATTACATTAGAAAATGTTTCTCTTTATTTATATGCATGCATGCATACGAGACTGCACCGTCAGCAAGGTCCTTCTAAATAAATGCACTTCCTTCTAAGTAAATGCAGGACTTTCAAACCATTTAACCATCAACGGTTTATCTAACCATGCCTTTATGCTTTAGGACACGAGCCAAGAGTCTTAAAACTTTCAATTAAATGAAAACTTGAATACATAACATTGTGAAGTTGCTAAACTCTCTTACTGTTTTCAGGAGAGGGTAACAACCAATCTTTGCAACCCTAATCCAATGTATGCCACACCAACCATAGGAACCGCAACGCTCCCACGCAATTCGATTGCATCACTAAAATTATCAAACTTGGTGTAGTTCTTGAATTCATTAAAAAAAATACATCTTCGTCGATGCACTGAACCATCACATGGCTAACAGTTGAGCACAAGGGTTTGTAATAGCATTGTGGATTCATTGGTGGCTATCACCACGGCCTTTGTCCAAGCCATCGTTACAAAGGGATACAGGAAACTGAAACCATTTGCTTTCTTTTTTTCTCGTCCTATTTATTTCTTAATTCTTCTCTAATTACTGTTGGAGAATCTAATTCCAACCACCTCTTAGGTGTTGAAACAGTCAGTGCAAGTGTCATAGTTCAATTTGAGTTAGTCTAGTTTAATCAATTTACACTCCAATTTATTAGTGATGTTTCTAATGTAATTTTATTTAAATGATTTGTAATTTTGAGAAGAACAATCTTCTGCACCACTTCTTTGAAAAAAATTCATATGACTTATATTACAATCTTCTGCACCACTTCTGAGAAAAAAATTCATATGACTTATATTACATCATTTGATCTATGCATAGGTTGTTATATTTCATTCATATTCTTTTTTTTTTCCAAAAAAAATCACCATAACTCTCTTATGCATGAGAATCCAAGAAAAATCCAAGAAAATCTTTTCCATAGATTTATTAAACAACTAATCTTTACCAAAACCACTTCTAAGTAAATAGTTAAAATATTTTAACATAATCAACCTAAATAGAAACAAAATTAGTTCTAGTTATGGTTACTATGCTCGTCTTTACCATTAAGTTATTTTCCTTTGCATAGATATTTTATTAAATTAGAGCTGTAATAAGAGAAAAATTGGAGTAAAGAGAAAGGCGATTCTGCATAAGACTCTTTGGGAGAAAAGCAACCGTTTGAAGACGCTTCATATGAAGAAGCAGCACAAGAATGAAAAATCCAGCTAAGGTGATGCTAATGAAATCACCTACGAAAACCGATTGAAGAAAGGTTATCGCAAATTCTGATTTAAAAAAAAATGTTGTGATAACGCACCACTCCAAAGCAAGAGACGTGCTAGTCCGGTTGACTTACACAAATTTCAAACCCACGCGGGTCCGGCCTACTTTAAGGTAATTATTTTCGTTAAAATTATTTGCTGAAGCGCCAGCATAAAATTATTTGAGAGTCAACGTCTTTCATTCAAAGGATTTTGAAGCTTTATATTAAGGTTTTTTAAAAAAGATAAAGAGACTCATAAACAAAGTTTCTTTATTAAAGCGCTTTTGTTTTTTATGTTTTTAACTTTAAATTTGCAAAGGATTTTTTAAAAGAGAATGGTTTTATTTTAGCATGAATTTTTTTTTAAAGAGAATGTATGAAAGGAGTTTATGGCATGAGTTTTTTTTTTTTTTAAAGAATAATGTGTAAAAGTGAATGTGTGAAAGGATATTTTTTTTGGAAAAAGAGATTTAAAAAGGGGCATTGTAAAAGCTTGGTGAAAATATTGCCTTTATACAATATTTTTTGAATTTTTTGGAGGCAAGGTATTTGATGAGCATATGTAAATTAGTTTGTTTGTGGAATTCAAGAAACGAGGTCATGGGAAAAGCTAAGAGGCTAAAGCAAAAACAAAATATGTTTGAGATCTTTTTAGATCTGGAAGTGAAGAGGCGAAATGATGTGTTTGCATTAAAATTCATAAAAGAATCTGTTGATTTCAGCGTTCTCCCTCTGATTTTAGATTCCAAGACAATCAAGGAGGCTTGGGATACTCTTGAGAGATTTTTTGGTGCAAGGGGGAGTATTGAAGTTGAAGATAAATGTGGATTTGTAGCAACAAATCTACAACGAGATGAAGAGTTTGCTGAATCCCACTCTGTTCAACCACAAGTGGTGATGTTTGTGAAGAAATTGCAGAAGCAACAGAGAAGGAGCACAAAGACCAACGAGTATCTTATTTAATTGTAAGCCTCGCTGAGACATAGACCAACGAGTATCTTATTTAATTTTTTATGTGGTTGTAGTTAAGGGGGAGAGGTGGAGAATACAATTCCAACCACCTACTAGGTGTCGAAACCATCAGTCCAGTGTCCCAGTTTAGTTTGAGTTAGTCCAGTTTAGTCAAGTTACACTCCAGTTATTTATTAGTGATGTTTCCATTCTAATATTATTTAAGTGATTCGTAATATTAAGAAGAAAAATCTTGTGCTCCACTTTTTTTGTCTTTAATTCTTGTCAATTACGAGTTGTACGGTTCCTTCCAAGACTAATTCTTGATTTATAAACTATTAAGATAATTAAAATAAATTTTATAACTTTTTACCTGTGTGTAGCAACATTGTAGAGATATTACAATATTATTTGTTGTTAGGTTTACCATAATTTTGAGTTGTTTTTTTTGGTTTACAATTCAAAGAATTTATTTTATCAAAAAGTAGATGGATTGGAAGATAGTTTTGTTTTCTATTTTAAACCATTTTTTTTGTAAATTTAGGAGTGTCTTTCCATTTTTCTATTTATCTAAAAATAATCAGGTTATAACATATCAAAACGTGATAGCCTCAACCTATCCAAAGGAAATGAGGTCTGTTGGCCATCTTAATGAGTTAAAATCCATCAAGTATTGATATTGTTTTTTCCTCCTATAAACTATTAACTCCATTCTATTGTATATACCAAAGTCTGACAACAAACCATAAATATAAATGCAATCCGCTAAAAACATGAAACATCAAAAGTGAGAAACAATAATCCAGGCATCCGAAGACTGAGCCGGTGCAGGGTCTTTGACACTGGAGCCCGGCTTGTCCACCTGGTGCATTGTTTGAAGTTGCCTCTCAATTCTTCCCAGTCATGTTGTTGCATGATGTTGAGAAATCTGTATGTCCTGAATTTCCTTTTTAATATCCTGTTGAACTGAAATCACCTGTGGGTCTCCTCCCATTTCTTGAAGGCTCATGACAACCTTTTCTAGAACACATTTAAATGTCCAGTATGTCTGAATAGATTGGTGGAAAAGGGACAATCATCATCTAGTATTACCAGGATCAATAATGAAGTCCATTTCATCTTCCTGTATTTCTATCTCTTCCTCTTTGTGGCCACATTCTCTCTCCCATCCCTGAATGAGATTGCAGACTTGAGGGGGATTACCTATAGTGTAGACTTCAAAAAGGTTCTCTATAACCTCCTTTTTGGATTTCCTGTCTCGCTTGCTGGAGCTTGCAATGGGTTTGACCTGTTTTTCTTTTTCTTTTTCCCTACCCTGCTTTTTTGCAGACTGTCCTTGTGCCATTGTTGTATGTCCTCGTATAAGCAAGAATCAAATTTTCCATGGATTCTTAAATAGAGAGTTGAAAGGACCTATTTTTACTTTTGTGAAGCATGTATATGGAAAAATAAATTCAATAATAGTTTTGATGTTACTGCAGGTAGGGCCCACAACATTGTTGTTCTTTTAGAGGATGGAAGATATGATATTCCTAATATGACATAAATCAATAAACCCAGAGAGATTCAATTGTAGCGTATACCAACTCAATTGTTGAATAGAATGCCAGAACAATAACCATAAATGGATGGGATCATTACCCCCCAGAAAATGTGACAATAAGGTTTCGCCTTGCAAACCCTACATGCCCGCAAAAAGACTAAATGGTGAATAGTAAAATGAACCTGAGAGCGCGGGATATAGCTACCTCCCGCATTATTGCTAGGATGGTCATGCTTAGCCATACTTGCAAGCTCATACACTTGAGAAGAAGAAACCCTTTAAACGATAGACCTAACCAATGCCCTTCCTATCATTGCAAAATGAAAACCGTTACCCAACATGGAAATAGAAGGAGAAGAGACATTACAAGGGGTTTGAAAGGAAGGTGTGACCGCAGGGGCTTGGAAAATCAGTATGGCCATTACATTCTACAACCAACATAAAAAAGTTGCAGGCTGTAAAATCCTGGAACCATTGACCTTGCAATTGAAAAAAACAGACTTTAAACTATCTGAATAATCGAAAATGACCGAATAACCATAGGGAAGGGCTGCATGTACATGATGAAACATTCGGTAGGCAACTTCCAGGTTTGGACAGGGGGATGGAACAAAAGAATTACCTCTAGCTAAAGGAATTCTGGGGAGACTCATCCAATTGACATCTACAATCATGGTTACTACCATGGTTAGGAGATGCAGAACATACTAGGTGACCTGCTGGTGATGCCAACCTTTTGCCTTTTCCTCTGCTCTTTCTTTGAGCTGTTGTCCGAGATGAATGCTGCCTCTCCATCGTACCTCATGCCTTAAATCTCGATATCGATGGCACTATTTCCGAAAATTGTCTCACATTCTCTGATGATTTCCAACCACTCCTACTACGAGTATTATGATCCGGTGTGTGGTCATTCCCATTCCCTTCATGCAATGTACAATGTCACCCATGCGGTGCGTTCACAATGCCGTGTGCCACCTCCAACCCTCTCCTTTCGACCTCATTTTAAACCATTTAAAAAAATATATACATTTTTCATTAAAATAAATTAATAAAAAGTTGTGTTATTGAAAAGTTATTTTTTAATATATATTTAAAATTGTTCCTTTAAAAACATATTTTTCTCCAAAATGTATAAAATATTTTATCATTAAAAATAAAAAATATCGCATTTTATATAATCATAAGATCTATGAGAGGATTTTATTTTGTACAAGTTTAAGGAGGCTGAGAATTTGCTCTACTATCAAAAGTAGCCAAAATTTGAGATTTTTTTTAAAGAAATTTTGCAATAGTAATGTTTGAATCATGTTTTTGATGGTGGAAATAGGCACCCAAAATCTTGAAATTTGACAACTACAACTGATATTTTCAAAAATGGCTTGAATCTAGGATTTTCTTTTTCAAGAAATCTGTTTTAATCATGGTTTTATATGGGCACCCAAAATATTGAAATTTAAGAGCTACAACTTCAATTTTCAAAAATCTCTGCCAAAATTTATTAAAATCTTGAATTTCCATATTTTTTATAGGAAAAAAATAAGCTGCTTAGATCTATGGATTTTATATTAAAAATGAAAAAAATTATTTTAATTTCTATAATAATAATTACAATTTTAATAAAAATATATATTCTAATTTACATAAAATATAAAACTCATATATTTATATTATTTTTTTATTTGATTTTAAAAATTTAAAAATGTTATCTATCATTCCGGGTCATTTTATTTGGTATGATGATCTAACAATACTTTTCATTAATGCACCTTTACACTTTCAGAAACATTTAGTGTGTTTTTATTATCGTTTTTAATAGATAAATACTTAATTTTAATTTACAAAATTAACACAAATTATAATCCTATTTTATATTTTTTTTTTAGTTATTCCCATTTTTGTTGATTAAAAATTTATCAAAAATACAATTCATGTGACGTTGACAAAGTCAATTCGAATTTGAGAGATCAGGTTGTATTATTAGATTTTGTAATTATTTTTCTATTCCAGAGAAAATCTATCATAAACATTAATATATTAATATTTTTAAATCTATCATAAATAGTAATAAGAATTTTTAATAAAAATTAATATATTTTGAAAAACAGATAATAAATTAAAATTAACCAAATAATTTGGACACTAAAAAATAATATAATATATATAATATAATTTAAAAAATATATGTTTTATTTTTAAAATTTTATTTTATTATAATTTATTAATTTATATACTTAACTTTATATTTTTAAAAATATATATTTTCTTTTTCAAAATTTATTTTATTATAATTTATAAATTTATATACTTAACTTTTTATTTCATTGAATCATTAATGAATTCAAGTATTTTTATTCCTCAAAAGATATACTTTTTAATTTATTAATATATTTTGAAAACAGATAATAAATTAAAAATAACCAAATAATTTGGACACTCAAAAATAATATATCATATATATAATATAATTTAAAAAATATATGTCTTATTTTTCAAATTTTATTTTATTATAGTTTATTAATATATATACTTAACTTTATATTTTTAAAAATATATATTTTATTTTTAAAAATTTATTTTATTCTAATTTATAAATTTATATACTTAACCTTTTATTTCATTGAATCATTAATAAATTCAAGTATTTTTATTCCTCAAAAGATATAATTTTAATTTATTATTTTAAGAATTTTTTTAAATTATATTATTTTCTGAAAATCATACAAGCTATGAAGTCTTTACCCTCTTCCTCTTAATCTGAGTAATTGCAGGATTTTCTCTTCTTCTAAATCTAGTGTAATTGCCTTTACTCTCTTCCTCTAAATCTAGAGTAATTGTAGGTTTTTGTAATTGCCAATTATTTGAAAACGATTTTCAAACGTTCTTCTCTTTTTCTTGAAATCCATATTTCTTCGTTTAAGTTTAGTTTAACCATTGTTTACTTTCACATGCACAAGAGAGAAAATTCATCTCGTTGGTCCCTATGGATATAAGCATTGGTTTTGTTATTGTGTTCAATCCACTAGGTATTGGCTTTATAATCATTATTTAACAATGGGTCATATTTAATTGTTAGTTTTATTGAATATAGATTGGTAAATTAATTAATTAATGGTTAATATTATTAAATATAAATTTATATATTTAATATGTATTTATAAAATTATTTTAGTTATGTTTAGAGGTATGTGTATTTTGAAATAAGGTTTTTACAATTTTTATTTAATTATTAATAATTATTAGGTAGATATTAGATATTTAATTTATATGGAATATTCTAGAATACTCTTAGTTCTTAATTATTTCCATATTTTTTTTAAATTATATTGATAAGTCATATTTTTTAAGTTATGACTTTTTGAGCATGTGGTATTGATAAGCCATAATATTGTAATAAATATCTCCATGGTTGTAACATTCATCCATACAAAACTACCTCACAATTTTTTTGTACAAGCATGGTAACTCTATTTACCAAACACAATCTTAAGATACCTTACAATACTAAGCATATGCTACTATTGTAGTTTAGCAAACAATCTATCTATGATTATGAAATCAAGAGACATGGAATAATTAAAGAAATAACAATAGGGTAAATATATCCATTGCAAACTTACCATAATGGTTAATAAGTTTGTATCGTGACATATATCCCATGCTTGCAATATTATAGATTTCACAACCTTGATTGCAATAGTTATCAAGCTCACCACGATCATGAGTCTTGTTCTCGAGGCAGATTTATTACTCTTTATATTATTTATGATGTATAAGGTACAAAGGTTCAATCTATTTAAACGTTCCGTTCCATAGTGTAAGGTTCAGATAGTTCAGAATTTAATTAATGTCAATACTTTGCATGGGATTTTAATTGCAATTTGTATGTTGGCACATGGTTTCACCTCCGTCGTCGATTTTTCCTCCACTTCGATGGTGTAGATGGCTCTCGAAACTCGTAAGGATAATGGCCTACCCTCAGCCAAACCCTAACCGTCTCATTTTTGTGGCTCCGCCACAGGTGTTTGCGAGCTCTGCAACTCTGTATCCATGCTATGCAGATTTTAACATCCATAGTGCTTATAATATGGTGAGTCTGGCACACGATTATGTTATTGTTGTTATGGTTTATATTAAGAGTCTCATACTCAGTACTTCTGTCGTTGCTCCGTGACTTTCCAACAATTTTCTTTTTCTATCCAAGGTCTAGACTGCTATGTGGTCATGGCTCACCAGTTTGCGATCGACTCACTGCAGGGTGTTCATCATGCCTCGTCCCCCCTCGGTGATATACAGTAACCCTCTCTGAACGATCTCAACATCAAGGTGGTGTTTCCTTCGATTTTTCCCTTTGCTTCTAAAAATTAAATAATTGGGTTTGTGCACAGTGTTTACTCTATTAATTTTTCTAACGTTCAGTCTCTTTTTCATTACAGGTTCGAAGATTAGTGCTTTCCAGAAGACCCCGAAGGTAATAAGACTACCCCTTGAACTTTTCTTTGGTTTTTAACATCTTTTACATCCTATTTCTTTAAAAACTCATGACAAATATTTTTTTTTCTTGTTTTACAGGTATCAATCTCTACCCCTCTTATTCATCAATGCTACCCTAACTCTGTCAGTGGACATACTTTGAGACTAAATCCTTTTATGTCTCTTCTTTCAGGTGCATGAGTTATCGTTCTTCACTGTTTTTTTACAGGAATACCGTCACTTTGTTTCTGGCTCATGGGTTTAAGCTTGTCGGCCCAATAAGAGTTTTCCTTTGTTTTTTTTGTTTTTTGTTACTTTCATTTTTCCTGTAGAACTGAGGGGTAGCTACCCATACCTCGTTAGGAAAGACTTTCTTTAGCATCTTAACTGTTCATGTATAATTTTGATTAGAAGTCTGTTTTTCAAATGGCCTCACCAGATTTTGGTTAGTCAAATATTAAGTAAAAGTTTGGATATGAAAACTCTTAACTGTAATATGTTTTAATTGGGGTTTACACAGTGGCCTTCTTCTGGTTCTCTATCATCTCTATTTATGACCTTAAGTGAGTTATCAATCTCGGTCATTAAAGAAATTCTTTTAATTTATATTTCTGTGTTATGTGGTGTTTCCGGAATACAAACTTCAATTTATTTATAACTCTATACTTTGAATATACTGTGATATTCTAAGCTCCTTTGTGTTTATGTGAATTTATAGTATCTGTGGAGCGTATATTTATGTAGATGCATCCTGAGTTTACGTTAAATATGTGAAATATCACCCTTAATTTTTATAGCGTTTTACAGCTTATTTGGCTCATAGTTCGTAACTACTACTATCTATACGTTGGCTACTACCTGTATGTGAAAATATCCCATTTACTGTCTTAGATTCTTTTAATATTTTAAAGAAGACATAATAGTTTTTTTGTGAATACTTTGTTTTGATACAGTAAATTGCAGTTCTACTTACAGATTTAAATAATGTACAGTCTGCACTATTTTCTATCTCCTCCCAACCTTATTCTTGGTGAGTGTGTGGACCACTCCGAGGGTACTAACCCCTTATTCTGTGTACTAAATTAAATTCTACCCGCACGAAAAACTGTCTTTATCTAGGGTTTCAAACCCTAAGTGTTAGACTGTCAAACCTACTAAGTTAAAATTTTCCTTTCACCCAAATTTTTGATTCTCAGAATAGTCAATATTATAAGTATAGAAACCATTTTACATAAATATCTCCTACAGGACTTTCTTACTCTGTAAGTTCTTATGTTGGAATAAATACACATACGTAACATTTCTATTCATGCATTTCTGGATACAAATTAACAAGGAAAAACTTACATGATTTCTACTTAAATCAAGTCTACTTATATCACTTTCTGTGATTGGTGGCTTCCGCCCAACCTTGAGTGAGGCAATAACGTCCTCCACTCCCCCGTGCTCTGCAATAAGGTAGAATATTCACAACAGTTTTCTATCTGAGAAAGTAGACCTCAGGACTACTATCTAGTCCTTTTCCAAGTCAGATATTAGAATTCCACTAGTTCTCCACCAACTATGGAAGTTCTCTTTCTTCAGTCTCTAGATGTTTCTCTTTCCTGCACAAAACCCCTTTCCTCCTCCATGATTTTATTTTTATTCCCCAGAGGAAAAGTAACTGCCAGTAAGTGCTTACTCAACTAACTTGGAGTCTTGGAAACTTTTTACCATCAGATTCATGGTATCATACCATAAGTGGAATATATAAAAAGTAAGAAACTTGATTCATAAATTTTTTATTAACATAATTGTTAATATGCTAATTAAAAGAAAATACTTCAATGTCTAATTAATTTAAAAATTAAAAAAAAAATATTTTAACAAAATTACACTAAACATGGGTGTTACAGCTTCCCCCGCTTGAAATGAACATCATCCTCAGTGTTAATTCATTCCATCAAAAAGTCTAGGATATGCTTCGCGCACAAAGCTTTCATCTTCCCAAGTCACCTCCTTCGGGCTAAAGTGTTTCCATTGCACTTTAACTTGGGTGATAGCTCGCTTCCGGAATGTTATTTCTCTCCGTTCGAGGATACATTAAGGCTCTACTAGAAACTCGCCGTCCATTTCGACCTGCATCCCACAAAAAAATTTTCATTAAACAATATTTTATATTTCCTATAAATATTTAATTTTCCATTTCCTTCTTACCTGAACATTCTGACAATGTATTACATGCTTAGGATCATGGATGTGTATTTTAATTATAAATACATGGAACACATTATGCACTAGTATGTGTCCTGGTAAGGCTAATCGATAGGCTACTGGTCCCACCCTTTTTAAAATTTGGAAAGGCCAACAAAAATAGGGAGCCAATTTAGCACAAATAGTCCACCTCAGTGTAATCTTATTGGGTCTAATTCTAACATAGACATGGTATCCCAACTCAAACTCCTAGTAGGTCCTTTTTCAATCCATATAGACTTTTTGTCTATCTTGCTCACTCCTCAAATTCTATCGAATTTTATTAACTTCTTGCTCCATCTCGGCCAACATTTATGGTCCAAGCATTAATCTTGTTTCACGACTGCCCCAATTAATAGGAGTCTGACATTTCCTTCCTTATAGAGCTTCAAATGAGCTCATCTTGAGTGATTCCTGATATCCGTTATTGTAAGAAAATTCCACGAGATGTAGGTAATCCTCCCACTTTGTGGGTTACTGCATTACATACATTCACAACATATCTTCCAAGATTTGGCTTATCCGTTTTGTTTTCCCATCCATTTGAGGATGTTAAGTCGTGTTGAATTGGATTTGAGTGCTTAATCATGTAAATAGTGCTTTCCAAAAGGATGAGGTAAACTTCACATCTCTATCTGAGATGATTATTTTTGGTATACCATGTAATTTGAATATTTCTCTCATAAAGAGTTCAACAATTTGTATGGTTTTACAAGTAGATTGTACATGAATAAAATGGGTTTCTTTTGTCAAGCAATCCACCAACACCATAATGGAGTAATTATGTTGCTTTGTTCTGGGTAAACCAACAATGAAATCCAGCGATATAACTTCCCACTTCCATTATGGCACTGGTATGGGCTGTAGTAAACCAGCGAAGTGCTGATGTTGAAAATTTACTTGCTGGCATTCCAAACACTTGGTCAAATATTTAGCAATGTCCTTGAGCATCCCTGGAAAAAAATAGTCTTTTCTAATAGATGTTAACATTTTATGATAGCCAGCATGCCCAACATAGGGACTTTTGTGATATTCATCCAAGATTATTCCTTTCAAACTTATTTGATTTAGGATGAATATTTTTCCTCAAAAAATTAACATCTCTTTTTCATTGATGTCGTAGTCTGACTATTTTCCTTGCACTACCATATCTTGAGCTTGCTGTCACAAGAACTGATATTCATGATATTTTCTTGTAGCCGTCTTTACCTCTTTCTGAAACTTGAATTCCAAATCATTAAAATATAATTCATAAATATGATGTAGCTTTCTGCTTAATGCATCAACTACTTGATTCTCTTTGTCTTTAACACACTGCATTTCAAAATCAAACTCGCTCAGGAATGCATTCCATATTGCCTGGTGAGAATTCAAATTAGATTGTTTAAAGTAGTCGGTTAGACTGCTATGGTCAGTTTCTAGTACACACTTTTTTCCCAATAGGTAGTGCCTCCATATGTTAAGGGCATGCACAACTACAGTCAACTCTAAATCATAGGCAGAGTATCATTGTTCATGATCTCTTAACTTCCTGGATTCGTATGATACTACTTTTCCTTCTTTCCATAGCACTACCCCCACTCCTTCTATACTTTCATTAGTAAAGACCTAAAATTATAAATTCGGACTTGCTACCTTCAGAATAGGAGCAGTGGTCATTAACCATTTTAACTTCTCAAAACTGGATTGACATTCCATGGTCGAGTTGAACATTCACCCCTTGCACTACAAGGAGGTTATAAGAAATGAAATTCTAGAAGATCCTTCTATAAAACATTGGTAGTAACCAGCCAGTCCCATAAAAGACCGAATATTCACCACATTTTTAGGAACCTTCCATTCCATGATAGTCTTTATCTTCTCAGGGTCAACTGTTATTCCTTCAGCTGAAATGACATGTCCCAAATACTGTATTTTTTTCTTGAAAAAGTCACACTTACTAAATTTGGTGTATAGTTGATGGTCCCTTAACATTTTCAACACTATACATAAATTCTCCTTATGTTCCTCCTAATTTCAGGAATAGATCAATATATCGTCTATAAAAATCAGAACAAATTTATCTAGATATGGATGGAATATGCCATGCATTAACATCATGAATGTTGAAGGTTCATTGGTTAAATCAAATGGTAGAACCATAAATTCGTAATGCCCATATCTGGTTCAGAAAGATGTTTTATAAATTTCCTCATTTTTTATTCTTATTCAATGATACCCCAATCTTAAATCTATTTTCGAAAATATTGTTGCCCCTTTTACTTGATCGAATAGATCGTCAATTCGAGGAAAAGGATACTTATTTTTAACAATCAATTTATTAAGTCATCTATATTCCATACACATCCTCATAGTGCCATCTTTTTTCTTTACAAACAATATTGGTTCTTCCCAATGAGACACACTGGGACAGATATATCCTTTGTCCAGAAATTCCTGCAATTGCATTTTCAGCTTTGTTAACTCAGGCACACTCATTTGCTAATGTGCTCGCGATATTGGTGCTACTCGTAGCATTAATTCGAATGTATAGTCTATATTTCTCTTGGGTGGCAATCCAGGTATACTTTCTAGGAATACATCCATGAAATATTGCACCACTAGTATGTTTTCCATTGCAGGAGCCTTATCTTTGGAATTGGAAAATCCTACCTGGATCACATAGATTTGACATCCCTTCCTAATGCATCTTCCTAGTTAGGATGTTGTAATAGGACGCAGCTAAAGAGGCTTCTTAATTCCCTTCAGCTCTTGACATGTTCCATCTTTAGCTTTGTAGTAAATAATCTTATCCCTGCAATCTAGTAATGAGGAGTGTGCTTCCAAATAGTCCATGCCCAATAATATATTATATGAGCCTAAGGGTAGAATGTTTAGTTCAACCCTTAGTTCCTGATCCCAAAATTCAAGAAGGCAGTTGGAAAATTTGGCATGAACTTTTTGTTTTGTCCTGGTGGCTAACTGTACTAACCAAGGATTTTTAAACTTTTGGCCGTGTAGATTATTTTTTTCCATAACACGGGGATATATATAACTTAAACTAGCACCAAGATCGACCAAAATAGATAAGGTATGAGAATTCATCTTACCTTCCAGTTCTATCATAGTTGGCTGGAAATCTGCTTACTGGTCTTCCAGTGCAGAATTTATTCTGGGTATATTTCACACCACATCTCCCATAGTAGATGCCTCTTGCATGTTAGCTGCAGTTTCATTCCTCCCATGATGCGGACATTTTTTATGATAATGTCCCTCACCGCACCCCCAACACTGCAATGGTGGTTTCTGTGGCTGCCCCTCATCCGGTCTACTAGATGCTTCTATGGGTCTATCCTCGCTTGCCCATCTTATTCTTTGCAGATGTTTCCCGATTTTCTTACTTGCTGAATTCCTTACAGCAGCCTTATAATTTCCAGGTCTGTTATTTCAGAAATTGGAGGAGTTTTTCTGTCCTTTCTTAGGTGGCCAATTTCTGCCCACTTCTCCCTTGGCTTTAAACTGCTGATAGCACATCTATGCCTTCCGGATTACCTCATCCATCATTTTGGTTCCCACAAACTCAATTATCTCTTTCATATGAGCAGGTAGACTACTCAGAAATCAATGTACCTTTGCCTTCTCATATTTTAAATGTGGCACATATCTTAACAGAGAATTGAATTTGGTGATGAATTCATCTATAGATAGTTCGTGATCAGAACTGGATCAAGGACCTAAGGATTAGCTCAAAATTCGAAGTTATAGGATTGGGTTGAAACCAAGATGGTTGCATAGGTCTCATATTCCTGATTCTATTGCCATAAATGGTTCGAAAAATGGACACTGTATGAAGAAGTTATTACACTTTGAATGCCGAGTGGGTTCGGCGGAGCACGGTGGGGCCAACACTCTTCCCATGGAACCTCATCATATGACCAGTGTGGGAGCTTAATGTTAAGAGCGCTTAAGGAGCCTAATATCAGGTTTAATATTTAATTAAGCTTTAGTTAAGTGGAGTTTAATATGTTGGATATTCTGGTGGTGCTCCCAAATTTAGGCGGACTTCCACTTTTAGTGGAGTTAACTAGCAATTGCCCCACATTTAGTGGAGGAAATTGGGGCAAAGTTGTTTTGGTCATAACTTCCTCATTATTGAATCAAATTAAACGAAATTTTGGTTAATTTTGGGTCTCTTCTACCACATGAAAACTTTGGAATAGGTTTTAGGTGGAATATAGGTCATATTCAGCAGATTTTTCTCCAGGGAAGATGAAGGGGCCATTAGGGCCACCGAGACAATTTCAGTTTGAGGCCTAACCAGGGGAGTTAGAGTTCTTTTCCAAAGTTCCAATAGTCTAAATTGGATAATTCAGATGTTATGAATCTGATGATATGGTTTGAAGAGCCTATAGAGAAATTTTGAAGGCCGAAAAGCTTCAGTAAAATTTCAAGGGTTATTATTGCCAGCGTTTTCCAACAATAGTGCAGGGCTAAGAAAGAGCTGTTTGAGACCATTTGCAGTGAACTAGTGGTCATTCTTGATTGAAAAAATCATTTTGAATCTATTTAAAGAGGTTTCAGCAAGTGTTAAAGACTTTTAGAGGTAAAAAACTCAGTAGAGAAGTTTTCTTTAACCCTAGTGCCAAGGGGTGCCGATAGGTGATTGAGGCGAAACCGGAGCAGCCGGAGGCTATGTTTGATGAAAAAAAACTATATCTTGACTATTACAGTCATTTTGGAACAAATGGAAGTGGTTTCAGAACATTTTGAGAACTTTTAGAGCTCAAAAAGCTAATGTGAAGTTATAGACAGCCTTGGGAAAACTGTGGAGGATAGCATATTTAGGGAATGCAGTGCTCAATTTGAGCAATTTATCAGTTGATATTTGATGTATCATGTATATTGGATATATCAGGAGTGGTTTCAGTGACATAAATATATTTCTGAGGGAGTTTGTGCCATTTATAAGCTCAGAGCAGCTTGGTGCACCGACAGAAGGAGTCGTGTCAACAAGAGCCTAAAGTTGTATTTCAGAGTTTGAATAGCCAATTTAGGGATATTTATGGTATTTTCAGCCCTTTGGATCATTTTTGTATTCATTTTAATTAAGTATTTACTTGTAAAAAAACTTACCATAATCCCAAAGAGCTGAGTCATGATGACAATGCTCAAAGGAGATGTAGCACATGAGATTTCAGGTGAACTCCTAGATTAAAATTGTTGTTGTGTTTGAATGGTTATTTGCTGCATTATATCGATTTCATACATGTTAAATTACAGAAATAACAAATGAAGTTAACACACGTAAACAGTAAAAAATCATACACCACTTTCAAGTAAATAATTGCGCAAAATTGTCAAGTACAAGCTAGATCATTTTAATTAAAACTGAGTGGTAGGTTCTTGAAATACATACAAGTTATCCACACCATTTTCAGATTAGGTTGGTATCAGAGCATAGTTGCTTGTTAATTCCTAATATAATCTAGCTTATATAATCATGCTTTAATAGAGCTCTAAGAAATAAGTAAAAGCTCTGATAACTTCTAATTAAAGATCAATTTGATACCAATGCTTAAGTAAGATATATTAAACCAATAATTGATCTTTATAGAGCTCTGAGAAATAAGTAAAATATCTATGATCAAGACCATTTTATTTCTATCCCCTTGATTTTGTTTGAGGATAAACGAGAAAGCACTGAACTTCATGAACACTTATTTTCCATGAAGGAAGAGAAGGAAGAATTTCTTCAAATATTGCATGATATGGAGAGGCAACTACATCAAGCCCAAGAGGCTTTGACCAAGAAAATGCATGAGGAATAGGTAATCCATTCTAACTTGTCTTCAGTTTCCTCTTTAGAAAGATGTGTTGGTTCTTTTGAAAAACATACAAGAGGTATAGGGTCCAAATTAATGATTAAAATGGGCTATGAAGGAAAAGGATTAGGCAAGCATGCACAAGGCATGGTTGATCCCATTTCGGTTGAGGAACAACCAAAGAATCTTGGTCTTGCTTATGTGTAGTTTAATGTCGAAGACTCCAAATCCTTGAAGGCATGCAATGCTACTTTAAAGAGAAATTTTTTACCATGTTCTAAGATGGAAATATGTCAAATTTGTTTCAAATATGATTTCCATCGCTTTAAGCCTTTGTTGCAGCAAGAAGATGGTAGACATGTAGCTTATGGCATGCATGCAAGTTCAGACAGTTTTCAAGATAAAAATGGTGATGTTAGTCTACAAATGTAAGCTATAGCCTCTACTAGTTCATCTTCTCATGAAGACAAAAGGATGAACGTTCAAAGTAGCACAAGAGGTATAAATCTTCTCATGATCATTTTAATTGTGTTTCTGCAAAGCATGATAATTTTGCATGCTTAAATGGAGGAAATATTTTCTGTACATATTGTGGTCGATTTAATCATAATTTTTCGAGATGTTGGATGAAGAAATGCTATATTTGATTAAGTAAGTAAGAGGGATAGCAATGACTGATAGTCGTAATACGTATAATCCTTTACTATTACTATAGCGCCATTATCGATGTGACGTGATACATATTCTTGTGTCGCACATGTTATTATAAGGATAAATGATGCAATATTACTATATCTTACTTACAGGATAGAGCTATAAGGGTTTATATTGCTTTGAGATCTAATATAATCCAGCAATAAAGTTATCAGAACTAGATCAAGGACCTAAGGATTAGCTAAAAATTAAAAGTTACATGATTGGGTTGAAACTAAGGTGGTTGCATAGGTCTCGTCTTCTTGATTCCGGCACCGCAAACGGTTCGAAAAACAGAGACCGTATGAAGAAGTTAGTGCACTTTGAATGCTGAGTGGGTCCAGCGGAGCACTTAGGGGCTAGCCCTCCTCCCATGGAACCTCATCATATGACCAATGTGGAAGCTTAAAGTTAAGGGCGATTAAGGAGGCTAATATCAGGTTTAATATTTAATTAAGCTTCAATAAAGTGGTGTTTAATATGGCGGAGATTCTGGAGGCACTCGCAAATTTAGGCAGACTTCCACTTTTAGTGGAGTTAACTGGCAGTTGCCCCACATTTAGTGGAGGAAATTGGGGCAAATTTGTTTGGTCATAACTTTCTCAATATGGAACCAAATTGGATGAAATTTTAGTCAATTTTGAGTCTCTTTGACCTTATAAAGACTTTGGGATAGGTTGGAGGTCGAATGGAGGTAATCTTCAGAGGATTTTTCTTCAGGGAAGATGAAGGAACCATAAGGGCGACCATGAGGCAAATTCAGTTTGAGGACTAACCAGGGGAGTTAGAGTCATTTTCTAGAGTTCCAATAGGCTAAATTGGATAATTCAGATGTTTTGAATCTGATGACATGGTTTTCAGAGCCTATAGAGAGCATTAGAAAGCCGAAAAGCTTCATTTAATTTCTAGAGGACATTTTTTTCTACTTTTGCCAGCAGCAGTGTAGGGCCTAGCCAGGGGAGCTAGAGACCATTTGCAGCTAACCAGTGGTCATTATTGACTGAAAATTTGATTTTTAATCTAATGACAGAGGTTTCAAAATTTTTTTATAACTTATAGAGGTCTAAAACGCAGTAGAGAGTTTTTCTTTGACCCTAGTGCCAGGGGGTGCCGACAGTGTATGGAGGCGAAACAGGAGCATCCAGAGGCCGTTTATGATGAAAAAATAGTCAAAATTGGCTACTTAAGACATTTTGGAACCAATGGAAGTGGTTTCAAAACATTTTTAAAACTTTTTCCACACGAGAAGTTGATGGGAAGTTTTGGGAAGCCCTGGGAAAACCATGGAGAAAAGCCTATTTTGGGGATGATGTGCTTGATTTAAGCAATTTATCGGTTGAAATTTGGTGTCTGATGTTTTTTGGAAACAAAAAAAGTGGTTTCAGTGATTTAAATATAATTTTGAGGGATTTTGTGCCATTTAGAAGCTTGGAGAAGCTTAGTGCACCGACAGAAGGAAATGTGTTAACATGAGCCTAAAGTTGCTTGCAGAATTTGGACAACAATTAGAGGGTTGTCAAATGGTATTCTCTGCCATTTGAATCATTTTTTTATTCATTTTTTTTAGCATGAAACTTTTAAAATAACCATTACTTTAATCCCAAAGAATCAAGTCTACTTGACAAGACTCAAAGGAGACATAGCCCAGGAGATTTCGGGTGAACTCCTATATTATATTACTGTTATGTTTACTTTTTTTTTATTGTTTATGTGTCTTAAGTTTATTTGTTTTTGCTGTAATTTAAAATTTATAACAAAAAAAAAATTCCGTAATAAAAAAATTAAACACAACAGCAATATAATATAGGAGTTCACGTAAAATCTCGTGGGCTACGTCTCCTTTGAGTCTTGTCAACTAGACTCGATTCTTTGGGATTAAAGTAATGTTTCTTTTACAAGTTTCATGATTAACGCCAATGAATAAAAAAATGATTCAAAGGGCTGATAATACCATTTAACATCCCTCTAATGGTTGTCCAAATTCCGGAAACAGCTTTAGGCTCCTGTTAACACATTTCCTTCTATCGGTGCACCAAGCTTCTCTGAGCTTCTAAATGGCACAAAATCCCTCATAATTCTATTTAAATATCTGAAACCACTACTGATGTATCCAAAAAACATCAGACACCAAATTTCAACCGATAAATTGTTTAAATCAAGCACAACATCCCCAAAATAGGCTATCCTCCACGGTTTGCCCAAGGCTGCCCAAAAATTCCCATCAACTTATCAAGCTGAAGAAGTTCTCAAAATGTTCTAAAACCACTTCCATTAGTTCCAAAATTTCTGAAATATCCAAGTTCGACTATTTTTTCATCAGAAATGGACTCCGGTTGCTTCGGTTTCACCTCCATACACTGTTAGCACCTCGTGGCACAAGGGTCAATGAAAAAATATCTGCTCAGTTTTCGACCTCTAAAAGTTATCAAAAGTTTCTGAAACCTCTGTCATTAGATTAAAAATAAAACTTTTAGTCAATAATGACCACTGGTTCGCTGCAAATGGTCCCTAGCTCCCCTGGCTAGGCCCCACACTGCTGCTGGCAAAAGTAGACAAAAATGACATCTGAAACTTAAATGAATATTTTTAGCTTTCTAATGCTCTCTACAGGCTCTAAAAAATATTCCATAAAATTCAAAAAATCTTAATTATCCAATTTAACCTATTGGAACTCTCGAAAAGGACTCTAACTCCCCTGGTTAGGCCTCAAACTGAATTTGTCTCCTGGTGGCCCTAATGGATCCTTCATCTTACCTGAAGCGAAAGCATCTGAATATCACCTCCATTTGTCTTGAAACTAGTCCCAAAGTCTTCAGAAGGTTGAAGAGACCCAAAATTGACTAAAATTTCATCCAATTTGCTTCCATATTGATAAATTTATGACCAAAACAAAATTTCCCCAATTTCCTCCACTAAATGTGCGGCAACTGCTAGTTAACTCCACTAAAAGTGGAAGTCCGCCTAAATTTGGGAGCGCCTCTAGAATCTCTGCCATATTAAACTCTACTTAAATGAATCTTAATTAAATATTAAACCTGAGATTAGCCTCCTTAAGTGCTCTTAACATTAAGCTCGCACACTCATCATATGATGAGGTTCCATGGGAGGAGGGTTGGCCCCTCAGTGCTCCGCCAGACCCACTCAGCATTCAAAGTGTAATAAATTCTTCATACCATGTTCATTTTTTGAACTGTTTACAGTGTTGGAATTAGAAAGATGACACCTATGCAACCATCTTGTTTTCAAGCCAAACCTATAACCTTGAATTTTGAGTTAATCCTTACATCCTTGATCCAATTCTGCTCACACCTCCCAAATGAGAAACTTTTGGACCCCAAAAGCTCTCTTGGACTACTAAAACTGATCTGTATAGTAAATGAGAGTACTTCACCCTCTTCTCTTCAGCCTCCAAACACTTGTCTTGCATGGCTAGTGACTTTTAACCACAACTAGAAAGCAATTCACACTTCCCTTCCTCGATGTGCTTATCCTCCTATCAAGAGACGCCTTTCTTGCACTCACTCAGAAAATATATGGAGAGAAATTTGCAGAAGGAATCTAAACACCGCTTCCTTGATCAATGATCCAAGGCGGCTCAACATAAGTCATGTAGCATGCGACATCAACAACAAGTCTTCATAAAATGTGCTATACAATTGACCAAAATCAATGTAAAAAGTGTGCAACACAATCGACAAAAGTCGAAAAACATGTGTGACACAATCGACACAAGTCGATAAACAACATGATACATCTTGACAAACACATGTGCATGTATCAATGTAAAATGAACCTATTTACAGTTCGCTATTTACACGTACAACTTCCATGCACATGAACACCTTCAACTCTTCCTTTCAAGTACCAACAAGTACATAATCCCAAAAACATGTGGGTGGCTAAAGAGCTAAAATAAAAGATATTGCTGCAATATAAGTGAGCATCATACTCATCGTTTACACCTCCACAGTGAAATTTCGCAACAACAAAGAAATTCCTTCAACTCAACCACAATTATATGCAATCTTGCATCAAAATTTTCAACATAAATACATGCATACAACCGAAATGTGCATATGTACAAAGGAGTATTTCTTAATGTGTTAAGAAGTCCATCCACTTCTTTCCAAGCCACCTCCATGGCGACTTTTTCTGCTGCAACACTTCTTCATGTGAATCTTCCATTTTCACATCGATAATGGAATCCTTAGTTCCACTTGCGCCAATCTTTCTGTCCTCTTGCTGCATGTGCTTTGGATGACTGGTTGGATGCAAAGTCCAACAATGAGAGACAACATGTCCCCTCTTTTGGCAATATGTGAAAAAATCATGCACCTTCTTTGAAATTTGTCTTTTCCTCATCTGCTTCCTATACTCTTTCTTCTTCATCCAGCGTCTCGAAACATGTTAGTTAAATCGACCACAATATGTACAACAAATATTTCTTCCATTTAAGCATGCAAAATTATCATGCTTTTCAGAAACACAATCAAATTGATCATGAGAAGATTTATACCTCTTGTTATGCTTTGAATGTTCATCCTTTTTGTCTTCATGAGAAGATGAACTAGTAGAGGCTACAGCTTTCATTTGCAGACTAACATCACCGTTTTTGTCTTGAAAACTGTCTGAAATTGCATGCATGCCATAAGCTACATGTCTACCATCCTCTTGATACAACAAAGGCTTAAAGCGATGGCACTCATCTTTGAAAAAAATTTGACATATTTTCATCTTAGAAGTTAGAACAAAAGTTCTCTTTAAAGTAGCATCACATGCCTTCAAGGATTTGGAGTCTTTGCCATTAAACTGCACATAACCATGAGCAAGATTCTTGGGTCGTTCCTTAACCAAAATGGGATCAACCATGCCTTGTGCATGCTTGACTAATTATTTGCCTTCATAGCCCATTTTAATCATTAATTTGGACCCTATACCCCTCGTATGTTTTTTGAAAGAACCAACACATCTTTCTAATGAGGAAACTAAAGACAAGTTAGAATGGATTACCTTTTCCTCATGCATTTTCTTGGTCAAAGCCTCTTGGGCTTGATGGAGCTGCCTCTCCATATCATGCAATCTTTGAAGAATTTCTTCCTTCTCTTCCTTCATGGAAAAAAACTGTTCACTAAGTTCAGTTCTTTCTTGTTTATCCTCAAACAAAATATGCACCATGTCCTTCAATATAATAAATTCACGCTTCATATCATCATTGAAGAATCTTGTAAAGGAAGAAACTTCACTTGTAGAAGTTTTTATTATGATGTCAATGAAAAAAATGAACTTCAACAAAGTTCTCAAAGCTTTCAAAACAGATGACAAGATTTTTATCCAAATGGCTGTAAAGACAAACTCTTATTCAAGCAGCCAAACAAAAAACAAACTCCAAGAGCTTCTTAACAAACAATTGTCAAGAGGGTTTGTTCCAAAAGTGACCGTAAGGTAGTTTTGGGGTAAGGAAGATGCCTTCAACTCTTTCTTCCTTTTTTTTCTCTCCAAGGCTTAGCTAATTAGTAGCTATCCCCAAAACTCAAGCAAACTCAAACAACAATAAGTTTTCAAACAGCTCTGATAACAACCTGTTTACTGCATATGGTATCAAACATCTCTGGCTAAGCCTCGCAATGTTGTTGGAAAAATCTGGCAATAATGACCCCTGGAACTTTATTGAAGGATAACTTTATTTCATAACATATTAAATTAACATGTGATCAAAACTAGATCAAGGACCTAAGGATTAGCTCAAAATTCAAGGTTACAAGATTGGGTTGAAACCAATATGGCTGCATAGGTCTCATCTTCCTGATTCTGACACCACAAACGGTTCAAAAAATGGACACCGTATGAAGAAGTTATTGCACTTTGAATGCCGAGTGGGTCCGATAGAGCACTGAGGGGCCAACCCTCCTCCCATGGAACCTCATCATATGACCAGTGTGGGAGCTTAATGTTAAGAGCACTTAAGGAGGCTAATATCAGGTTTAATATTTAATTAAGCTTCACTTAAGTAGAGTTTAATATGGCAGATATTCTGGAGGCGCTCCCAAATTTAGGTGGACTTCCACTTTTAGTGGAGTTAACTCATAGTTGCCCCACATTTAGTGGAGGAAATTGGGGCAAAGTTGTTTTGGTCATAACTCTCTCATTATTGAACGAAAGTCGATGAAATTTTGATCAATTTTGGGTCCCTTCTACCTTCAGGAGACTTTGGGACATGTTTCAGGTCGAATGGAGGTGATATTAAAATGCCTTTGCTTCAGGGAAGATGAAGGAGCCATCAGGGCCACCATGAGACAAATTCAGTTTGAGGCCTAACCAGGGGATTTAGAGTCCTTTTTCGGAATTAAAATAGGCTAAATTGGATAATTCAAATGTTCTAAATCTGATGAAATTGTTTTAAGAGCCTATAGAGAGCATTAGAAAGCTGAAAAGCTTCATTTAAGTTCTAGAGGCCATTTTTGTCTACTTTTTCTAGCAGCAGCGTAGGGCCTAGCAAGGGGATCTAGAGACCATTTGCAGTGAACCAGTGGAAATTATTGACTGAAAATTTAATTTTGAATCTAATGAAAGAGGTTTCCGAAAGTTTCGATAACTTCTAGAGGTCGAAATCTCAGGAGAGAGTTTTTCTTTGACCCTAGTGCCAAGGGGTGCCGACAGTGTATGGAGGCAAAACCAGAGCAGCCGAAGGCCGTTTCTGATGAAAAAATAGTAAAAATTGGCTATTTCAGACATTTTGAAACCAATGGAAGTGGATTTAGAACATTTTGAGAACTTATTGAGCTCAAGAAGTTGCTGAGAATTTTTGGACAGCCCTGGGCAAACCGTGGAGGATATCCTATTTCGGGGATGATGTGCCTGATTTAAGAAATTTATCAGTTAAAATTTGGTGTCTGATGTTTGTTGGATACATTAGTAGTGGTTTCAGTGATTTAAATAGAATTATGAGGGAGTTTGTGCCATTTAGAAGCTCAGATAAGCTTAGTGCACCGATAGAAGGAAATGTGTTAACATGAGCCTAAAGTTGTTTGAAGAATTTGGATAACCATTAGAGGGATGTTAAATGGTATTCTTAGTTCCCTTTGAATAAAATAACCCTTACTTTAATCCAAAAGAGCCGATTGTAGTTGACAAGACTCAAAGGAGACGTAGCCCACGAGATTTCGGGTTAACTCCTATATTATATTGCTGTTGTGTTTAATGTTTTTATTACTGAATTATGTTGCTGTTATACATGTTAAATTACAACAAGAAAAAATAAACTTAAGACACATAAACAGTAAAAAAAACATATACCACTTTCAAGCCAAAATTCCGCAAAACGTCAAGTTCAAGCTAGATCATTTTAATTAAAACTGAGTGGTAGGTTCTTGAACTCCATACAAGTTATCCACACCATTTTCAGATCAGGTTGGTATTGAAGCATATTTCCTATCTTGACAGAGCACTTGGTTGCTTAATTGTGTAGCTTGAAAGGTGTTTAAACATTGTAAAAGTTTGACAGTTTTACTGTTTGCAAACTGATTGTTGTTTGAGTTTGCTTGAGGTTTGGGGATAGCTACTTATTAACTAAGTATTGGAGAGGAAAAAAAGGAATAAAGGGCTGAAGGAATCTTCCTTACCCCTAGGGACCTCAAGGTCACTTTTGGAACAAACCCTCTTGACGATTGTTTGTTAAGAAGCTCTTGGAGTTTGTTTGTTTCTTGGCTTCTTGAATAAGAGTTTTGTATTTACAACCATTAGGTTTAAAAAATCTTTGTCATTTGTTTTGAAAATATTTTAGAACTTTTTTGATGTTAATTTGTTCATTGAAATCATAATGACAACTTCTACAAGTGAAGTTTACTCCTTCACAAGATTCTTCGATGATGATATGAAGCATGACTTTATTATATTGAAGGACATGGTGCATATTTTATTTGACGATAAACGAGAAAGCACTGAACTTCGTGAACAATTTTTTTCCATGAAGGAAGAGAAGGAAGAAATTATTCAAACATTGCATGATATGGAGAGGAAACTCCATCAAGCCCAAGAGGCTTTGACCAAGAAAATGCATGAGGAAGAGGCAATCCATTCTAACTTGTCTTCAGTTTCCACATTAGAAAGATGTGTTGGTTATTTCGAAAAACATACAAGGGGAATAGGGTCCAAATTAATGATTAAAATGGTCCAAATTAATGATTAAAATGGGCTACGAAGGCAAAGGGTTACACAAGCATGCACAAGGCATGGTTGAACTTGTTCTTGTTGAGGAACAACCCAAGAATCTTGGTCTTGGTTATGTGCAATTTAATGGCGAGGACTCCAAAGCCATGAAGGCATGTGAGGCTATTTCAAAGAGAAATTTTATTCCAAATTCTAAGATGCAAATATGTCAGATTTGTTTCAAAGATGACTGCCATTGCTTTAAGCCTTTGTTGCAGCAATTTGATTGTGTTTCTGCAAAGCATGATAATTTTTCATGCTTAAATGGAAGAAAGATTTGCTGTACATATTGTGGTCGATTTAACCATCATGTTTAGATATGCTGGATGAAGAAGAAAGAATACAGGAAGCAGATGAGGAAAAGACAAATTTCAAAGAAGGTTCATGAGTTTTTCACATATTGCCAAAAGAGGGGACATGTCTCTCATTGTTGGACTTTGCATCCAACTAGTTGTCCAAAGAACATGCAGCAAGAGGACAAAAAGATTGGCGCAAGTGGAACTAAGGATTCCATTATCGATGTGAAAATGGAATATTCACATGAAGAATTGTTGCAGCAGAAAAATTCGCCATGGAGGTGGCTTGGAAAGAAGTGGATGGACTTCTTAACACAGTAAGAAATACTCCTATGTTCATATGCACATTTTAGTTGTATGCATGTATTTCTGTTGAAAATTTTGATGCAAGATTTCATATAATTGTGGTTCAGTTGAAGGAATTTCTTTGTTGTTGAAAATTTTTGTCGTGGAGGTGTAAAAGATGAGTATGATACTCACTTATATTGCAACAATATATTTTATTTCAGCTCCTTAGTCACCCACATGTTTTTGGGATTATGTACTTGTTGGTATTTGAAAGGAAGAGTTGAAGGTGCACATGTGCATGGAAGTTGTATGTGTAAATAGCGAACTGTAAATAGGTTCATTATACATTAATACATGCACATGTGCTTGTCAAGATATATCATGTTGTTTATAGACTTGTGTTGATTGTGTTTGTCGACTTGTGTCGATCGTGTTGCACACTTTTTACATTGATTTGTGTCAATTGTATAGCACATTTTATGATGACTTGTTGTTGATGTCGCATGTTGCACGACTTATGTTGAGCCACCTTGGATCATTGATAAAGGCAACGATGTTCAGTTTCCTTCTGCAAATTTCTCGCCAGAAATTTTCTGAAAGAGTGCAAGAAAGACAGCTCTTGATAGGAGGACAAGCATCAAGGAAGGGAAGTGTGAATTTCTTTCTAGCAGTGTTTCAAAGTCACTTGCCATGCAAGGAAAGTGTTTGGAGGCTGAAGAGAAGAGAGTGCAACATTCTTATTTGTTGTACAGATCAGTTTCAGTAGTCGAAGAGAGATTTTGGGGTTCAAAAGCTTCTCATTTGGGAGGTGTGATAAAAACTGGATCAAGGACCTAAGGATTAGCTCAAATCGCCTCAATCACCAATCAGCACCCCCCTGGCACTGGGGTGAATGAAAACTTCACTGCTGAGTTTTTGACTTGTAAAAGTCTTCAACAATTGCTAAAACCTCTGTAAATATATTGATAATGATGTTTTCAGTCATCAAAAATGGCCTCCGGCTGCTCTGGTTGGCATTGGAGCATAGTTTCTTGCTTGAAAGAGAATTTGGTTGCTTGATTGTATAACTTGAAAGGTGTTTAAACAATGTAAAATATTGATTGTTTTATTGTTTGCAAACTTATTGTTGCTTGAGTTTTCTTGAGATTTTGGGATAGCTACTGATTAGCTAAGTCCTGGAGAGGACAAAAAGGAAGAAAGGGCTGAAGGCATCTTCCTTACCCCAAGGGACCTCAAGGTCACTTTTGGAACAAACCCTCTAGATGATTTTTTGTTAAGAATCTCTTGGAGTTGTTTGTTGTTTGGCTACTTGAATAAGAGTTTGTCTTTACAAGCATTTGATTAAAAATCTTGTCATTTGTTTTGAAAATTTTGAGAACTTTTTTGAAGTTAATTTTTTCATTAACATCATAATGAAAACTTCTAAGTGAATTTTCCTCCTTCATAAGATTCTTCGATGATGATATGAAGCGTGAATTTTTTATATTGAAGGATATGTTACATATTTTGTTTGAGGACAAAAGGGAAAGTATTGAACTTCATGAATATTTGTTTGCCATGAAGGAAGAGAAGGAAGAAATTCTTCGAAAATTGCATGATATGGAGAGGCCAATCCATCAAGCCCAAGAGGTTTTGACCAAGAAAATGCATGAGGAAGAGGTAATCCATTCTAACTTGTCTTCAGTTTCCTCATTAGAAAGATGTGTTGGTTCTTTCGAAAAACATACAAGGGGAATAGGGTCCAAATTAATGGTCCAAAATAATGATTAAAATGGGCTATGAATGAAAGGGATTAGGAAAGCATGCAAAAGGCATGGTTTACCCCATTTCAGTTGAGGAACGACCCAAGAATCTTGGTCTTGGTTATGTGCACTTTAATGGCGAAGACTACAAAGCCATGAAGGCATGTGAGGCTAATTCAAAGATAAATTTTGTTCCAAGTTCTAAGATGCAAATATGTAAAATTTGTTTCAAAGATGATTTCCATTGCTTTAAGCCTTTGTTGTAGCAAGAAGATGGTAAACATGCAGCTTATGCTGAGCATGCAAGTTTAGACAGTTTTCAAGACAAGAATGATGATGTTAATCTGCAAATGAATGTTGTAGCCTCTACTAGTTCATCTCCTCAAGAAGGAAAAAAGGATGAACATTGAAAGCAGTACAAGAGGTATAAATATTCTCATGATCAATTTGATTGTGTTTCTACAAGGCATGATAATTTTGCATGTTTAAATGGAAGAAATATTTTTTGTACATATTTTGGTCGATTTAACCATCATGTTTTGAGATGTTGGATGAAGAAGAAAGCATAAAGGAAGAAGACGAGGCAAAGACAACTTTCAAAGAAGGTGCGTGAGTGTTGAAGAGGTAAATCCCCTCTATGGACAGAGGCGATCCCACTAGCCCAGATCGGGTCTAGCAATAATCAATTCACACAATGATGTTGGTTCATAGTTACAAAAAGACAAAGATCGCAATGAGTGCCGACCTCAAATCCCACGCAGTTTTCATTGAAGAAAATATGATGTTTCTCGTCCCTCGCTTGACAGATCACGATCCTTCCGTTTCACACGTCCGAACACCTATACACATGCAAATAAACAATGAAATACAACGTAAAATCTAAAGCATGTAACCATATATTAGTCACAGAGGATGTAATTCATTGTATTACATAAAGAAATGAACACATCAATGGAACCAAAATCAGAGTCGCTTATATTATAAATGAAAAAAGGGAGATTACAACCAAATTCTCTGACTCTATGATCTTCCTTCGGTGGAGCTGACAGTGGAGCGTGTCTGAACAAAGCCTATCAAGAATCTAGACAAAGCTCTCTCTCTTTGGCTTGGCTCTCAATAGTTTCCCGGCTATAGTTTCCTTCCTACAAGTTCAGCTACCAAGCGTTCAACTATTCAGCTATTCAGCTTGTTCAAACAGCACATCAATGGAAGATGGCTATATTTATAGAGGAGAGGAGGAGGTTGGGATCCCTACAATAGTGGAAGGGATGCCTTATCCCTTGGGAGGTTTCCCTATAAGGTGGAAACAAGAGGCCAAAGGAGGAAGGTCGTGGTTAGTCAATCGAACCACTTCCTATGACTCATCCATGAAGTTGTTGTAATCGAAACTTCACCTCTATTTTAAAAAAACAATTCATAAGAAGATTGGCACGGGTACTTAATTGGGATAGAGCGCCAGCTGGCGTAGGCTCAGTGTTAATTTTCCTCATTGGCGCAAGGGCATAACGGGCTACCAGCGGTAAGGCAAAAACAGGTGTTTTTAGTTGTCTGCTTAGGAAATGGTTAACAGAAGGAATGTTTTACTCATGGAAAGGGATGCAATGATGGTATTTTCAAGGCATGAAAATTCTATTTAGTCACAAAAAATACCCTCCAATGGGCGAGATGGGGATTGCAGGGACAGTGACAAATTACTGTGTAACAGATGCCCCCTAAAGCATGAGTTCCGAGAGAGAGGGAGGGGTGAAATGCTTTATGAGAACACGCCCAACTGAAAACACTGTCGTCAGAAGACCTGTAAATAAAAATACAACTGATATCTCTGATACATGATATGTGGTATGGGTGCAGCCATCCATAATAAAGTGTATAATAACCGAGATCCAAGGTATGGATGCAACCATCTAGCAAAGAAGGATCAACAAGTAGACAGGTATGGTCGCAGCCATCCAATCAAAGGATCATGTATATAATCATGAATCACTCCTCGCAACCTGGAATTTTGTGATCGAAGCCCACGGTTTTGCGCTCCATCTCGACCCGAACAGAGTACAAGTTCAAGCATGTGAATAAGTGAGCTAAAATCGAACATGTAATAACATCGTCTGATTACCAGCCAATAATGAAAGTCGTTAACAGATGTGAGAGGAACCACCAATAATGAGGATGGCCCTCAAGGAACTATAGGTACAATCCATGGAATGTGAACAGTGAGCTAGCGTCAAACACCCACAGAATCATCCGATCGAAGTTCAATGATGAGAACCTTGCGTCAAATGCGAAGAACTTTCCATTGAGGCATGCAGGCTCCAAGGTACCTGAAGGGAGTCTCTATATCAGCTTCCTGGATAATGAGCTGAAGTCGATAGGAAGTGACCTTGATCGAAGGTGGGCCATAGTGTTTCCCACATCATCGACGCGAGACAGAGGAACATGATGTTTGCGAATCAAGATCAGTAGAGAATCAGAGGGTGGTTAAAAACTATAGAGGCCAACTTCTCTTGAACATATCGGTGACACGACACTTGATTTGGAAGTATTTGACATCAAAGGATCTAAGGTCATGACGACGTGGCAAAGAGTAGATGAGCGGTCAAAAGGGATTACCCAAACCCATGGAGGCAAGCAGAGAATGAGGTGAGATGTCCCCAACCCGACACGAATGCAGACAAGTGCCATGTTCAAGAGCGACATACTGCCAACACGACGGTGATACTGGTTCCATTTTTCCCCACCACTTTTGGCGAGCACCCCAATTATTTTTGGAAACAAGCTTGAAGGGGATAGAATATGCTTGTGATATAAGTTTGTCCTTCAGAAAAATCCAACCTAATACATTTAATGAACCCTAGGAAGGAGGAACTTGAGTATCATCATTGCAATGGAGTCTGATGTCATCAGTTTTTAACGAGTCTGACAAAGGAAGAACTCGGTGTCTTTTCATGTTTAGAGAGTTTGAAAAGATAGCAGAAAAGAAAACTCCAACAGTCCATTTTTGTAGATAGTCTTGCAGATCCGAAAAGGTAGAAAACTATATTTGAGAGAACCTCCTAGTTGCGATAGGCTATGGTATTCCTTTTTCCTAAATAATCTATCCCAACCCGAAAAAGGGGTAAACGTATACTGGGTAGATGTCGTTTCGCAGCCAATTTAATGAGCTCAAAGCAATAACCAACTCGGCAATCTTTTCATTTTTAGAGAGTCAGAAAAGAGCTGAAAGATGACTCCAATAGTGACCTTTTCATGTTTTTACCGAGTCCGAAAAAGTATAAAACACAACTCGTTTCATTGTCCTAGTCAAGCGAAAACTTGTCGCTGCACAAAATGCAAGTGTAAAACCCATTTTTTGAACAAAATATGATAATATATCAGAAAAATAAGCTTCAAAACCTAATTTTGATTTCGAAAAGTTACAAATATGACCAAATAGTAAAAACATATTTACTTTTTAATTTTTACCTCTTGTGCAGAGCGATAGTGAGTTATTTCCCTATGATCTTGCGGTGACAATTGTGGATGATCCGGTGCATCATTTCAGATCCCGTTTTTTCCAGTAAGAGCCGCTTCCATTAGCTATGTTTTAATCCATATTGCATAGCTTTCCATCGTGTTTTGGCATTCCCAAGGGGAGGATTTTCAAATTTAGGGCTTCTATGGTTGGCACAGGTATGAGGCATGGACCGACTCCAATCGAGCTCTTTTTGCAAAGGGGTCACACCAGCTAGCGCGACTGTCAGCAAAATAGTCACGCCAACCGCGCAACCTCATATTCCACTCAAATTTCACAAAAATTGAACCAATCAGTGGAATTTTTGAATGCCCAGGGATCTTATGATGTGCTTATGACCAATTTGATGCAGGTATAAAGCCACAATGGTGATTGAATGGAAAGAAAGGGAGCACAGCGAAGAGGACGAAATGGAAATGGGGAATGAGCAATGCATGGATGCTCTTCATAATTATGGATTAAAGAAATTCTTCTTCACACCATGTCTTAGGTCACAACCTGAATTGTTACAATATTTGATAAGTATATGGGATGAGAATGAAGAGAAGTTTAGGCTTCGAGATCAAGTGCTTGAACTTTAAGTGTCCAATGTATACTTCATCACTGGGTTGTCTCGTAGAGGTCCAGTTCCAATTATGATAGATACCAGGCCTTCTGGAGAAAATATGTCGATGGTTCTGGAGAGAGTGTGCCCAGGGGCACAAACAAGATCGGGTAGTGGCAAGGTTGACATTCACACTATTCCCGATTTAGCACTCAGAGTGGTGCTACATACCATCAGCGGGTCGCGGGGTTGCAGGCACCACATGAGGCTACCAAAACACAACTCCTTCTAGCGTCAGAATGTATGAACCCGACAGTATTTGATTGGGCCACAGTTGTAACCATGAATATCAAACGGAAATTGACTAAATGTAAAAAGGCAAAACTGAAGCAGTTTAGGTACGGGTCAATCTTGGTATCGTTCATCCTAGAACGACTACCTATCTTGCATGGCCAGGGGGCAATAGTTGTAGATCCACCTTTGAGAGAGCCACGGATGGCTCGATGGGCAGCATTGATGCCCAGAGCAGGAGGGGGCCAGCAAATTTCATGGCGTCTTGAGTTTTTCAGATGGCTCTGGTGATAGTTGATCATCGTAGAGGACTGGCATTATGCCGGTACTAATTTCACAAGAGACCCAGGCCTTCCACTCCCAGAAGGAGAGGACTGGGATGAGGATCTGGGTAAGACTCTTTTTGATTTTATGAATTTTATGATTTTTTGTTTGGTATACATGCATGTTCTAACAATTGATCCTATATGTATGCAGATGTTGGCCCAGAGAGGCCCGCCGGGATGTCACCGATTGCACGGAGGACCCCTCTCGCCTATGACCCTCAAGGTGAGGGGGGCGAGGGGAACGAGCTGGTTCAAAAATTAGAGGGAATCATCCATGGGATTCCTGATTATGCTCACCTAGCAGATGTCCCTATGGATTATCAGTGGCACACTGTAGGGGTGCCTAGTCGCCTTCATCTCTTACTGAGGCAATTGGTGCAGGCAGTAACATGCTACCATGAGCACCATGCTGATTAGTTACCTGGGATTTTCATATGCATATTTTTGAGAGACATGTTGATGTAACTAAGAAAAGATATGTATTTTTTTGGGATTTTTATATGATGCACGCACTGCAAACATTTGACATATATATATATATATATATATATTTGCATGGATCCTTTTCACATATGGTGATGTTTTTTATATGTTATGAAAATGTCTAATACAATGTTATCTAATGCATTAGTTACATAATATGCATAAAAAATGATCCAATGGAAAAGTTAAAAGTTTACAAAATGCATCACAACACACATTTTATTTTTACGCAAGCTTAAAAGCACACATGCAAACTATGCTTGGAAATGAGTTTTATTTTTTATGCAAGCTTAAAACACAAATGTAAAATATGCTTGAAATGATAAGGAAGAACGGGCATGCCCCTAGCATGGTGTCTCAATTCGAGGTACATGCCCCCCAAGCTTCAGTCCATAGAAAATGGAGTGAAGGTTCAAAACCCAAGAGTAAGAGAGACTCGACTTGAATTTTACGAAATCTAACAAAACTTGAATTGAAAAGGACCATGTTTCATTGTTTTAACGAGGTTTACACACTTAAAATAACTATCCTTGATGCAACTTGTTTCATTGTTTAGGGAGCTTGACACAAGAAGAGGAACTATGCTCCGACGAGCTCAAAGGAGCAGTGTCAGGAGGCGGATAACTGGATACAAAATGCTCGAGACAATCAGACATTGCCCCTAGGCTGGGCATGGAAGAGGAATGATGATTTCCATCACTCCACGGCAAATCTTCGAGAGACATAGTCTCCATGATAGCTCCGTCAGACGGAAAAACTTCTCTCAAAGGATCGGGCGAATCTGCAGCACCGAGCCAAGGGGATTGGGAATAAACATCAAGAGCCATGCTCAAAGGAGAATTTTCAGCAGGAAGAGGATCTGATGCAGCAACGATCTCGCAATAATTAATTTCAACTGGGGTTAGAGGCATCGATTCTCCAAAAGAGGTAACCTATTCAGGAGAAGGGATGATCCACAAGTCATCTGACCTAGATATCATGTTTACTTGAACGGTGTTCGGTGGCAGAATGGGAAAAATACCAATGAGAATGGGGTCCTTAAAAATACCAGGTCCTACACTATCGAGGGGATTGGGAATTTGATCCACGTATGGCACGTTATTCTCGGAGGAGGAGGTAAAGAAAGACAACTGATCAACAGTAATAATCTTGCCCTCATGTGGAAACTTCAAAAGCCGAAAGAGGGTGGACGGAATGCATAGCATGGCGTGGGTCCAGCTGTGACCAAGTAGAAGATTGTAGTTGAGTTTAGAATCAACAACTTCCACTTCAGCGTTGACTGTTTTACCTTGCAATGTGATCAGTAGACTCGCGAGAACACCCAAGGGTTTTGATTCCCTTCCATCGAATGCCTTGAGGGCATTAGGTGATGAAGTGAGGGCCAGAGAGCCGATGGCTTTCCAGCAAGTAGATGACATAACGCAGGTAGAGGCACCTTCGTTTACAATGGCTCTCTGAATATTGAGGCCGTTGATGCTGACTTGTATAACAAGGGAAATCTGGTGCGGAAGTCGAGGGACGAAATTCTGTAGATTGAAGGTGAGAAGGCTGGAATCAGCAGGATCAATTCCGTCGATTGCAGATAAAAAATCTTTCCGTTGATATGGGCAACTTTGAATCAATTCTAACGTAGACATTTCAGAGGACGCCTATGCCAAATCCTCAACAATGTTGTAATGCTGAGAACCATGGGCGTTTAGATTATAGGAAGACTTTCGAAGAACACCTTTGGAAGGTGGCCATACAACGGGTTTAGTGCTGGGCTTCTCAATTTCTAAAGGATGAGATGCAGGTGGGGGAGGAGAGCCATCAACAACTTCCTCCCCAGCTGCCTATCATGATCCGACATAATCCTTCGATCGAGTGGCAATAGAAACAGGTGCAGCACCATTCATCATGAAAACCTGAGACCCAAATGGTCCATATGGTGAAGGCTGCTCGACCTTCTGGGTCTACTGAGATGGAAAAGGTTCCTTAAGAACTGCCGGAGTTCCTTTAGAGCCTTTAAGGAGTTGACTAACCTAGGATCATCGGAGACAATCTTTGGTGTAGTGGTCTACATCGCAGATTAGGCAAGGGTACTTCGGTTTTCATTGCGAACCATCATAAGCACGTGGTTTTGAGGATTCTGGTTTCAAGGCATCGGATTTGGCCTTGCCTTTGCCCTTATTCTTCCCCTTGGAAGCCTTGTCTGCAGGATTAGCCTGAACGACATTGACCTTAGCAGTCTTACCAGAATCTGGAGTAGAGGGAGGAGTAGAATTATTGGAGGAATTCGATTTCTGCTTCCCATGAGAAGACTTATGAGAAGTCTAGGAGACAAAAACAATAACTACGTCAACTGATGGGGTAGCTAGTGCTTTAGAGGTCCCTGGCCATGGGGCATCAGTCAAGATATTATATAACGTGCCGGACTGAGAGTACACTAAATCGAGGTACTGGGCACGAGCGATGGCTTTCTCCTTGATTACACATGCCCCCATAGCAATGTCCTATGCAATCTTGTTGACAAAGGAGGTAGTAAAACAGTCAGTTAGAAGCTGACCAGGAATGTCAAACTTGATCATACGACGACGACGTCTCCACTCATGAATATGATCTGAAATATGAGTGGCTTTGTCCTGCTTCAGAGATGTCAGGAGATGCGTCCTGGCTTCATAACGAACCGATAACTGGAAATATGTCAGGAATACCATAGATAGAGTATTAAAGTCTTGAAAAATACCACAAGGTAGTTCTATGTACCATTTAGCAGCAGTGTCGGTGAGAGTGCACTAGAAAATACGTATATGAATCGAGTCATCCACCCAAGAGTTCGAAGAACACCACAGATGGTAGGTCATGACATGTGTTTGGGGGCATTCTCCATATTTGCCTTCAAATTTGGGACAGTCACCAGGTACCTTTGTTGGAACCGGAGGCTAATATGGATTATGAAGAATTGGATCATTGGTCAATTTGGATACATCCGGTAATTCCAATGTGGTGAGAAAAGGTAACTGAGGATTGGAAGGCATACCAGGTTCTCGATAAGGACCTGTACCTGTACTCCATCCTGGTTGAGCATAACTCTACCCCCATTGGTTCTGTCCTGGAGGATTCTGACCATAGGGGGTATAAGACGTATAATTGGGCTGATACGGTTGTTGATAACCAGGGTACGGGGGTTGATAGCTAGGGTACTGACCCTGATTATATGTGGGCCCCATTTGAGCAGTGTATGGATTTGACTGCGAAGTATAAATGTAGCCTGGCTGTTGAAGGTAATAACCAGAACCTTGGGGCGGGTTGTAAACCTGTCGAGATTGACCTTGAAGGTAATAGCCGCCTTGAGGTCGAACGGGCTACTGGTAAGTGGGACCCTGCTAAGCTTGATAAGTTGGGCGCACAGGTGGGTTCGGCTGTGGCATAGAATAGATCGGCTGCTGAGCAGGGTTAACAGGTTGTGCAGGTTGTCCTGGTTGAACAGGTTGACCTGGTTGAACAGGTTGACCTGGCTGGGCAGGTTTCCCTGGTTGAAGAGGTTGGCCTAGCTGATGAAGGACACCAGGCTGCCCCGGCTGAGCAGGTTGGCCTGATGGTGGGAGAGGGCCAGGTTGTGCCTGATAACCAGGTTGACCTGTGACAGGACCATAAGATGGCCTTGGTTGTGCAAAATTTTGACCAATTGGAAGATGAGGTTGTTGAGGTTGTGCCAACGGTTAAGAAGGATGGCTTTGCCCCCCAGGACCATACAACAGTCCAGGTTGATACCCCACTTTCCCTGTGGGTCCTTGAGGTTGCCCCGGTTGGACCATAGGGTGAGGCTGCAGAGGTTGACCTTGAGGGTTGTAAGACTTCCCTTGCAGACCGTACAACAATCCCTGCTGGCCTGAAGGTTGTCCCTGTAAGGGTTGTCCTTGCAGGTCGTATAGATAACCTGGTTGGAAAGAAGGTTGTCCCTGGAAGGGTTTTCCTTGTGGGCCAAAAGCATATCCTTGCTGAAACAAAGGCTATCCTGGTAAGGGTTTCCCTTTTTTATTAGAAGGTTGCCCAACCCGGGCAGATAGAAAACCGTTAATATACTGATAAGCCTCAGGAGCAGGAAAATGAAGGGGGTTTCCCTGCTCATCATATTGATATGGAAATACATAGATCGAGGCACCATACAGTCCATAATGGGAAAAGTAAGGATGGTTGAGATCTTGAGACGATGGACCAACCTCGGAGTTTGACGGATGTAAAGACAACCGATACTCCTTAGGAGAAATATTCTCAGGAATAGAAGAAGCTATATAAACATCTTCAAGGATTGACGAGGTCCTAGCTGACTGAGTAGTGACAGCAGGTGTAGACGTAGACAGTAGGTCTAACAGGTACTGATGTAACGAAAGGAGATGTCGTGAGAGGTCTCGATGACGACATCACTAACGAGGGAATAGTCGGCCTCGTGGACGGAGTCGATATTACCATAGAGGCAAAAACGGCCATGACCTAACGTAAAGACCTATATCCAGCTGGGAGCGAAGGACCAGGTGAAGACATAACAGAAGGTTCAGGGATGTTTTCGAGGAAAAGCTGGTAATCTTCACCAGATGTAGGAATTTCCTCACTGGGAGAAGGACTGGGTGAGTCCATATCTAACCCTGCCGCGAGATCTTCTAAAAGACGACGAAGACTAGGAGGTATAATAGCAGCTAAGAAAGGCGATCCCGATGTAAGAGGAGGGAAGTGTTCCCCTACTCCAAATCCAAACCAAGTGTTGGATAAGGGCCAATTGAAGTCAATTAGTCCTCCAAAGGGAAGTTCAAATATAATCAGTCTCCTGTCGGAAAACTCGGATACAATGGGCTGCTGATACTCAGTAGAGGACTGGGATACCTCTGATGAATCGTCTGTGTAAGGACTACTAGTACACGAAACTAGGGGTTCTTCCACTATGACTATAGAAAAAAAGAGGAAGAGATCACAAAACAAAGAGGCACGGGAAAAAACCAAGGCAAACAAAAACAGGCCAAAAAATCAATCTCTAAATAGGAATGTGATCGTAGGTGATTAATTTTACCACATTGAAACTGGAAATTTTACCGTTTCATGTTTTAAGAGTCTAGAAACAAGTAAAAGATGACTCTATCACCTTCAATTTGGAAACAAGCGTGAAAGGACAAGAGCTTGATGATATTTTCAAATTTAATGAGTCAATAAAGATCGAAATGAATGCTCTGGTAATCTAGGAAAATGGGTGTACCAGATATCCGTGAACTGCCATATACACCTTGGTTAAAAATTGAAATATAAATCAACCAAGGACTTGACGTACGTGCAGGTAATCTCCCCAAATGCTATGTCCGGTGTATCACGGGTAAAAGGTGGGAGACTCGGCTTACTAGGGATAAAGGATAGCAACCTAATGGGGTCTCCCTTTATATACTCGACGGTACAGGGAGGACAAGTCCGTACTAGCATTGTCTAAAGCCAGATGGCGAACGACAGCTACTAGGTTTAACGACGCCGGAACACGTCACTAGCCTAGACCTCTAGATATTTCGTTAATGTTTCAATGTTACCTTAGGTTAATTGAATAGATTTTAGAGTTGATTTTTAATTTATGTTTCAATTTCAGGTCTCATCAAATGTTGGATCTCAAAAATCCTCTAAATGCACACTACATGCCACAAAATATCACTTTGTTTAATGAAGAGCTATCTACGGGAGGGTTGAGAGCTTTTCAAATAACAACAAAATTAGCACAAAAACATCCACTACTATCTCTAATGCAAGCTAATGAAACTAGAAAACTTCTTTCTTAGAGTTATATAACACTAATAATGCAAAATAGCTTTCAATTTTCACTAGACTAATCAAAATGCAAAGAAAATTGTTTTTGTATTTTTCAATGTTTTAGAGAAAATGCACTAAATGAATGAAAAAATTAATGAAGAAATCAGTTCGAGAAATGACAGTGAGAGAGCTGAAACAAAAAAGTTCACTCAATACAAATGCACACAATCAATACCAAAACTAATGGAGAAATCCCTCAAATCGAAGAAGAATCTCAAAAAGACTCACACAAACTGTGTAATCTAGACTTGGAATGAGACAAAGCGAAACTTGAATGAAAGAGAGAACAATCACTCAACTGACGCAATGATACAATGGAATCCAGCAAAACGAATGCAAAGAAGTGAAAACGAATTTGACTGGAAAAGAAAGAACCAAAAACTCCCGTGGGAGGCTCAGCACACTGTAGCACCTAGAAGCCTTAGGGCTAGAATGCAAAACTGATAGTAAATGGCAAACAACCAAAGGACAAGGGCCAAACAAAGTCAAAAAAGACTTCAAGGCACTCAAACAATCAGAAAAATAACACCAGGACCAAAAATCAAGCTCAGAGAACCCAAAAGCAAGAAAACCCTAACACCAAATAGAGTTCGCGTGCCTGTTTAGCTGTAGTCTGTGTCAAAAAAGCGTTGGCACGGGGGCATAACTAACAACAAGCGCCAGTTGGCGCGACTGTCAAGAGGTAAATCGTGCCAATCGAGTTTACTATGGGAAAAGATGAAAAAATGACAAACAGAGATTGGATCAGGTCTTCTGGGGGCTGAACAGGGGTTTGACACCAAAGGAGGCGAACCAGAAGAGAAAATAAATCAATCAAAAGCCAAAAACAACCAGAAGAAGAAAGACTAACTCCAACTGACTCCCGAGCGAAGTCGCCAGTTTTTTGAAGAGGTAAATCCCCTCTGTGGACAGAGGCGATCCCACTAGCCTAGATCGGGTCTAGCAACAATCAAGTCATGCAATGACGTTGTTTCCTAGTTACAAAAAGACAAAGATCGCGATGAGTGCCTACCTCAAATCCCACGCAGTTGTCGTTGAATAAAAGATGATGTTTCCCGTCCCTCGCTTGATAGATCACGATCCTTCTGTTCGACATGTCAGAACACCTGTACACATGCAAGGAAACAACAACATAAAACATAAAATCTAAAGCATGTAACCATATATCAGTCATAGAGGATGTAATTCATTGCATTGCATAAAGAAATGAACACATGAATGGAACCAAAATCAGAGTCGCTTATATTATAAATGACAAAAGGGAGATTACAAAAAATTCTCTGACGCTATGATCTTCCTTCGCCGGAGCTGACAGTGGAGCGTGTCTCAACAAAGCCTGTCAGGAATCTGGAAAAAGCTCTCTCTCTTCGGCTTGGCTCTCAATATTTTCCTGACTATAGTTTCCTTCCTACAAGTTCAGCTACCAAGCGTTCAGCTATTCAGCTATTCAGCTATTCAGCTTGTTCAACCAGCATATCAATGGAAGATGGATATATTTATAGAGGAGAGGAGGAGGTTGGGATCCCTACAATAGTGGAAGGGAGGCCTTATTCCTTGGGAGGTTTCCCCATAAGGTGTATGCAAGAGGCCAAAAGAGGAAGGCCATGGTTATTCAGTCAAACCACTTCCTATGACTCATCCACGAAGTTGTTGTAATCGAAACTTCCCATCCTTTTTTAAAAAACTTTCCATAAAAATATTGGCACGGGTGCTTAACTGTGATAGAGCACCAGATGGCATGGGATCAGTGTTAATTTTCCTCATTGGCGCGAGGGAATAACAGGCTACCAGCGACAATGCAAAAACAGGTGTTTTTAGTGGTCTGCTTAGGAAATGGTCAACAAAAGGAATGTTGTCCTCATGGCAAGCGATGCAATGATGGAATTTTCAAGGCATGAAAATTCTAATTAGTCACAGAAAAGACCCTCCAATGAGCGAGATGGGGATTTCAGGGAGAGTGACAAATTACTGTGTAACAATGAGTTTTGCACATTTTTCCAAAAGAGGGGACATGTTGTCTCTCATTATTGGACTTTGCATCCAACTAGTCATCCAAAGCACATGCAGCAAGAGGAAAAAAATATTGGCATAAGTGGAACTAAGGATTCCATTATCGATGTGAAAATGGAAGATTCACATGAAGAAGTGTTGCAGCAGCAAAAGTTGCCATGGAGGTGGCTTGGAAAGAAGTGGATGGACTTCTTAACACAGTAAGAAATACTCCTTTGTACATATGCACATTTTGGTTGTATGCATGTATTTCTGTTGAAAATTTTGATGGAATATTGCATATAAATGCGGTTAAGTTGAAGGTATTTCTTTTTTGTTGCAAAATTTCGTCGTGGAGGTGTAAAAGATGAGTATGCTACTCACTTATATTGCAGCAATATCTTTTAGTTCAGCTCTTATAGTCACCCACATGTTTCTGGGATTATGTACTTGTTGGTACTTGAAAGGAAGAGTTGAAGGTGTACATGTGCATGGAAGTTGTATGTGTAAATAGCGAACTGTAAATAGGCTCATTGTACATCGATACATGCACATGTGTTTGTCAAGATGTATCATGTTGTTTATCGACTTGTGTCGATTGTGTTGCACATGTTTGTTGACTTGTGTCAATTGTGTTGCACACTTTTTACATAGATTTTGTGTCAATTGTATGGCACATTTTATGACAACTTGTTGTTGATGTCACATGTTGCACGACTTATGTTTGAGCCACCTTGGATCATTGATCAAGGCAACGATGTTCAGTTTCCTTCTGCATATTTCTCGCCATAAATTTTTTGAGTGAATGCAAGAAAGGCAACTCTTGATAGGAGGATAAGCGCATCGAGGAAGGGAAGTGTGAATTTCTTTCTAGTTATGGTTAAAAGTCACTAGCCATGCAAGGAAAGTGTTTGGAGGCTGAAGATAGGAGGGTTTAGTACTCTCATTTTCTGTACAAATCAGTATTAGTAGTCCAAGAGAGATTTTGGGGTCCAAAAGCTTCTCATTTGGGCAGTGTGATCAAAATTGGATCAAGGACCTAAGGATTAGCTCAAAATTAAAATTTACAGGATTGGGTTGAAAATATAATGGTTGCATAGGCCTCGTCTTCCTGATTCCACCACCACAAACGGTTCGAAAAACAGACACCGTATGAAGAAGTTATTGCACTTTGAATGCCGAGTGGGTCCGATGGAGCACAAAGGGGCTAGCCCTCCTCCCATGGAACCTCATCATATAACCAGTGTGCGAGATTCTTGAGGCGCTCCCAAATTTAGGCAGACTTCCACTTTTAGTGGATTTAACTGGCAGTTGCCCCACATTTAGTGGAGGAAATTGGGGAAAAGTTTTTTTGGTCATAACTTTCTCATTATTGAACCAAATTGGACAAAATTTTGGTCAATTTTGGGTCTCTTCGACCTCTTGAAAACTTTGGGATATTTTTTAGGTTGAATGGAGGTGATATTTATAGGTGTTTGCGTCAGGGAATATGAAGGCGCTATCAGGGCCACCATGAGACAAATTCAGTTTAAGGCCTAACCAGGGGAGTTAGGGTCCTTTTCCAGAGTTCCAATAGGCTAAATTGTATAATTAATATGTTATAAATCTGATGAAATGGTTTTTAGAGCCTGTAGAGAGCATTAGAAAGCATAAAAGCTTAATTTAAGTTCCAGAGGCCATTTTTGCCTGCTTTTGCCAACAGCAGTGTAGGGCCTAGTGAGGGGAGCTAGAGACCATTTGCAATGAACCAGTGGTCATTCTTGATTGAGAATTTGATTCTGAATCTAATGGCAGAGGTTTTAGAAAGTTTGGATAACTTCTAGAGGTCGAAAATGCAGCAGAGAAGTTTACTTTGACCTTAGTGCCAGGGGGTCCCGACAGTGTATGGAGGCGAAACCGGAGTAGCCATAGGCCGTTTCTGATGAAAAAATAGTCAAAATTGGCTATTTTAGACATTTTGGAACCAATGTAAGTGGTTTCAGAACATTTTGAGAACTTATTCAGCTCGAGAAGTTGATGGGAAGTCTTGGGAAGCCTTGGGCGTGGAGGATAGCCTATTTTGGGGATAGTATGCTTGATTTAAGAAATTTATCTGTTGAAATTTGGTGTCTGATGTTTGTTGGATACAGTAGTAGTGGTTTCAATGATTTAAACAGAATTCTGAGGGAGTTTGTGCCATTTAGAAGCTCAGAGAATCTTAGTGCACCGATAGAAGGAAATGTGTTGACAGGAGCCTAAAGCTGTTTGCAGAATTTGGACAGCCATTAGAGGGATGTTAAATGGTATTCTCAGCCCTTTGAATAATTTTTGTATTCATTGGTGTTAAGAATGAAAATTTTAAAAGAACAATAACTTTAATCCCAAAGAGTCAAGTCTAGTTGACAAGACTCAAAGGAGACGTAGCCCACGATATTTCGGGTGAAATCCTATATTATATTGCTGTTGTGTTTAATGGTTTTATTGTTGAATTATGTTGCTGTTATACATGTTAAATTACAACAAGAAAAAATAAAATTAAGACACATAAACAGTAAAGAAAACATACACTACTTTCAAGCCAAAATTCTGCAAAACTTCAAGTTCAAGCTAGATCATTTTAATTAAAACTGATTTGAAAATGAGATTAAGGACAACTTCTACAATTGAATTTTTCTGATCACATGCAACTCCAGTTCTTTGGATCAGGTTTTGGTATGTTGGATGAGGAAGAAAGCATACAGGAAGCAAATGAGGAAAATGAAAATTTAAAAGAAGGTGCATAAGTTTTGGACATCTTGCAAAAAGAGGGGAGATGGTGTCTCCCATTGTTGGACTTTGCATCCAACTAGTCGTCCAAAGCACATGCAACAAGAGGACATAAATATTGGCGCAAGTGGAACTATGGATTCCATTATTGATGTGAAAATGGAAGATTCACATGAAGAAGTGTTACAGCAGCAAAATTCACTATGGAGGTGGCTTGGAAAGAAGTGGATGGACTTCTTAACACAGTAAAAAATACTCCTTTGTACATATGCACATTTTGGTTGTATGCATGTATTTCTGTTGAAAAGTTTGATGCAAGATTGCATATAAATTCGGTTCAGTTGAAGAAATTTCTTTGTTGTTGCAAAATTTCACCATGGAGGTGTAAAAGATGAGTATGATACTTTAGTTCAACAATATATTTTAGTTCAGCTCTTATAGTTACCCACGTGTTTTTGTGATTATGTACTTGTTGGTACTTGAAAGGAAGAGTTGAAGTTGTACATGTGCATGGAAGTTGTATGTGTAAATAGCAAACTGTAAATAGGTTCATTGTACATTGATACATGCACATGTGTTTGTCAAGATGTATCATGTTGCTTATCGACTTGTGTCGATTGTGTCGCACATGTTTTCGACTTGTGTTGATTGTGTTGCACACTTTTTACATTGATTTTGTGTCAAATGTATAGCGCATTTTATGACGACTTGTTGTTGATGTCCCATGTTGCACGACTTATATTTGAGCCACCTTGGATCATTGATCAAGGTAACGACGTTCAGTTTCCTTCTGCAAATTTCTCACTAGAAATTTTTTGAGCGAATGCAAGAAAGGCAGCTCTTGACAAGAGGATAAGCGCATCGAGGAAGGGAAGTGTGAATTTCTTTCTATTTGTGGTTAAAAGTCACTAGCCATGCAAGGAAAGTGTTTGGAGGCTGAAGAGAAGAGGGTGTAGTATTCTTATTTGCTATACAGATCAGTTTCAGTAGTCCAAGAGAGATTTTGGGGTCCAAAAGCTTCTCATTTGGGAGGTGTGATCAGAACTGTACCAAGGACCTAAGGATTAGATCAAAATTAAAATTACAAGATTGGATTGAAACTAAGATGGTTGCATAGGTCTCATCTTCCTGATTCTGATGCCATAAACGATTCGAAAAATGAACATCGTATGAAGAATTTATTGCATTGAATGTCAAGTGGGTCCGACGGAGCACAGAGGGGCCAACCCTCCTCCCATGGAACCTCATCATATGACCAGTGTGGGAGCTTAATGTTAAGAGAACTTAAGGAGCCTAATATCAAGTTTAATATTTAATTAAGCTTCAGTTAAGTGGAGTTTGATATGGTGGGGATTTGGGAGGCGCTACCAAATTTAGGCAGACTTCGACTTTTAGTGGAGTTAACTAGCAGTTGCCCCACATTTAGTGGAGAAATTAGGGAAAAGTTGTTTTGGTCATAAATCCCTTATTATTGAACCAAATTGGATGAAATTTTGGTCAATTTTTTGTCTATTTGACCTCCTAACCCGTTTGGGACAGGTTTCAGGTCCAATGGAGGTGATCATCAGTAGCTTTTGCTTCAGGGAAGATGAAGGATCCATAAGGGCCACCATGAGGCAAATTCAGTTTGAGGCCTAACCAAGGGAGTTAGAGTCATTTTATAGAGTTCCAATAGTCTAAATTGGATAATTCATATGTTATGAATCTGATGAGATGGTTTTCAGAGCCTGTAGAGAACGTTTGAAGGCAAAAAAGCTTCAGGAAAGTTCAAGGGGTCATTAGTGCCAACTTTTTCCAACAGCAGTGCAAGGCTTAGAAAGAGCTGTTTGAGACCATATGCAGTGAACTAGTGGTTCTTCCTGACTGAAAAAATCATTATGAATCTATTTATAGAGGTTTTAGCAAGCATTAAAGACTTTTATAGGTCGAAAACTTAGCAGAGAAATTTTCATTAACCCTAGTGCGAGGGAGTGCCTATAGGTGATTGAGGCGAAACCGGAGCAACCAGAGGCTATTTTTGACGAACCAAAACTATATATTGACTATTTAATTCATTTTTGAACTAATGGAAGTGTTTTCAAAACGTTTTGAGAACTTCTACTGCTCGAAAAGCTAATGTTAAGTTTTGGGCAGCCCTGGGAAAATAGTGGAGGATAGCCTATTTGGGGAATGTAGTGCTCAATTTGAGAAATTTATCAGTTGATATTTGATGTCTGATGTGTATTGGATACAACATAATTTTTTTCAGTCACAAAAACATAATTATAAGGGAGTTTGTGCCATTTATAAGCTCATAGTAGCTTAGTGCACCGACAGAAGGAATCGTGTCAACAAGAGCCTAAAGCTGTTTTTTAGCATTTGGAAAGCCAATTGAGGGATATTTATGGTATTTTCAGTCCTTTGGATCATTTTTTTATTCATTGGAATTAAATATTTACTTTTAAAAAAACTTACCATAATCCCAAAGAGCTGAGTCATGATGACAAAGCTCAAAGAAGACGTAGCCCATGAGATTTTGGGTGAACTCGTAGATTAAAATTGATGTTGTGTTTGAATAGTTATTTTCTGCATTATGTTGTTTTCATACATGTTAAATTACAGCAAGAAAAAATGAAGTTAAGACACATAAACAGTAAGAATTCATACACCACTTTCAAGTGAATAATTCCGCAAAATTGTCAAGTCCAAGCTAGATCATTTTTAATTTAAACTGAGTGGTAGGTTCTTGAAATACATACAAGTTATCCAGACCATTTTCAGATTAGGTTTGGTATCAGAGTATATAGGAATAAAACATATAGAAAGTGATCATGTTCTTGACGGAAATCCTGGAAATCTTCAGCAGTGTTCGCTTCAGGGAAGATGAAGGTGCCATCAGGGCCACCATGAGACAAATTCAGTTTGGGGCCTAGCCAGGGGAGTTATAGTCCTTTTATAGAGTTCCAATAGTCTAAATTGGATAGTTCAGATTTTCTGAATCTGATGAGATGGTTTTCAGAGCCTGTAGAGAACATTTGAAGGCCGAAAAGCTTCAGTAAAGTTCCAGGGGCCATTAGTGCCATCTTCTGCCAGCAGAAGTGCATGACTTAGCCAGAGCTGTTTGAGACCATTTGCAGTGAACTAGTGGTCATTATTAACTGAAAACATCATTATGAATCTATTAATAGAAGTTTCAGAAAGTGTTAAAGACTTTTAGAGGTAGAAAACCCAGTAGAGACATTTTCATTGACCCTAGTGCCAAGGGGTGTCGATAGGTGATTGAGGCGAAACCGTAGTAGACAGAAGTTATTTTTGATGAAAAAAACTCTATATTGAATATTTCAGTGATTTTGAAACCAATGGAAGTGGTTTAAATTTTTTTTTAGAAATTCTAGATCTCAAATAGCTGATTTGAAGTTCTGGGTAGCCTTGAGAAAACCATGGAGGAGAGCTTATTTGGGAAATGCAGTGCTCAATTCAAGAAATTTATCAGTTGATAATTGATGTTTGATGTGTATTGGATACAACAGTAGTGGTTTCAGTGACAGAAATATAATTCTAAGGGATTTTGTGCCATTTATAATCTTAGAGAAGCTTAGTGCGCCAACAGAAGGAATCGTGTCACCAACAGCCTAAAGCTGTTTACAAAGTTTGGACAACCAATTGAGGGATATTTATGTAATTTTCAATCCTTTGGATCATTTTTTTATTCATTGGAATTAAGTATTTACTTGTAAAAAAAATTATCATAATCCCAAAGAGCAGAGTAATGATGACAAAGCTCAAAGGAGACCTAGCCCACGAGATTTCGGGTGAACTCCTAGATTAAAATTGTTGTTTTGTTTGAATAATTATTTACTACATTATGTCGCTGTCATACATGTGAAATTATAACAAAAAAAAATGAACTTAAGACACATAAACAGTAAAAATTCATACACTACTTTCAAGTAAATAATTCCACAAAATTGTCAAGAACAAGCTAGATCATTTTTAATTTAAACTGAGTGGTAGGTTCTTGAAATACATACAAGTTATCCAGACCATTTTCAGATCAGGTTGGTATCAGAGCATAGTTTTTTTCTTGACAGAGCACTTGTTTGCTTGATTGACATAGCAGTTGCTTGATTGTATAGCTTGAAAGGTGTTTAAACAATGTAAAAGATTGACTATTTTACTATTTGGAAACTGATTATTGTTTGAGTTTGCTTGAGATTTGGGGACAGCTACTGATTAGCTAAGTATTGGAGAGAACAAAAAGGAAAAAAGAGTTTAAGGCTTCTTCCTTACCCCAAAGTACCTTATGGTCAACATTGGAACACAAACCCTCTTGACGATTGTTTGTTAAGAAGCTCTTGGAGTTTGTTTTTTGTTTGGATGCTTGAATAAGAGTTGGTATTTACAGCCATTTGGTTAAAAATATTTTTCATTTTTTTTGAAAAGCTTTGAGAAATTTTTTGAAGTTCCTTTTATTCATTGAAATCATAATGACAACTTCTACAAGTGAAGTTTCCTCCTTCACAATATTCTTTAATGATGATATGAAGCGTGACTTTATTATATTGAAGGACATGGTGCAGATTTTGTTTGAGGATAAACGAGAAGGAACTGAACTTCGTGAACAGTTTTTTTCCATGAAGGAAGAGAAGGAAGAAATTCTTCAAAGATTGCATGATATGGAGAGGCAACTCCATCAAGCCCAAGAGGCTTTGACCAAGAAAATGCATGAGGAAAAGGTAATCCATTCTAACTTGTCTTCAGTTTCCTCATTAGAAATATGTGTTGGTTCTTTAGAAAAAAATACAAGAGGTATAGGGTAAAAATTAATGATTAAAATAGGCTATGAAGGAAAAGGATTAGGCAAGCATGCACAAGGCATGGTTGATCCCATTTCGGTTGAGGAATGACCCAAGAATCTTGGTCTTGGTTATGTGCAGTTTAATGGTGAAGATTCCAAATCCTTGAAGGCATGTGATGCTATTTCAAAGAGAACATTTATTCCAATTTCTAAGATGAAATTATGTCAAATTTGTTTCAAAGATGATTTCCATTGCTTTAAGCCTTTGTTGCAGCAAGAAGATGGTAGACATGCAGCTTATGGCATGCATGCAAGTTCAAACAGTTTTCAAGACAAGAATGGTGATGTTAGTCTACAAATGAAAGTTGTAGCCTCTACTAGTTCATCTTATAATGAAGACAAAAAGGATGAACATTCAAAGAAGCAAAAGAGGTATAAATCTTTTCATGATCAATTTGATTGTGTTTCTACAAAGTATGATAATTTTGCATGCTTAAATGGAAGAAAGATTTGCTTCAATCGACACAAGTTCTTTTATTAACCTGAGAACTATGCTCTGACACAATATGGGGAGTAGTCAAAAACTCATTACTATTATATCATAATCCCAATGAGCATAGTTAATTCCTAATATCTTAATTGGCAGTTGCCCCACATTTAGTGGAGGAAATTGGGGCAAAGTTGTTTTGGTCATAACTTGCTCATTATTGAACCAAATTGAATAAAATTTTGGTCAATTTTGGGTCTATTAGACCTCCTGAGCAGTTTGGAATAGGTTTTAGGTCAAATAGAGGTAATGATATTTAGCGTTTTCTTCAGAGAAGATGAAGGGGCCATCAGGGCCACCATGAGATCAAATCAGTTTGAGGCCTAGCCAGGGGAGCTAGAGTCCTTTTCCAGAGTTCCAATAGTATAAATTGGATAATTAAGATGTTATGAATATGATGAGATGGTTTTTAGAGCCCGTAGATAATTTATGAAGGCAAAAATGCTTCAGTAAATTTCTAGGGGTCATTAGTGCCAACTTTTGCCAGCAGTAGTGCAGGGCTTAGAAAGAGTTGTTTGAGACCATATGCAATGAAACAGTGGTCATTATTGACTGAAAAAATCATTATAAATCAATTTACAGAGGTTTCAGGAACTTTTAGATACTTTTGAAGGTTGAAAACTCAGCAGAGACATTTTCATTGACCTTAGTGCTAGGGGTGCCGATAGGTGATTGAGGCGAAACCAGAGCAGCCAGAGGTTATTTTTGATGAAAAAAATCTATATGGAATATTTCAGTCATTTTGGAACCAATGGAAGTGGTTTAAAAACATTTTTAGAACCTCTAGAGCTCGAAAAGCTGAGGTGAATTTCTGGTAAGCCCTGGGAAAACCGTGGAGGATAGCCTATTTGGGGAATGCAGTGCTCAATTTGAGAAATTTTTCAGTTGATAATTGATGTATGATGTGTATTGGATATATAAGTAGTTTTTTCAGTGAAAGAAACATAATTCTGAGGGACTTTGTGCCATTTCAAAGCTCAGAGAAGCTTAGTGCACCGATAGAAGGAATCGTGTCACCAAGAGCCTAAAGATGTTTAAAAAGTTTGGATAGCCAATTGAGGGATATTTATGGTATTTTTAGTCCTTTGGATCATTTTTTCATTCATTGGAATTAAGTATTTACTTGTAAAAACATTTACCATAATCCCAAAGAGTTGAGTCATGATGACAAAGCTCAAAGGAGACGTAGCCCACGAGATTTTGGATGAAATCCTAGATTAAAATTGTTGTTGTGTTTGAATGATTATTTTCTGAATTATGTCACTATCATACATGTTAAATTAAAACAAGAACAAATAAAGTTAAGACACATAAATAGTAAAAATTCATACACCACTTTCAAGTAAATAATTCTGCAAAATTGTCAAGAACAAGCTAGACCATTTTTAATTTAAACTGAGTGGTAGGTTCTTTAAATACATACAAGTTATCCAGACCATTTTCAGATCAGGTTGGTATCAGAGCCCTTGGTTTCTTGATTGACATAGAAGTTGCTTGATTTTAGAGCTTGAAGGTGTTTAAACAGTGTAAAAGATTGTTTTACTGTTTGCAAACTGATTGTTGTTTGAGTTTGCTTGAGATTTGGGGATAGCTACTGATTAGCTAAGTCTTGAAGAGAAAAAAAAGGAAGAAAGATTTGAAGGCTTATTCCTTACTCCAAAGTACCTTATAAACAACATTGGAACAAAAACCCTCTTGAAGATTGTTTGTTAGCAAGATCATGGTGTTTTTTTGTTGTTTGGTTGCTTGAATAAGAGTTGGTCTTTACAACCATTTGGTTAAAAAAATTTGTCATTTGTTTTGAAAAGCTTTGAGAACTTTGTTGAAGTTCCTTTTTTTCATTGACATCATAATGAAAACTTCTACAAGTGAATTTTCCTCCTTCACAAGATTCTTCAATGATGATATGAAGCGTGACTTTATTATATTGAAGGACATGGTGCAGATTTTGTTTAAGGATAAAAGAGAAATCACTGAACTTAGTGAACAATTGTTTTCCATGAAGGAAGAAAAGGAAAAAATTCTTCAAATATTGCATGATATGGAGAGGCAACTCCATCAAGCCCAAGAGGCTTTGACCAAGAAAATTCATGAGGAAGAGGTAATCCATTCTAACTTGTCTTCAGTTTCCTCTTTAGAAAGATGTGTTGGTTCTTTCGAAAAACATACAAGAGGTATAGGGTGCAAATTAATGATTAAAATGGGCTATGAAGGCAAAGGATTAGGCAAGCATGCACAAGGCATGGTTGATCCCATTTCAGTTTAGGAACGACCCAAGAATCTTGGTCTTGGTTATGTGCAGTTTAATGGTGAAGACTCCAAATCCTTGAAGGCATGTGATGCTACTTTAAAGAGAACCTTTATTCCAAGTTCTGAGATGCAAATATGTCAAATTTGTTTCAAATATTATTGCCATTTCTTTAAGAATTTTTTGCAGCAAGAAGATGGTAGACATGCAGATTATGGTGAGCATGCAAGTTCAAACAGTTTTCAAGACAAGAACGGTGATGTTAGTCTGCAAATGAAAGATGTAGCATATACTAGTTCATATTCTCATGAAGACAAAAAGGATGAAAATTGAAAGAAACACAAGAGGTATATATCTTTTCATGATAAATTTTATTATGTTTCTGCAAAGCATGATAATTTTCCATGCTTAAATGGAAAAAATATTTGATGTATATATTGTGGTCGATTTAACCATGATGCTTCAAGATGTTGGATGAGGAAGAAAGCATACAGGAAATAGATGAGGTAAAGACAAATTTCAAATAAGGTGCATGAGTTTTGCACATTTTTCCAAAAGAGGGGACATGTTGTCTCCCATTGTTGGACTTTTCATCCAACTAGTCATCCAAAGCACATGCAGCAAGAGGATAGAAAGATTGGCGCAAGTGGAACTAAGGATTCCATTATTGATGTGGAAATGAAATATTCACATGAAGAAGTGTTGAAGCATCAAAAATATCCATGGAGGTGGCTTGGAAAGAAGTGGATATACTTCCTAACACAGTAAGAAATAATCCTTTGTACATATGCCAATTTCGTTTGTATGCATGTATTTCCGTTGAAAAGTTTGATGTAAGATTGCATATAAATTCGGTTCAGTTGAAGGAATTTCTTTGTTGTTGTAAAATTTCACCATGGAGGTGTAAAATATGAGTATGATACTCACTTATATTGCAGCAATATCTTTTAGTTCAGCTCTTATAGTCACCCACATCTTTTTAGGATTATGTACTTGTTGGTTCTTGAAAAGAAGAGTTGAAGGTGTACATGTGCATGGAAGTTGTATGTGTAATTAGCAAACTGTAAATAGGTTTATTGTACATTGATACATGCACATGAATTTGTCAAGATGTATCATGTTTTTTATCGACTTGAGTCGACTGTGTCACACATGTTTGTCGACTTGTGTCGATTGTGTTGCACACTTTTTACATTGATGTTGTGTCAATTATATAACACATTTTATAACGACTTGTTGTTGATATCGCATGTTTCACGACTTATGTTTCAGCCACCTTGGATCATTGATCAAGGCAGTGATTTTCAGATTCCTTCTGCAAATTTCTCGCCAGAAATTTTCTGAGTGAGTGCAAGAAAGGCAGCTCTTGAAATGAAGACAAGCATCGAGGGAGGGAAGTGTGAATTGCTTTCTAGTTGAAGTTCAAAGTCATTAGCCATGCAGGGAAAGTGTTTGGAGGCTGAAGAGAAGAGGGTGTAGTACTCTCATTTGCTGTACAGATCAATTTCAGTATTCTAGAGAGCTTTTGGGGTCCAAAAGCTTCTCATTTGGGAGGTGTAATCAGAACTGGATCAAGGACCTAAGGATTAGATCAAAATTAAAAATTATAGGATTGGGTTGAAACCAAAATGGTTGCTTAGGTCTTGTCTTCCTGATTCTGGAAACATAAATGGTTCGAAAAATGGAGACCGTATGAAGAAGTTATTGTACTTTGAATGCTGAGTGGGTCCGGTGGAGCACGGAGGGGCCAACCCTCCTCCCATGGAACCTCATCATATGACTAGTGTGGGAGATTAATGTTAAGAGCACTTAAGGAGCCTAATATCAGGTTTAATATTTAATTAAGCTTCATTTAAGTGGAGTTTAATATTGCAGAGATTATGGAGGCGATCCCAAATTTAGGCGGACTTCCACTTTTAGTGGAGTTAACTAGTAGTTGCCCCACATTCAGTGGAGGAAATTGGGGCAAAGTTGTTTTGGTCATAACGTCCTCATTATGGAACCAAATTGGATGAAAGGTTTCCCAATTTTAGGTCTCTTCGACCTCCTGAACACTTTGGAATAGGTTTTAAGTCGAATAGAGGTCATCTTCTTTAGATTTCGCTTCAGAGAAGAAGAAGGGGCCATTAGTGCCACCATGAGACCAAATTAGTTTGAGGCCTAGCCAAGGGAGCTAGAGTCCTTTTCTAGAGTTTCAATAGTATAAATTGGATAATTCAGATGTTATAAATTTGATGAGATGGTTTTCAGAGCCTGTAGAGAATGTTTGAAGGCTGAAAAGCTTCAGTAAATTTCTAGGGGTCATTAGTGCCAGCTTTTTCCAGTAGCAGTGCGGGGCTTAAAAAGAGCTGTTTGAAACCATATGTAGTGAACCAGTGGTAATTATTGACTAAAAATATCATTCTAAATCTATTTACAGAATTTTCAGAAAGTGTTAGAGACTTTTAAATATTGAAAACTCAGCAGAGACATTTTCATTGACCCTAGTGACAAGGGGTGACGATAGGTGATTGAGGCGAAACCAGAGGAGACAGAGGCTATTTTTGATGAAACAAAACTCTATCTTGAATATTTCAGTCATTTTGGAACCAATGGAAGTGGTTTCAAAACATTTTGAGAACCTATAGATCTTGAGAAGTTGAGGTGGAGTTATGGGAAGCCCCGGGGAAACTGTGGAGGATAGCGTATTTGGGGAATGTAGTGCTCAATTTGAGAAACTTATCAGTTGATAATTGATGTATGATGTGTATTGCATACATAAGCAGTGGTTTCAATGACAGAAGCAAAATTTTGAGGGAGTTTGTGCCATATAGAAGCTCAGAGAAGCTTAGTGCGGTGACAGACGGAATCGTGTCACCAAGAGCCTAAAGCTATTTACATAGTTTGGATAGCCAATTGAGGGATATTTATGGTATTTTCAGTCCTTTGGATCATTTTTTTATTCATTGGAATTAAGTATTTACTTGTAAAAACATTCACCATTATCCCAAAGAGCTAAGTCATGATGACAAAGCTCAAAGGAGACATAGCCCACGAGATTTTGGGTGAACTCCTAGATTAAAATTGCTTTTGTGTTTGAATGATTATTTGCTGAATTATTTCACTGTCATACATGTTAAATTACAACAAGAACAAATGAAGTTAAGACACATAAATAGTAAAAATTCATACACCACTTTCAAGTAAATAATTCCGCAAAATTGTCAAGAACAAGCAAGATCATTTTTAATTTAAGCTGAGTGGTAGGTTCTTGAAATACATACAAGTTATCCAGACCATTTTTAGATCAGGTGAATTTTTGGCTTTCTAATGCTCTCTCTTGCTCTGAAAATGGGGAGAGCATTAGAGAATTAAGCTTTCACACAATACATAGTTAACTTCAGAGCTCTATCAAACTTAATTAAAGAGCATTAAGTTATCAATGATCTCCATATTGGTAAAACAATTCTTAAGTTATCATTGCCTCATTATAAATGATAAGTAATATAGTAAGTATTACTTGAGAAATAATTAAGTTTAAGGGATCTGTGATCAGAACTGGATCAAGGACCTAAGGATTAGCTCAAAATTCAAAGTTACAAGATTGGGTTGAAACCAATATGGTTGCATAGGTTTCTCCTTCCTGATTCTGCTGCCACAAATGGTTCGAAAAACAGACACTGTATGAAGAATTTATTTCACTTTGAATGCTGAGTGGGTCTGGCGGAGCATGGAGGGGCCAACCCTCCTCCCATGGAACCTCATCATATGATCAGTGTGGGAGCTTAGTGTTAAGAGCGCTTAAGGAGCCTAATCTCAGGTTTAATATTTAATTAAGCTTTAGTTAAGTGGAGTTTAATATGGCAGAGATTCTGGAGCCGCTCCCAAATTTAGGTGGACTTCCACTTTTAGTGGAGTTAACTAGCAGTTGCGCCACATTTAGTGGAGGAAATAGGGGCAAAGTTGTTTTGATCATAACTCTCTCATTATTGAACCAAATTGGAAAAAAATTTAGTCAATTTTGGGTCTCTTTGACCTCTGGAAAAATTTGGAATAGGTTTGAGGTTGAACAAAGGTCATCTTCAGCAGCTTTTTCTCCAGGGAAAATGAAGGGGCCATAAGGGCCACCATGAGACAATTTTAGTTTGAGGCCTAACCAAGGGAGTTAGAGTCCTTTTCCAAAGTTCCAATAGTATAAATTGGATAATTAATATATTATGAATATGATGAGATGGTTTTCAGAGCCTGTAGAGAACGTTTTAAGGCCAAAAAGCTTTAGTAAAATTACATGGGTCATTAGTGCCAGCAGTTGCCAGCAACATTGCAAGGCTTAGAAAGAGTTGTTTGAGACCATTTGCAGTGAAAAAGTGGCCATTATTGACTGAAAACATCATTATGAATCTATTTACAAAGGTTTCAGCAAGTTTTGAAGACTTTTAGAGGTCGAAAAATCAGCAGAGAAGTTTTCATGGACCCTAGTGCCAGGGGGTGCCGATAGGTGATTGAGGCAAAACCGGAGGAGTTGGAGGATATTTTTGATGAACCAAAAATCTATATTGACTATTTTACTCATTTTGGAAGGAATGGAAGTGGTTTCAGAAAGTTTGAGAACTTCTAGAGCTCGAAAAGCTGATTTGAAGTTCTGAACATTCTTGGGAAAACCGTGGAGGATAGCTTATTTGGGGAATGCAGTGCTCAGTTTGAGAAATTTATCAGTTGAAATTTGATGTTTAATGTATATTGGATACATCAGGAGTTGTTTCAGTGAAAAAAAGATATTTCTGAGGGACTTTGTTCCATTTAGAAGCTTAGAGTAGCTTAATGCATCGATAGAAGGAGTCATGTCAACAAGAGCCTAAAGCTGTTTTTTAGAGTTTGGACAGCCAATTGAGGTATATTTATGGTATTTTCAGTCCTTCAGATCATTTTTTTATTCAATGGAATTAAGTTTTTACTTGTAAAAAAACTTACCATAATCCCAAAGAGCTGAGTCATGATGACAATGCTCAAAGGAGACGTAGCGCACGATATTTTGGGTGAAATCCTAGATTAAAATTGTTGTTGTGTTTGAATGATTATTTTCTGCATTATGTTGCTTTAATAAATGTTAAATTAAAGCAAGAAAAAATGAATTTAAGACACATAAACAGTAAAAATTCATATACCACTTTCAAGTAAATAATTCCGCAAAATTGTCGAGAACAAGCTAGATCATTTTAATTTAAACTGAGTGGTAGGTTCTTGAAATACATACAAGTTATCCAGACCATTATCAAATCAGGTTGGTATCAGAGCACTTGGCTTCTTGATTTACATAGTAGTTGCTTGATTCTATAGCTTGAAAGGTGTTTAAACAGTGTAAAAGATTAACTGTTTTACTCATTGCAAACTTATTATTGTTTGAGTTTGCTTGAGATTTGGGGATAGCTACTGATTAGCTAAGTCTTGGAGAGAAAAAAAAATGAAGAAAGGGCTGAAGGGCTTCTTCCTTACCCCAAAGGACCTTAAATTCACCCTTCGAAAACAAACCGTCTTGACGATTGTTTGTTAAGAAGTTCTTGGAGTTTGTTTATTGTTTGCCTGCTTGAATAAGAGTTGGAATTTACAGCCATTTGGTTAAAAAGGTTTGTCATTTGTTTTGAAAATCTTTGAGAAATTTGTTGAAGTTAATTTTTTCATTAACATCATAATTACAACTTCTGCAAGTGAATTTTCCTCCTTCACAAGATTCTTCGATGATGATATGAAGCGTGACTTTATTATATTGAAGGACATGGTGCAGAGTTTGTTTGAGAATAAATGAGAAAGCACTGAACTTAGTGAGCCATTTTTTTCCATGAAGGAAGAGAAGGAAGAAATTATTAAAAAGTTTCATGATATGGAGAGGAAACTCCATCAAGCCCAAGAGGCTTTGACCAAGAAAATGTGTGAGGAGGAGGTAATCCATTCTAACTTGTCTTCAATTTCCTCTTTAGAAAGATGTGTTGGATATTTCGAAAAACATATGAGAGGTATAGGGTCCGAATTAATGATAAAAATGGGCTACGAAGGTGAAGGATTATGCAAGCATGCACAAGGCATGGTTGATCCCATTTCAGTTGAGGAACGACCCAAGAATCTTGGTCTTGGTTATGTGCAGTTTAATGGTGAAGACTCCAAATCTTTGAAGGCATGTGATGTGATTTTAAAGAGAACCTTTATTCCAAGTTCTAAGATGAAAATATGTCAAATTTGTTTCAAATATGATTGCCATTGCTTTAAGCCTTTGTTGCAGCAAGAATATGGAAGACATGCAGCTTATGGCGAGCATGAAATTTCATACATTTTTCAAGACAAGAACGGTGATGTTAGTCTGCAAATGAAAGTTGTAGCCTCTACTATTTCATCTTCTCATGAAGACAAAATGGATGAACATTCAAAGTAGCACAAGATGTATCATGTTGCTTATCAACTTGTGTTGATTGTGTCATGCATGTCTTTCGACTTGTGTCGATTGTGTTGCACACTTTTTACGTTTATTTTGTGTGAATTGTATAGCACATTTTATGACGACTTGTTGTTGATGTCACATGTTGCACGAATTATGTTTCAGCCACCTTGGATCATTTATCAAGGCAACGATGTTCAGTTTCCTTTTGCAAATTTCTCGCCAGAAATTTTCTTAGTGAGTGCAAGAAAGGCAGCTCTTGACAGGAGGATAAGCTCATCGAGGAAGGGAAGTGTGAATTTCTTTCTAGTTGAGGTTCAAAGTCATAATCCATGCATCACAAGTGTTTGGAGGCTAAAGAGAAGAGGGTGCAGTACTCTCACTTGCTATACAGATTAGTTTCAGTATTCCAGAGAGATTTTGGGGTCAAAAAGCTTCTCATTTGGGAGGTGTGATCAAAACTGGATCAAGGACCTACTGATTGACTCAAAATTCAAAGTTACAAGATTGGGTTGAAACCAATATGGTTGCATAGGTATCATATTCCTGATTCTGGAACCATAAATGGTTTGAAAAATGGACACCGTATGAAGAAGTTATTGCACTTTGAATGCCGAGTGGGTCTGACGGAGCACGGAGGGGCCAGCCCTCCTCCCATGGAACCTCATCATATGACCAGTGTGGGAGCTTAATGTTAGGAGTGCTTAAGGAGCCTAATATCAGGTTTAATATTTAATTAAGCTTTAGTTAAGTGGAGTTTAATATGTTGGAGATTCTGGAGGAGCTCCCAAATTTAGGCGGACTTCCACTTTTAGTGCAGTTAACTTGCAGTTGCCCCACATTTAGTCGAGGAAATAGGGGAAAAGTTGTTTTGGTCATAACTCTATTATTATTGAATCAAATTGGACAAAATTTTAGTCAATTTTGGGTCTCTCAGATCTCTTGAACACTTTGGAATAGGTAGGAGGTTGAACAGAGGTCAGGTTCAATAGGTTTTTCTCTAGGGAAGATGAAGTGGCCATTAGGGCCACCATGAGACAATTTCAGCTTGAGGCCTAACCAGGGGAGTTAGTGTCCTTTTCCAGAGTTCCAATAGTCTAAATTGGATAATTCAGATGTATGAATCTGATGAGATAGTTTTCAGAGCCTGTAGAGGACGTTTGAAGGCTGAAAAACTTTAGTAAAATTCTAGGGGTCATTAGTGCCAGCTTTTGCCCGTAGCAGTGCAGGTCTTAGAAAGAGCTATTTGAGACCATTTACAGTGAGACAGTGGTAATTATTGGCTGAAAACATCATTATAAATCTATTTATAGAGGTTTCAGAAAGTTTTGAAGACTTCTAGAGGTCGAAAAATCAACAGAGAAGTTTTCATGGACCCGAGTGCCAAGGGGTGCTGATAGGTGAGTGAGGCGAAACCGGAGCAGCTAGAGGCTATTTTTGATGAACCAAAAATATATATTGACTATTTCAGTCATTTTATAACTAGTGGAAGTGGGTTCAGATCATTTTGAGAACCTCTAGAGCTCGAAAAGCGGATTTTATGTTCTAGGCAGCCTTGGGCAAATCGTGGAGGATAGCCTATTTGGGGAATGCAGTGCTCAATTTGAGAAATTTATCAGTTGATATTTGATGTCTGTTGTATATTGGATACATCAAGAGTGGTTTCAATGATAGAAACATATTTCTGAGGGAATTTGTGCCATTTAGAAGCTCAGAGTAGCTTAATGCACCAATAGAAGGAGTCATGCCAATAAGAGCCTAAAACTATTTTTCAAAGTTTGGACAGCTAATTGAGGGATATTTATGGTATTTTCAGTCCTTTGGATCATTTTTGTATTCAATGGAATTAATTATTACTTGTAATTATTCTTATTCATGATGACAAAGCTCAAAGGAGACGTAGCCCACGAGATTTTGGGTGAAATCCTAGATTAAAATTGTTGTGTTTGAATGATTATTTGCTACATTATGTCGATTTAATAAATGTTAAATTACAGCAAGAACAAATGAAGTTAAGATACATAAACAGTAAAAATTCATACACCACTTTCAAGTAAATAATTTTGCAAAATTGTCAAGAACAAGCAAGATCATTTTTAATTTAAACTGAGTGGTAGGTTCTTGAAATACATACAAGTTATCCAGACCATTTTCAGATCAGGTGACTTTTTGGCTTTCTAATGCTCTCTCTTGATTTGAAAATGGGGAGAGCATTAGAGAATTAATATTTCACACAATACATAGTTAAATTCAAAGCGCTATCAAACTTAATTAAAGAGCATTAAGTTATCAATAATCCCCATATTGATAAACCGAAGCTTCAAGTTGCATGCTTAACATTGCTTTGAAACGATACCAACCAGAGTAGCCGGAGGCCATTTTTTATGAACGAATAGTCTAGCTTGGCAATTTCAGACATTTTGGAACCAATGGAAGTGGTTTCAAAACATTTTGAGAACTTCTACAGCTCGATAAGTTGATGTGAAGTTTTGGGTAGCCCAGGGCAGACCGTGGAGGATAGCCTATTTGGGGAATGCAGTGCTCAATTTGAGAAATGGTGTCTGATGTGTGTTGGATACAGTAGGAGTGCTTTCAATGATATAAATAGAATTCTGAGGGAGTTTGTGCCAATTAGAAGCTCAGAGTAGCTTAGTGCACTGACAGAAGGGATTGTGTGCAGAATTTGGACAACCATTAGAGGGATTTAAATGGTATTTTCAGTCCTTTGGAGTATTCATTGTAGTTAAGTATTTACTTTGTAAGAAAACTTACCATAATCCCAAAGAGCCGAGTCAAGATGACCAAGCTCAAAGGAGACGCAACCCACGAGATTTTGGGTGAACTCCTAGATTAAAATTGTTTTTTTATTTGAATGATTATTTTCTGCATTATGTTGCTGTCATACATGTTAAATTACAACAAGAACAAATGAATTTAATACACATAAATAGTAAAAATTCATACACCACTTTCAAGTAAATAATTCTGCAAAATTGTCAAGTAAAAGCTAGATCATTTTAATTTAAACTGAATGGTAGGTTCTTGAAATAAATATAAGTTATCCAAACCTTTTTCAGATTAGGTTGGTATCATATCATAGTTTCTTGCTTGACAGAGCACTTGGTTGCTTGATTGTATAGCTTGAAAGGTGTTAAACAGTGTAAAAGATTGACTGTTTACTGTTTGCAAACTGATTGTTGTTTGAGTTTGCTTGAGTTGTTGGGATAGCTACTGATTAGCTAAGTCTTGGAGAGAACAAAAAGGATGAAAGATTTTAAGGCATCTTCCTTACCCAAAAATTACCTTAAGGTCACTTTTGGAACAAACCCTCTTGACAATTGTTTGTTAAGAAGCTCTTGGATTTTGTTTGTTGTTTGGCTACTTGAATAAGAGCTTGTCTTTAAAACCATTTGGTTAAAAATATTTTCATATGTTTTGAAAGATTTGAGAACTTTGTTGAAGTTCCTTTTATTCATTGACATCATAATGACAACTTATACAAGTGAAGTTTCCTCCTTCACAAGATTCTTCGATGATGACATGAAGCGTGAGGTTATTATATTGAAGGACATGGTGCAAATTTTGTTTGAGGATAAATGTGAAAGTACTGAACTTCGTGAACACTTGTTTTCCATGAAGGAATAGAAGGAATAAATTCTTCAAATATTGCATGATATGGAGTGGCAACTCCATCAAGCCCGAGAGGCTTTGACCAAGAAAATGCGTGAGGAAGAGGTAATCCATTCTAACTTGTATTCAGTTTCCTCTTTAGAAATATGTGTTGGTTCTTTCAAAAAAACATACGAGGGGTATAGGGTCCAAGTTAATGATTAAAATGGGCTACTAAGGCAAAGGATTAGGCAAGAATGCATAGGGCATGGTTGATCCCATTTCAGTTGAGGAATGACCCAAGAATCTTGGTCTTGGTTATGTGCAATTTAATGGCGAAGAATCGAAAACCATAAAATAATGTGATGCTAATTTTAAGAGAACCTTTATTCCAAGTTCTAAGATGAAAATATGTCAAATTTGTTTCAAATATGATTGTCATCTCTTTAAGCCTTTGATGCAGCAAGAAGATGGTAAACATGCAGCTTATGGTGAGCATGCAAGTTCAGACAATTTTCAAGACAAAAACGGTGATGTTAGTCTGGAAATGAAATTTTTAGCCTCTACTAGTTCATCTTCTCATGAAGACAAAAATAATGAACATTCAAAGCATTAAAAGAGGTATAAATATTCTCATGATCAATTTGATTGTGTTTTTGCAAATCATGATAATTTTTCATGCTTAAATGAAAGAAATATGTGTTGTACATATTGTAGTCGATTTAACCATGATGCTTCAAGATGTTGGATGAGGAAGAAAGCATATAGGAAGCAGATGAGGCAAAGACAACTTTCAAAGAAGGTGCATAAGTTTTTCACATATTTCCAAAAGAAGGGACATGATGTCGCTCATTGTTGGACTTTGCATCCAACTAGTCATCCAAAGCACATGCAGCAAGAGGACACAAATATTGCTGCAAGTGGAACCAAGGATTCCATTATTGATGTGAAAATGGAAGTTTCACATGGGGAAGAGTTTCAGTAGCAAAAGTCGCCATGGAAGTGGCTTGGTAAGAATTGGATGGAATTCTTGGTATAGTAAGACGTACTCATTTTGTACATATGCAAATTTTGGTTGTATATATGTATTTTATGACATAATATCTAATTTTTTTGAGCCACTTTGGATCATTGATCAAGGCAACGATGTTCATTTTACTTATGCAAATTTCTCGCCAGAAATTTTTTGAGTGAGTGCAAGAAAGACAGCTCTTGAGAGGAGGACAAGCGCATCGAGGAAGGGAGGTGTGAATTTCTTTCTAGTTGTGGTTCAAATTCACTAGCCATGCAAGGCAAGTGTTTGGAGGCTGAAGCGAAGAGGGTGCAGTACTCTCATTTGCTGTATAGATCAGTTTCAGTATTCCAGAGAGCTTTTGCAATCCAAAAGCTTCTCATTTGGGAGGTGTGATCAGACCTGGATCAAGGGCATAATAATTTGATAAAAATTTAATGTTATAGGATTGGGTTGAAACTAGGATGGTTGTGTAGATCTCTTCTTCCTAATTTCGGCGCTACGAACGGTTCGAAAAACAGACACCGTATGAAGAAGTTATTGCACTTTGAATGCCGAGGTAAATTGCAAAATTCTCCAGTTTCGCTCAATAAAATTGTGCCAAGTGTCACGACAAGGTTTTCCAGTCTAAGTTGTGAAGGTGAAAAATGTCCAGTGGCCTCCTAGGGTCGAATTCTCAATCTTTAATGCAAGTGAATTTTTTTTTAATATGGTGGAAATTTTGTTGTTTTTAATATATATATATATATATATATATATATATATATATTTGTATTTAATTATATTAAAAAATAACTTTATAAAATTGCTACGTATTGTTTGGGTTAAATGAAACCATGATCCACGTAAATGGTTGTAAAAAATGTTAAAGGATAGGCGATGGTGTGGGTTGAACCCATGACCTCCCACTACCAAATCAAATGCCTTCACCATCAGGCCATGGGCCCAGCACTTAAATGCTAATGGCACACAAAAATATTTAAGCTTTCACAAACGCGCTCAAACGAAAGGTGGAAGGGCCAACCCTCATCCTCCCCACATGACCAAGCGCAAAGGAGACGTAGCCCACGAGATTTCGGGTGAAATAATAGATTAAAATTTCTATTGTGTTTGAATGATTATTTTCTGCATTATGTTGCTATCATACATGTTAAATTACAGCAAGAACAAATGAAATTAAGACACATAAACAGTGAAAATTCATACACTACTTTCAAGTAAATAATTCTGAAAAATTGTCAAGTAAAAGCTAGATCATTTTAATTTAACTGAGTGGTAGGTTCTTGAAATACATATAAGCTATCAAGACCATTTTCAGATCAGGTAATTTGCAGAAGGAATCTGAGGAAACTTTAAGCTCCTGTTAACACATTTCCTTCTGTCAGTGCACTAAGCTACTTCGAGCTTTTAAACGGCACAAACTCCCTCAAAATTCTATTTAAATCACTAAAACCACTATTTCTATATCCAAAAATTATCAGACACCAAATTTCAACTGATAAATTTCTTAAATCGAGCACATCATCCCCAAAAATGACTATCCTCCACGGTTTTCCCAGAGCTGCCCACAACTTCACATCAACTTCTCGAGTTGTAGAAGATCTCAAAAGTTTCTGAAACCACTTCCATTGGTTCCAAAATGTATGAATTAGTCGAAATAGACTATTCGTTCATTATAAACGGCCTTTGGATACTCCAATTTCGCCTCCATACACTTTCGGCACCGCCTGGCACTTGGGTCAAAGAAAACCTCTCTGCTGAGTTGTCAACCTCAAATATGATAACTTCTAATTCCTGATATCTTTAAGCATTATTATATAAATATATAATCTTTACGAATATTTTTTACTTTGGGGTAAGGAAGAAGCCTTCAGCCCTTTCTTCCTTTTGTGTTCTCTCCAAGACTTACAGTCAATCTTTTACACTGTTTAAACACATTTCAAGCTATACAATAAAGCAACCAAGTGCTCTTTCAGGCAAGAAACTATGCTCTGATACCAACCTGATCTGAAAATGGTGTGGATAACCTACATGTAGTTCAAGAACGTACCACTTAGTTTTAATTAAAATGATCTAGCTTGAACTTGAAATTTTGTGGAATTTTGGCTTTAAAGCGGTGTATTTTTTTTTTACTTTTTATGTCTTAAGTTTATTTTTTATTGCTGTAATTTAACATGTATAACAGCAACATAATTCAGAAATAAAAACATTAAACACAACAGTAATATAATATAGGAGTTCACCCGAAATCTCGTGGGCTACGTCTCCTTTGAGTCTTGTCAACTAGACTCGACTCTTTGGGATTTAAGTAATGGTTCTTTTACAAGTTTCATGGCTAAAACCAATGAATACAAAAATTATTCAAAGGGCTGAGAATACCATTTAACATCCCTCTAATGACTGTCCAAATTTTGCAAACAGCTTTAGGCTCCTGTTAACACATTTCCTTCTGTCAGTGCAATAAGTTTCTTTGAGCTTCTAAATTGCACAAAATCCATTAGAATTATATTTAAATCACTGACCCACTACTTCTGTATCCAACATACATCAGACACCAAATTTCAACTGAATAATTTCTTAAATCAAGCAAAACATCCCCAAAATAGGCTATCCTCCACGATTTTCCTAGGGCTTCCCAAAACTTCCCATCAACTTCTAGAGCTAAATAAGTTCTTCAAATGTTTTGAAACCACTTCAATGGGTTCCAAAATGTCTTAAATAGCCAATTTAGGCTATTCCTTCATCAAAAACAGCCTCCGGCTGCTCCGGTTTCGCCTCAATCACCAATCGACACCCCCTAGCACTTGGGTCAAGGAAGACTTCTCTGCTGCGTTTTCGACCTCTGGAAGTCTTAAAAACTTGTTGAAACCTCTGAAATTAGATTCAAAATAATTTTTTTAGACAATAATGACCATTGGTTCCTTGCAAATGGTCTCAAACAACTCTTTCTAAGCCCTGCACTGCTGCTGGCAAAAGATGGCACTTATGACCCCTGGAATTTTACTGAAGTTTTTAGGCCTTCAAAAATTTTCTAAAGGCTCTAAAAAACATTTCATCAGATTCAAAACATCTGAATTATCTAATTTATACTATTGGAACTCTAAAAAAGGACTCTAACTCTGCTGGTTAGGCCTCAAACTGAATTTGTCTCATGGTGGCCCTTATGGCTGCTTCATCTTCCCTGAAGAAAAAGCCTCTGAACATCACCTCTATTCAACCTAAAACATGTCCCAAAGTGCTCAGGAGGTGGAAAAAACCCAAAATTGACTAAAATTTCATCCAATTTGGTTCAATAATGAGAGAGTTATGACTAAAACAACTTTGCCCCAATTCCCTCCACTAAATGTGGGGCAACTGCCAGTTAACTCCACTAAAAGTGGAAGTGCGCCGAAATTTGGGAGCACCTCCAGAATCTCCGCCATATTAAAATCCACTTAAATGAAGCTTAATTAAATATTAAACCTGAGATTAGGCTCCTTAAGCATTCTAAACATTAAGATCCCACACTGGTCATATGATGAGGTTCCATGGGAGGAGGGATGGCCACTCCGTGCTCCCCCGGACCCACTCGGCATTCAAAGTGCAATAAATTCTTCATACGGTGTTTGTTTTCTGAATCATTTGATACATTGGAATAAGGAAGATGAGACCTATGCAACCATCTTGGTTTTAACCCAATCCTGTAATGTTGAATTTTGAGCTAATCCTTAGGTCCTTGATCTAGTTCTGATCACACCTCCCAAATGAGAAAATTTTGGACCCAAAAATCTCTCTTGGACTACTAAAAATGATCTGTAAAGAAAATGAGAGTACTTCACCCTCTTCTCTTTAGCCTCCCAATACTTGCCTTGCATGGCTAGTGAATTTGAACCACAACTAGAAAGAAATTCACACTTCCCTTCCTCGATGCACTTGTCCTCCTGTCAAGAACTGTCTTTCTTGCAATCACTCAAAAAATTTCTAGCGAGAAATTTATAGAAGTAAATTGTACATCGCTTCCTTGATTAATGATCTAAGGTGGCTCAAACATAATTCGTACAACATGCGACATCAACAACAAGTCGTCATAAAATGTGCTATACAATTGACACAAAATCAATGTAAAAAGTGTGCAACAAAATAGACACAAGTCAACAAACATGTGCGACACAATCGATAAAAGTTGATAAACAACATGATACATCTTGACAAACACATGTGCATGTATCAATGTATAATGAACCTATTTATAGTTCACTATTTACACATACAACTTCCATGCACATGTACACCTTCAACTCTTCCTTTCAAGTACCAACAAGTACAAAATCCCAAAAACATGGGGGTGACTAAAAAGCTGAACTAAAAGATATTGCTGCAATATAAGTGAGCATCATACTCATCTTTTACACATCCATGGCAAGATTTTGCAATAGCAAAGAAATTCCTTCAACTGAACCGCATTTATATGCAATATTGCATCAGACTTTTCAACAGAAATACATGCATACAACCGAAATGTGCATTTGTACAAAGGAGTATTTCTTACTGTGTTAAGAAGTCCATCCACTTCTTTCCAAGCCACCTCCATGGTGACTTTTTTTGCTGCAACACTTCTGCATGTGAATCTTCCATTTCCACATCAATAATCGAATCCATAGTTCCACTTGCGCCAATCTTTCTGTTGTCTAGCTGCATGTGCGTCGGACGACTAATTGGATGAAATGTCCAACAATGGGAGACATCATGTCCCTTCTTTTGGAAATATGTGCAAAACTTATGCACCTTCTTTGAAAGTTGTCTTTGCCTCATCTTCTTCTTGTATGCTTTCTTCCTCATCCAGCATCTCAAAACAACATGGTTAAATCCACCACTATATGTACAAAAAAAATTTCTTCCATTTAAGCATGTAAAATTATCATGCTTTGCAGAAACACAATCAAATTGATCATGAGAATATTTATACCTCTTGTGCTGCTTTGAATTTTCATCCTTTTTGTCTTCATGAGAAGATGAACTAGTAGAGGCTACAACTTTCATTTCCAGACTAACATCACCATTTTTGTCTTGAAAAATGTATGAACTTGCATGCTCGCCATAAGCTGCATGTCTACCCTGTTCTTGCTGCAACAAAGGCTTAAAGAAATGGAAATCATCTTTGAAAAAAAATTGACATATTTGCATCTTAGAACTTGGAATAAAGGTTCTCTTTAGAGTAGCATCACATGACTTCAAGGATTTGGAGTCTTTGCCATTAAATTTACCATAACCAAGACCAAGATTCTTGGTTCGTTTCTCAACAAGAATGGGTTCAACCATGCCTTGTGCATGCTTACCTAATCCCTTGCCTTCATAGCCCATTTTAATCATTAATTTGGACCCTATTCCCCTTGTATGTTTTTCGAAAGAACCAACACATCTTTCTAATGAGGAAACTGAAGACAAGTTATAATGGATTACCTCTTCCTCATGCATTTTCTTGGTCAAAGTCTCTTGGGCTTGATGGAGTTGCCTCTCCATATCATGCAATATTTGAAGAATTTCTTCCTTCTCTTCCTTCATGGCAAACAACTGTTCATTAAGTTCAATGATTTCTCATTTATCCTGAAACAAAATCTGCACCATGTCCTTGAATATAATAAAGTCACGCTTCATATCATCATCGAAGAATATTGTGAAGGAGGAAACTTCACTTGTAGAAGTTATTATTATCATGTCAATGAAAAAATTAACTTCAAAAAAGTTCTCAAAGCTTTCAAAACAAATGACAAAGATTTTTTAACCAAATGGTTGTAGAGACACTCTTATTCAAGTAGCCAAACAACAAACAAACTCTAAGAGTTTCTTAACAAACAATCGTCAAGAGGGTTTGTGTTCCAATGTTGTACATAAGGTACTTTGGGGTAAGGAATAAGCCTTCAACTCTTTCTTCCTTTTTTTTCTCTCCAAGGCTTAGATAATCAGTAGCTATCACCAAATCTCAAGCAAAATCAAAGAACAATTAGTTTGCAAACATTAAAACAGTCAATATTTTACACTGTTTTAACACCTTTCAAGCTATACAATCAAGCAACCAAGTGCTATGTCAGGGAAGAAACTATGCTCCGATACCAATTTTACCAACAATGAACCCAGTTCTGATAACTTCTTATTGCTCTAAGGGCTAATGTAAAAGGACTGATATAGTCATAATACGTATTACATAATACTATATCACATGACTTCAAGGATTTGGAGTCTTCGCCATTAAACTAATAGTATAGGTATTACTATAGTAATGGTAATACGTAATACTATATTTGATTAAGTAAGTAAGAGGGATACCAATGTAAGATACCAATATTAAGATCGTTTGTCTTGTTATTATATTAGTTAACATGAGAACTATGCTCTGACACAATCGACACAAGTTATCCAAAACCATAAAATCATGTGACGCAACCTGATCTAAAAATGGTCTGGATAAATTGGATGTATTTCAAGAACCTACCACTCAGTTTAAATTAAAATGATCTAGCTTTTACTTGACAATTTTGCGGAATTATTTACTTGAAAGTGGTGTATGAATTTGTACTATTTATGTGTATTAACTTCATTTTTTCTTGTTGTAATTTAACATGTATGACAATGACATAATACAAAAAATAATCATTCAAACACAAAAAAAAAATTTAATCTAGGAGTTCACTCGAAATCTCGTGGGCTACGTCTCCTTTGAGCTTTGTCATCATGACTCAGCTCTTTGGGATTATGGTAAATGTTTTTACAAGTAAACACTTAATTCCAATGAATAAAAAAATGATCCAAAGGACTGAAAATACCATAAATATCCCTCAATTGGATGTCCAAGCTTTGTAAACAACTTCAGGTTCTTGGTGACACGATTCCTTCTGTCGGCGCACTAAGCTTCTCTGAGCTTCTAAATGGCAAAAAATCCCTCAGAATTCTATTTCTGTCACTGAAACCACTACTTCTATATCCAATACACATCATAAATCAATTATCAACTGATAAATTTCTCAAATTGAGCACTGCATTCCCCAAATAGGCTATCCTCCACGGTTTACCCAGGGCTGCCCAAACATTAAATAATATTTTTGAGCTCTAGAAGTTCTCAAAATTTTCTAAAACCACTTCCATTGGTTCTGAAATGACTGAAATATTCAAGATAGATTTTTGGTTCATCAAAAATAGACTCCAGTTGCTTCGGTTTCACCTCAATCACCTATCGACACCCCTTGGCACTAGGGTCAATGAAAATGTCTCTACTGAGTTTTCGACCTCTAAAACTCTTTAACGCTTGCTAAAAATTCTATAAATAGACTAAAAATGATTTTTTTAGTCAATAATGACCACTGGTTCACTGCATATGGTTTGAAACAGCTATTCCTAAGCCCTGCACTGCTGCTGGAAAAAGCTAGAACTAATGACCCCTGGAACTTTACTAAAGATTTTTGGCCTTCAAACATTCTCTACAGGATTTGAAAACTATCTCATCCTATTTATAACATCTTAATTATCAAATTTAGACTATTGGAACTCCAGAAAAGGACTCTAGCTCCCCTCGTTAGGCCCCAAACTGAATTTGTCTCATGGTGGCCCTAATGACTCCTTCATCTTCCTTGAAGCTTAAATAAAGCTTAATTAAATATTAAACCTGAGATTAGGCTCCTTAAGTGCTCTTAAAATTAAGCTCTCACACTGGTCATATGATGAGGTTCCATGGGAGGAGGGTTGGCCCCTCTGTGCTCCGCGGGACCCACTCGGCATTCAAAGTGCAATAACTTCTTCATACCGTGTCCGTTTTTCGAACCGTTTGCGGTGACAGAATCAAGACCACGAGACCTATTCAACCATCTTAGTTTCAACCCAATCCCATAACTTTTAATTTTGAGCTAATCCTTAGGTCATTGATCTAGTTCTGATCACACCTTCCAAATGAGAAGCTTTTGGACCCCAAAAGCTCTCTGGAATATTGAAACTAATTTGTACAACAAATGAGATTACTACACCCTCTTCTCTTCAGCCTCCAAACACTTTTCCTGCATGGATAATGACTTTTAACATCAACTAGAAAGCAATTCACACTTCCCTTCCTTGATGCTTGTCCTCTTGTGAGGAGCTGCCTTTATTGCACTCACTCAGAAAATTTCTGGCCAGAAATTTGCAGGAGGAATCTGAACATCACTACCTTGATCAATGATCCAATGTGGCTCAAACATAAGTCATGTAACATGCGACATCAACAACAAGTTTTCATAAAATGTGCTATATAATCGACACAACATCAATGTAAAAAGTGTGCAACACAATCGACACAAGTCGACAAACATGTGCGACAAAATCGACACAAGTTGATAAATAACATGATACATCTTGACAAATGCATGTGCATGTATCAATGTATAATGAACTTATTTTCAGTTCTCTATTTACACATACAACTTCCATGCACATGTACACCTTCAACTCTTATTTTCAAGTACCAACAAGTACATAATCCCAGAAACATGTGGGTGACTATAAGTGCTGAACTAAAAGATATTGCTGCAATATAAGTGAGTATCATACTCATCTTTTACACCTTTGCGACGAAATTTTGCAACAACAAAGAAATTCCTTCAACTGAACTGAATTTATATCCAATCTTGCATCAAAATTTTCAACAGAAATACATGCATACAACCGAAATGTGCATATGTACAAAGGAGTATTTCTTACTCTATTAAGAAGTCCATCCACTTCTTTCCAAGCTACCTCCATGGCGAATTTTTCTACTGCAACACTTCTTCATGTGAATCTTCCATTTTCACATCGATAATGGAATCCTTAGTTCCACTTGTGCCAATCGTTTTGTCTTGTTGCTGCATGTGCTTTGGATGACTAGTTGGATGCAAAGTCCAACACTGGGAGACAACATGTCCCCTCTTTTAGAAAAATGTGCAAAACTTATGCACCTTCTTTTAAATTTCCATTTGCCTCATCTGCTTCCTGTATGCTTTCTTCTTCATCCAGCATCTCGAAACATGATGGTTAAATCGACCACAAAATGGTGACATGATTCCTTATGTCAGCGCACTAAGCTTCTCTGAGCTTATAAATGGCACAAACTCCATCATAATTATGTTTCTGTCACTGAAACCAATACTTATGTATCCAATACACATCAGACATCAATTATCAACTGATAAATTGCTCAAATTGAGCACTGCATTCCCCAAATAGGCTATCCTCCATGGCTTTCCCAAGGCTGCCAAGAACTTCAAATAAGCTTTTAGAGCTCTAGAAGTTCTCAAAATGTTCTAAAAACACTTTCATTAGTTCCAAAATGACTGAAATATTCAAGATAGAATTTTTTTTCATCAAAAATAGCCTTTGAATGCTTCGGTTTCGCCTTAATCACCTATCGGCACCCACTGGCACTTGGGTCAATGAAAATGTCTCTACTGAGTTTTAGACCTCTAAAATTCTTTAACACTTTCTGAAATTTTTTTAAATATATTTATACTGATTTTTTAATTCAATAATGACAACTGGTTCACTGCATATGGTCTCAAACAACTCTTTCTAAGCCCTCCACTCCTGCTGGCAAAAGATGGAACTAATGACCCTTGGAACATTACTGAAGCTTTTCGGCCTTCAAAAATTCTCTACAGACTCTTAAAACTATCTCATTAGATTTATAATATCTGAATTATCCAATTTAGACTATTGGAACTCTGGAAAAGGACTCTAGCTCCCCTGGTTAGGCCCCAAGCTAAATTTGTCTCATGGTGGCCCAGATGGCTTCTTCATCTTCCCTGAAGTGAAAACTACTGAAGATTACCTCCATTCAAGTTACAACCTATCCAAAAGTGTTCAGGAGGTCGAATATACATAAAATTGACCAAAATTTTATCCAATTTGGTTCAATAATGAGGAATTTATGACCAAAACAACTTTTCCCCAATTTCCTCCACTAAATGTTAAGTCCACAAAAAGTGGAAGTCCGCCTAAATTTGCGAGAACCTTCAGAATATCCACCATATTAAACTCCAATTAAATGAAGCTTAATTGAATATTAAACTAGAGATTAGGCTCCTTAAGCACTCTTAACATTAATCTCCCACACTGGTCATATGATGAGGTTCCATGGGAGGAGGGTTGGCCCCTCCGTGCTCCGCCAGACCCACTCGGCATTCAAAATGAAATAAATTCTTCATACGGTGTCCATTTTTTGAAGTTTTTGTGGAACCAGAATCAGGAAGATGAGCCCTATTAAACCGTCATGGTTTCAACCTAATCCTATAACTTTTAATTTTGAGCTAATCCTTAGGTCCTTGATCTAGTTCTGATCACATCAAACAGCTCTGGCTAAAAAACAATTTGATCCAGTTCTATTTTTCAGAGTTTGGAAAACCAATTGAGGGATATTTATGATATTTTCATTCCTTTAGATCATTGTTGTATTAATTGGTATTAATTATTTTCTTGTAAAAAATAACCTGATCTGAAAATGGTCTAGATAACTTGTGTGTATTGCAAGAACCTACCACTCGGTTTTAATTAAAATGATCTAGCTTGAACTTGACGTTATGAGGAATTATGGCTTGAAAGTGGTGTATGTTTTTTTTATTATTTATGTGTTTTAATTATATTTTTTCTTGCTGTAATTTAACATGTATATCCACAACATAAATCAACAATAACATATGTAAACACAACAACAATCTAATATAGGAGTTCACCCGAAATCTCGTGGGCTACGTCTCCTTTGAGTCTTGTCAACTGGACTTGACTTTTTGGGATTAAGGTAATTGTTCTTTTAAAAGTTTCATGCTTAACACCAATGAATACAAAAATGATTCAAAGGGTTGAGAATACCATTTAACATCCCTCTAATGGCTATCCAAAATGTGCAAACAACTTTCGCCTCCTGTTAACACATTTCCTTTTGTCGGTGCACTAAGTTACTATGAGCTTCTAAATGGCACAAAATCCATTAGAATTATGTTTAAATCACTAAAACCACTACTGTTGTATCCAAAAATGACCAGACACCAAATTTCAACTGATAAATTGCTCAAATCGAGCACAACATCCCAAAAAATGGCTATCCTCCACGGTTTGCCCAGGGCTGCCCACAACTTCACATCAACTTCTCAAGTTTTAGAAGTTCTAAAAATGTTCTTAAACCACTTCCATTGGTTCCAAAATATCTGAATCAGTCAAGGTAGACTATTCGTTCATCAGAAATGGCCTCTGGCTGCTCCAGTTTTGCCTCCATACACTGTCGGCACCCCCTAGCACTAGGGTCAAAGAAAACCTCACTGCTGATTTTTCAACCTCTAGAAGTTATCAAAACTTTCTGAAACCTATGTCATTAGATTTAGAATAAAATTTTCAGTGAATAATGACCACTAGTTCGCTGCAAATGGTCTCTAGCTTCCCTGGGTAGGCCCTACACTCTTGCTGGAAAAGGCAGGCAAAAATGGCCTCTCAAACTTAATTAAGATTTTTGGCTTTCTAATTCTCTCTATAGGCTCTGAAAACCATTTCATCAGAATCAGAACATCCGAATTATCTAATTTATACTATTGGAGCTCTGGAAAAGGACTCTAGCTCCCCTGGCTAGGCCTGAAACTCATTTGGTCTCATGGTGGCCCTAATGTCCCCTTCATCTTCTGTGAAGAAAAAGATGCTCAAGATGACCTCTATTCAACCTACAACCTATTCCAAATTGTTTTGGAGGTTTCATAGACCAAAAATTGACCAAAATTTTGTCCAATTTGGTTCAATAATGAGGGATTTATGACCAAAACAACTTTGCCCCAATTTCCTCCACTAAATGTGGGTCAACTACCAGTTAACTCCACTAAAAGTGGAAGTCCGCCTAAATTTGGGAGCGCCTCCAGAATCTATGCCATATTAAACTCCACTTAACTGAAGCTTAATTAAATACTAAACCTGAGATTAGGCTCCTTAAGCGCTATTAACATTATGCTCCCACATTGGTCATATGATGAGGTTCCATGGGAGGAGGGTTGGCCCCTTTGTGCTCTGTCGGACCCACTCGGCATTCAAAGTGCAATAACTTCTTCATACGGTGTTCATTTTTCGAACCGTTTGCAATGATGAATTAGGAAGACGAGACCTATGCAACCATCTTGGTTTCAACTCAATCCTGTAACTTTTAAATTTGAGCTAATCCTTAGGTCCTTGATCCAGTTCTGATCACACCTCCCAAATGATAAGCTTTTGGACCCAAAAAGCTCTCTAGAATACTAAAACTGATATTTACAGAAAATGAGAGTACTGCACCCTCTTCTCTTCAGCCTCCAAACACTTTCCCTGCATGGCTAATGACTTTGAACCTCAACTAGAAAGCAATTCACACTTCCCTTCCTCGATGCTTGTCCTCCTGTCAAGAGCTGCCTTTCTTGCACTGACTCAGAAAATTTATGGCAAGAAATTTACAAAAGGAATTTGAACATCGCTACCTTGATCAATGATCCAAGGTGGCTCAAACATAAGTCATGCAACATGCGACATCAACAAAAAGTCATCATAAAATGTGCTATACAATTGACACAAAATCAATGTAAAAAGTGTGCAACACAATCGACACAAGTCGACAAACATGTGCGACACAATCGACACAAGTCGATAAACAACATGATACATCTTGACAAACACATGTGCATGTATCAATGTAAAATGAACCTATTTATAGTTTGCTATTTACACATACAACTTCCATGCATATCTACACCTTCAACTCTTCCTTTCAAGTACCAACAAGTACATAATCACAAAAAACATGTGGTTGACTATAAGAGCTGAACTAAAAGATATTTTTGCAATATACGTGAGTATCATACTCATATTTTACACCTCCATGGTGAAATTTTGCAACAAAAAATAAATTCCTTCATCTGAACCACATTTATATGCATTCTTGCATCAAACTTTTCAATAGAAATACATGCATACAACTGAAATGTGCGTATGTACAAAGGATTATTTCTTTCTATGTTAAGAAGTACATCCACTTCTTTCCAAGCCACATCCATGGCGAATTTTGTTGCTACAACTCTTTGTCATGTGAATCTTCCATTTTCACATCGATAATGGAATCCTTAGTTCCACTTGCGCCAATATTTCTGTCCTCTTGCTGCATGTCCTTTGGACGACTAGTTGAATGCAAAGTCCAACAATGGGAGAAAACATGTCCCCTCTTTTGGCAACATGTACAAAACTTATGCATCTTCTTTGAAATTTTCATTTTCCTCGTCTGCTTCCTGTATGCTTTCTTCTTCATCCAGCATGTCGAAACATGATGGTTAAATTGACCACAATATGTACAACAGATCTTTCTTCCATTTAAGCATGCAAAATTATCATGCTTTGCAGAAACACAATCAAATTGATCATGAAAATATTTATACCTCTTGTGTTGCTTTGAATTTTCATCCTTTTTGTCTTCATGAGAAGATGAACTAGTAGATGCTACAACTTTCATTTGCAGACTAACATCATTGTTCTTCTCTTGAAAACTGTATGAATTTGCATGCTCGCCATAAGCTGCATGTCTACCATCTTCTTCCTGCAACAAAGGCTTAAAGCAATGGCAGTCATCTTCGAAAAAAATTTGACATATTTTCATCTTAGAACTTGGAATAAAGTTTCTCTTTAAAGCAGCCTCACATTCTCTTTAAAGTAGCCTCACATTCCTTCAAGGATTTGGAGTCTTCGCCATTAAATTGTTCATAACCAAGACCAAGATTCTTGCGTCGTTCCTAAACCGAAATGGGATCAACCATGCCTTGTGCATGCTTGCCTAATCATTTTCCTTCGTAGCCCATTTTAATCATTAATTTCGACCCTATACCCCTCGTATGTTTTTTGAAAGAACCAACACATCTTTCTAATAAGGAAACTGAAGACAAGTTAGAATGGATTACCTCTTCCTCATGCATTTTCTTGGTCAAAGCCTTTTGGGCTTGATGGAGTTGCTTCTCCATATCATGCAATCTTTGAAGAATTTCTTCCTTCTCTTCCTTCATGGCAAACAATTGTTCATGAATTTCAGTGCTTTCTCGTTTATCCTCAAACAAAATCTGTACCATGTCCTTCAATATAATAAATTCACACTTCATATCATCGTCGACGAATATTGCGAAAGAGGAAAATTCACTTATAGAAGTTGTCATTATGATGTCAATGAATAAAAGTAACTTCAACAAAGTTATCAAATCTTTCAAAATAGATGAAAATATTTTTAATCAAATGGCTGTAAAGACAAACTCTTATTCAAGTAGCCAAACAACAAACAAAATCCATGAGCTTCTTAACAAACAATCATCAAGAGGGTTTGTGTTCCAATGTTTTCCATAAGGTACTTTGGGGTAAGGAATAATCCTTCAACCCTTTCTTCCTTTTGTGTTCTCTCCAAGACTTATCTAATCAGTAGCTATCCCCAAATCTCAAGAAAACTCAAACCACAATATGCTTGCAAACACTAAACAATCAATATTTTACACTGTTTAAACACCTTTCAAGCTATACAATCAAGCAACCAAGTGCTCCGTCAAGAAAGAAACTACGCTCTATTACCAACCTGATCTGAAAATGGTCTAGATAACTTGTGTGTATTGCAAGAACCTACCACTGAGTTCTAATTAAAATGATCTAGCTTGAACTTGACGTTATGTGGAATTTTGGCTTGAAAGTGGTGTATGTTTTCTTTATTGTTTATGTGTTTTAAGTATATTTTTTCTTGTTGTAATTTAACATGTATATCTGCAACATAATTCAGCAATAAAATATGTAAACACAATAGCAATATAATATAGGATTTCACCCGAAATCTCGTGGGCTACGTCTCCTTTGAGTCTAGTCAACTAGACTCGACTCTTTGGGATTAAGGTAATTTTTCTTTTAAAAGTTTCATGCTTAACACCAATGAATACAAAAATTATTCAAAGGGTTGAGAATACCATTTAACATCCCTCTAATGGCTGTCCAAAATCTTCAAACAAATTTAGGCTCCTGTTCACACATTTCCTTCTGTCGATGCACTAAGCTACTCTGAGCTTATAAATGGCACAAAATCCATTATAATTTTATTTAAATCATTGAAACCACTACTATTGTATCCAGCAATGATCATACACAAAATTTCAATTGATAAATTTCTCAAATCGAGCACAGCATCCCCAAAAATGGCTATCCTCCATGGTTTGCCCAGGGCTGCCCACAAATTCACATCAACTTATCGAGCTATATAATTTCTCAAAATGTTATAAAACCACTTCCATTGGTTCCAAAATATATGAATTAGTCTAAATATACTATTTTTTCATCAAAAACGACCTCTATCTGCTCCGGTTTCGCTTCCATACATTGTCGGCACCCCTTGGAACTAGGGTCAAAGAAAACCTCTTTGCTGAGTTTTCAACCTCTAGAAGTTGTCCAAAATTTATAAAACATCTTTCATTAGATTCAGAATCAAATTTTTAGTCATTAATGACCACTGGTTCACTGCAAATGGTCTCTATCTCCCCTGGCTAGGCCCTACACTGTTATTGGAAAAGGCAGGCAAAAATGGCCTCTGGAACTTAAATGAAGCTTTTCGGCTTTTAAATGCTCTCTAAAGGCTTTGCAAAACATTTAATCAGAATTAGAACATCTAAATTATCCAATTTAGACTAATGGAACTCTGTAAAAGGACTCTAGCTCCCCTAGCTAGGCCTCAAACTCATTTGGTCTCATGGTGGCCCTGATGGCCCCTTCATCTTCCCTGAAGAGAAACCTACTTTAGATGACCTCCGTTCAACCTCAAACATATTCCAAAGTGTTCAGGAGGTCAAATAGACCCAAAATTGACCAACATTTCATCCAATTTGGTTCAATAATGAGGAATTTATGACCAGAACAACTTTGCCCCAATTTCCTTCAGTAAATGTGGGGCAACTGCCAGTTAACTCCACTAAAAGTGGAAGTCCCCCTAAATTTAAGAGCACCTCCAGAATCTCCACCATATTAAAATCCACTTAACTGAAGCTTAATTAAATATTAAACCTAATATTAAGCTCCTAAAGCACTCTTAACATTAAGCTCCCACACTGGTCATATGATGAGGTTCCATGGGAGGAGGGATGGTCCCTCCATGCTCCGCTAGACACACTTGGCATTCAAAGTGCAATAACTTCTTTATACGGTGTCTGTTTTTCAAACCATTTGAGGCACTAGAATAAGGAAGACGAGACCTATGCAACCATATTGGTTTCAAACCAATCCTGTAATTTTTAATTTTGAGCTAATCCTTAGGTCCTTGATCTAGTTCTGATCACTTCCTCAACAAGAATAGGTTTTGGCATGTTGATCTATCAGAACTGGATCAAGGACCTAAGAATTACCTCAAAATTAAAAGTTATAGGATTGGTTTGAAACCAAGATGGTTGCATAGGTCTCGTCTTCCTAATTCTGGCACCGCAAACGGTTTGAAAAACGGACATCGTATGAGAAGTTGCATCAACCTGTTTGACCAGGAGATCATTAGAAGTTATCAGAATTGGATCAACCAATATCTATGATGACTATATTTGATTAAGATCTTATAGAGGTTAAAATTTTTGCACATTTCTTTAAATGGTATCCCCTTAATTAAAGTAATGTGCAATCCCATGCCTAATCCTCATTTGGGAGGTGTGATTAGGAGATGATGTCCAAGTTATGCAAATTGCTCAAAAATGAAAGTGTTTAAAATTGTTGGAAATGAATATGGTTGCATAGGTATCATATTCCTAATTCCGGTGCCACAAACAGTTTGAAAAATGGACACCGTAGGAAGAAGTTATTGCACTTTGAATGGCGAGTGGGTCTGACGGAGCATGGAGGGGCCAGCCCTCCTCCCATGGAACCTCATCATATGACCAGTGTGGGAGCTTAATGTTAAGAGAAATTATGGAGCCTAATATCAGGTTTAATATTTAATTAAGCTTAAGTTAAGCAGAGTTTAATATGGTGGAGATTCTGGAGGCGCTCCCAAATTTAGGCGGACTTCCACTTTTAGTGGAGTTAACTGGCAGTTACCCCACATTTAGTGGAGGAAATTGGGGAAAATTTGTTTTGGTCATAAATTTCTCAATATGGAACCAAAGTGGGCTAAATTTTAGTCAATTTTGGGTCTCTTCGACCTTATGAATACTGTGGGATAGGTTTTAGGTCGAATGGAGGTGATCTTCAAAGGATTTTTCTTCAGGGAATATGAAGGAGCCAATAGGGCCACCATGAGACAAATTCAGTTTGAGGCCTAACCAGGGGAGTTAGAGTCATTTTCTAGAGTTCCAATAGGCTAAATTGGATATTTCATATGTTTAGAATCTGATGAAATGTTTTGAAGATCCTGGAGAGAACATTAGAAAGCCGAAAAGCTTCATTTAAGTTCCAGAGGCCATTTTTGTCTGCTTTTGCCAGCAGCAGTGTACGGCCTAGCCAGGGGAGCTAGAGACCATTTTCAGCGAACCAATGGTCATTATTAACTAAAAAAAATTATTTTTAATCTAATGACAGAGGTTTCAGAAAGTTTGGATAACTTCTAGACGTCGAAAACTCAACAGAGAGTTTTTCTTTGACCCTAGTGCCAGGGGGTTCCGATAGTGTATGGAGGTGAAACTAAAGCAGCCGGAGGCTGTTTCTAATGAAAAAATAGTATAAATTGGCTATTTTTAACATTTGGGAACCAATGGAAGTGGGTTCAGAACATTTTAAGAACTTCTTCAGTCAAGAAGTTGATGGGAAGTTTTGGGTAGCCCTGGGCAAACCATGGAGGATAACCTGGGGATGTTGTGCTTGATTTAAGAAATTTATCAGTTGTAATTTGGTTTCTAATGTTTTTTGGATACATCAATAGTGGTTTCAATGATTTAAATAGAATTCTGAGGGAGTTTGTGCCATTTAGAAGGTCAGAGAAGCATAGTGCACTGACAGAATGAAATGTTTTAACAGGAGCCTAAAGCTGTTTGCAGAATTTGGATAGCCATTAGAGGGATGTTAAATGGTATTCTCAGCCCTTTGAATAATTTTTCTATTATTTGGTGTCAAGCATGAAACTTGTAAAAGAACCATTGCTTTAATCCCAAAGGGTCGAGTCTAGTTGACAAGACTCAAAGGAGATGTAACCCACGAGATTTCGGGTGAACTCCTATATTATATTTTTGTTGTGTTTAATGTTTTTATTTCTGAATTATGTTTCCGTTATACATGTTAAATTACAACAAGAAAAAATAAACTTAAGACACATAAACATTAAAAAAAAACGTGTACCACCTTCAAGCCAAAATTCTGCAAAACATCAAGTTCAAGCTAGATCATTTTAATTAAAACTGAGTGGTAGGTTCTTGAACTCCATACAAGTTAACCTGACCATTTTCAGATCAGGTTGGTATCAGAGCATAGTTTCTTGCTTGACAGAGCACTTGGTTGCTTGATTGTATAGCTTGAAAGGTGTTTAAACAGTGTAAAAGATTGACTGTTTTACTGTTTGCAAACTTATTGTTGTTAGAGTTTGGTTGAGATTTGGGGATAGCTAGTGATTAACTAAGCCTTGTAAAGAACAAAAAGGAAGAAGGGGTTGAAGGGTTCTTCCTTACCCAAAAGTACCTTATGGAAAACATTGGAACACAAACCCTCTTGACGATTTTTTGTTAAAAATCTCTCAGAGTTTGTTTGTTGTTTGGCTTCTTGAATAAGAGTTTGTCTTTACAGCCATTTGGTTAAAAAAGCTTTGTCATTTTTTTTTAAAATCTTTTAGAACTTTTTTGAAGTTAATTTGTTCATTGAAATCATAATGACAACTTCTACAAGTGAATTTTCCTCCTTCACAAGATTCTTCGATGATGATATGAAGCGTGACTTTATTATATTGAAGGACATGTTGCAAATTTTGTTTGAGGATAAATGAGAAAGAACTGAACTTCGTGAACAATTGTTTGCCATGAAGGAAGAGAATGAAGAAATTCTTCAAAGATTGCATGGTATGGAGAGGAAACCCCATCAAGCCCAAGAGGCTTTGACCAAGAAAATGCATGAGGAAGAGGTAATCCATTCTAAATTGTCTTCAGTTTCCTCTTTAGAAAGATGTGTTGGTTCCTTTGAAAAACATACAAGAGGTATAGGGTCCAAATTAATGATTAAAATGGTCTATGAAGGCAAAGGGTTAGGAAAGCATGCACAAGGCATGGTTGAACCTATTCTTGTTGACGAATGACCCAAGAATCCCGGTCTTGGTTATGTGTAGCTTAATGGCGAAGACTCCAAATCCTTGAAGGAATGTGATGCTACTTTAAAGAGAACCTTTATTCCAAGTTCTAAGATGCAAATATGTCAAATTTTTTTCAAAGATGATTGCCATTGCTTTAAGCCTTTGTTGCAAAAAGAAGATGGTAGACATGCAGCTAATGGCGAGCATGCAAGTTGAAACAGTTTTCAAGACAAGAATGGTGATGTTAGTTTGCAAATGAAAGCCGTAGCATCTACTAGTTCATCTTCTAATGAAGAAAAAAAGGATGAACATTCAAAGCAGCACAAGAGGTATAAATATTTCCATGATCAATTTGATTGTGTTTCTGCAAAGCATGATAATTTTGCATGCTTAATGGAAGAAAGATTTGCTGTACATATTGTGGTCGATTTAACCATGATGCTTCGAGATTTTGGATGAGGAAGAAAGCATACAAGAAGCAGATGAGGCAAAGACAACTTTCAAAGAAGGTGCATGAGTTTTACACATATTTCCAAAAGAGGGGACATGTTGTCTCTCATTGTTGGACTTTGCATCCAACTAGTCGTCGAAAGCACATGTAGCAAGAGGACATAAATATTGGTGCAAGTGGAACTAAGGATTCCATTATCGATGTGAAAATGGAAGATTCACATGAAGAAGTGTTTCAGCAGCAAAAATCGCCATGGAGGTGGCTTGGAAAGAAGTGGATGGAATTCTTAACACAGTAAGAAATACTCCTTTGTACATATGCACATTTTGGTTGTATGCATGTATTTATGTTGAAAAGTTTGATGCAAGATTGCATATAAATTTAGTTCAGTTGAAGGAATTCCTTTGTTGTTGCAAAATTTCGCCATGGAGGTGTAAAAGATGAGTATGATACTCACTTATATTGCAGCAATATCTTTTAGTTCTGTGCTTATAGTAACCCACTTGTTTTTGGGATTATGAACTTGTTGGTACTTCAAAGGAAGAGTTGAAGGTGTACATGTGCATGGAAGTTGTATGTGTAAATAGCGAACTGTAAATAGGTTCATTGTACATTGATACATGCACATGTGTTTCTCAAGATGTATCATGGTGTTTATCGACTTGTGTCAATTGTGTCGCACATGTTTGTCGAATTGTATCGATTGTGGTGCACACTTTTTACATTGATGTTGTGTCGATTATATAGCACATTTTATGACGACTTGCTGTTGATGTCGCATGTTGCACGACTTATGTTTGAGCCACCTTGGATCATTGACCAAGGCAATGATTTTCAGATTCCTTCTGAAAATTTTCAGAGTGAGTGCAATAAAGGCAGCTCTTGACAGGAGGACAAGAATCGAGGAAGGGAAGTGTGAATTTCTTTCTAGTTGAGGTTCAAAGTCATTAGCCATGCAGGGAAAGTGTTTCTAGGCTGAAGAGAAGAGGGTGTAGTAATCTCATTTGATGTATAGATCAGTTTAAGTATTCTAGAGAGATGTTTGGGTCCAAAATCTTCTCATTTGGGAGGTCTTATTAGGAGATCATGTCCAAGTTATGCAAATTTCTCAAAAATGAAAGTGTTCAAAATTGGTGGAAAACAAGATGGTTGCATAGGCTTCGTCTTCCTAATTCTGGCACTGCAAACGGTTTGGAAAACACACACTGTATTAAGAAGTTATTGCATTTTGAATGCTGAGTGGGTCTGGCATAGCACGGAGGGGCCAACCCTCCTCCCATGAACCTCATCATATGACCAGTGTGGGAGCTTAATGTTAAGAGTGCTTAAGGAGGCTAATCTCAGGTTTAATATTTAATTAAGCTTCAGTTAAGTGGATTTTAATATGGCATATTTTCTTGAGGCGCTCCCAAATTTAGGCGGACTTCCACTTTTAGTGGAGTTAACTAGCAGTTGCCCCACATTTAGTGAAGGAAATTGGGGCAAATGTTTTTTGGTCATAAATTTCTCAATATGGAACCAAATTGGATGAATTTTTAGTCAATTTTGGGTCTCTTCAACCTTCTGAAGACTTTGATATAGGTTTCAAGTCGAATGGAGGTGATATTAAGAGGAGTTTGCTTTAGGGAAGATGAAGGAGCCATGAGGGCCGCCATGAGACAAATTCAGTTTGAGGCCTAACCAGGGGAGTTAGAGTCATTTTTCAGAGTTCCAATAGGCTAAATTGGATAATTAAGATGTTTAGAATATGATGAAATGATTTTCAGAGCCTGTAGAGAGCATTAGAAAACCAAAAAGCTTCATTTAAGTTCCAGAGGCCATTTTTGTCTACTTTTGCCAGCATCAGTGTAGGGCCTAGCCAGGGGAGATAGAGACCATTTTCAGTGAACCAGTGGTCATTCCTGACTGAAAATTTGATTCTAAATCTAATGATAGAGGTTTCAAAAATTTTGGATAACTTCTAGAGTTCGAAAAATCAGCAGAAATTGTTTCTGTGACCCTAGTGCCACGAGGTGCCGATAGTGTATGGAGGCAAAAATGGAGCAGCCGGAGGCTGTTTCTGATGAAAAAATAGTCAAAATTGGCTATTTCAGACATTTTGGAACCAATGGAAGTGGTTTCAGAACATTGTTAGAACTTCTTCAGCTCAAGAAGTTGATGGGAAGTTTTGGGCAGCCCTGGGCAAACCGTGGAGGATAGCTTATTTTGGGGATGTTGTGCTTGATTTAAGAAATTTATCGGTTGAAATTTGGTTTGTGATATTTTTTCGATAAATAAGAAGTGGTTTCAGTGATTTAAACAAAATTCTGAGGGATTTTGTGCCACTTAGAAGCTTAGAGAAGCTTAGTTCACCGACAGAAGAAAATGTGTTAACATGAGCCTAAAGCTGTTTGCAGAATTTGGACAACCATTAGAGGGATGTTAAATGGTATTCTCAGCCCTTTGAATCATTTTTTTATTCATTGGTGTTAAGCATGAAACTTGTAAAAGAACCATTACTTTAATCCCAAAGAGTCGAGTCTAGTTGACAAGACTCAAATGAGACGCAACCCATGAGATTCCGAGTGAACTCCTATATTATATTGTTTTTGTGTTTAATGTTTGTATTGCTGAATCATGTTGCTGTTATACATGTTAAATTGCAGAAATAACAAATAAACTTAAGACACATAAACATTAAAAAAAACATACACGACTTTCAAACCAAAATTCTGCAAAACGTTAAGTTCAAGCTAGATCATTTTAATTAAAAATGAGCGGTAGGTTCTTGAAATCCATACAAGTTAACCCGACCATTTTCAGATGAATCCCATAAAAAATATGATAAGGGAGGCGATTGGGTTAACATTTACAAATATTAGATCTCCTGATCACACCTACCAATAATGATTAAAATGGGCTATGAAGGAAAAGGATTAAGCAAGCAGGCACAAGGCATGGTTGATCCCATTTCGGTTGAAGAACGACCCCAAGAATATTGGTCTTGGTTATGTACAGTTTAATCGCGAAGACACCAAATCCTTAAAGGCATGTGATGCTACTTTAAAGAGAACTTTTGTTCCAAGTTATAAGATGCAAATATGTCAAATTTGTTTCAAAGATGACTGCCATTTCTTTAAGCCTTTGTTGCAGCAAGAAGATTGTAGACATGCAGCTTATGGCATGCATGCAAGTTCAGATAGTTTTCAAGACAAAAATCGTGATTTTAGTCAGCAAATGAAAGTTGTAGCCTCTACTAGTTCATCTTCTCATGAAGATAAAAAGGATGAACATTCAAAGCAGCAAACGAGGTATAAATATTCTCATGATAAATTTGATTTTGTTTCTACAAACCATGATAATTTTGCATCCTTAAATGGAAGAAATATTTGTTGTACATATTGTGGTCGATTTAACCATCATATTTCGAGATGTTGGATGAAGAAGAAAGCATACAGGAAGAAGATGAGGCAAAGATAAATTTCAAAGAAGGTGCATGATTTTTGCATATATTGCCAAAAGAGGGGACATGTTGTCTCTCATTGTTGGACTTTGCATCCAACTAGTCGTCCAAAGCACATGCAGCAAGAGGATAGAAAGATTGCCACAAGTGGAACTAAGGATTCCATTATCGATATGAAAATGGAAGATTCACATGAAGAAGTGTTGTAGCAGAAAAAGTTGCCATGGAGGCAGCTTGGAAAGAAGTGGATGGACTTCTTAACACAGTAAGAAATAATTCTTTGTACATATGCACATTTTGGTTGTATGCATGTATTTCTGTTGAAAAGTTTGATACAAGATTGCATATAATTGTGGTTCAGTTTAAGGAATTTCTTTGTTGTTGAAAATTTTTGCCGTGGAGGTGTAAAAGATGAGTATGATACTCACTTATATTGCAGCAATATCTTTTAGGTCAGCTCTTTAGCCACCCACATGTTTTTGGGATTATGTACTTGTTGGTACTTGAAAGGAAGAGTTGAAGGTGTACATGTGCATGGAAGTTGTATGTGTAAATAGCGAACTGTAAATAGGTTCATTATACATTGATACATGCACATGTGTTTGTCAAGATGTATCATGTTGTTTATCAACTTGTGTCAATTGTGTCGCACATGTTTGTCGACTTGTGTCCTTTGTGTTGCACACTTTTTACATTGATTTGTGTCAATTGTGTAGCACATTTTATGATGACTTGTTGTTGATTTTGCATGTTGCATGACTTATGTTGAGCCACCTTGGATCATCGATCAAGGTCGCGATGTTCAGATTCCTTCTTCAAATTTCTTGCCAGAAATTTTCTGAGTGAGTGCAAGAAAGTCAGCTCTTGATAGGAGGATAAGCGCATCGAGGAAGGGAAGTGTGAATTGCTTTCTAGTTTTGGTTCAAAGTCATTATCCATGCAGGGCAAGTGTTTTGAGGCTAAAGAGAAGAGGGTGCAATACTCTTATTTTTTGTACAGAGCAGTTTTAGTATTACAGAGAGATTTTGGGGTCCAAAAGCTTCTCATTTGGGAGGTGTGATCAGAACTGGATCAAGGACCTAAGGATTAGCTCAAAATTAAAATTTACAAGATTGGGTTGAAAATAATATGGTTGCATAGGTCTCATCTGCCTAATTCCGGCACCGCAAACAATTCAAAAAATGGACACAATATGAAGAAGTTATTGCACTTTGAATGTCGAGTGGGTCCAGTGGAGCACGGAAGGACCAACTCTCCTCCCATGGAACCTCATCATATGACCAGTGTGGGAGCTGAATGTTAAGAGTGCTTAAGGAACCTAATATCAGGTTTAATATTTAATTAAGCTTCAGTTAAGTGGAGTTTAATATGGCAGAGATTCTTGTGGCGCTCCCAAATTTAGGCGAACTTCCACTTTTAGTGGAGTTAAGTGGCATATGCCCCACATTTAGTGGAGGAAATTAGGGAAAAAATTTTTGGTCATAAATTCCTCATTATTGAGCCAAATTGAATGAAAGTTTGGTCAATTTTGGGTCTCTTCGACCTCCTGAACACTTTGGAACTAGTTTGATGTCGAATAGAGGTCATCTTCAATAGATTTTGCTCCAAGGAAGATGAAGGGGCCAGGAGGGCCACCATGAGACAATTTCAGTTTGAGGCCTAACCAAGGGAGTTAGAGTCCTTTTCCAAAGTTCCAATAGTCTAAATTGGATAATTCAGATTTTATGAATCTAATGAGATGGTTTTTAGAGGGTGTAGAGAACTTTTGAAGGCCAAAAAGCTTCAGTAAAGTTCCAGGGGTCATTATTGTCAGCTTTTTCCAACAGCAGTTCAGGGCTTAGAAAGAGCTGTTTGAGACCATTTGCAGTGAACCAGTGGTAATTATTGACTGAAAACATCATTTGGAATCTATTTACAGATATTTCAGAAAGTTTTAAAGAATTTTAGAGGTCGAAAACTCAAGAAAGAAGTTTTCTTTGACCCAAGTGCCACGAGGTGCCGATAGGTGATTGAGGTGAAACTGGAGCAACCAAAGGCTGCTTTTGATGAACCAAAACTCTATATTGAATATTTCAATCATTATGGAACCAATGGAAGTAGTTTCAGAACATTTTGAGAACTTCTAGAGCTCTAAAAAGATGATGTGAAGTTCTGGGCAGGCTTGGGCAAACTGTGGAGGATAGCCTATATGGGGAATGCAGTGCTTAATTTGAGAAATTTATCAATTGATATTTGATGTTTTATGTATATTGGATGCATTAGGAGTGGTTTCAGTGACATAAATAGATTTCTGAGGGATTTTGTGCCCTTTAGAAGCTCAGAGTAGCTTAGTGCACTGACAGAAGGAGTCGTGTCGACAAGAGCCTAAAGTTTTTTTTCAGAGTTTGGACAGCCAATTGAGGGATATTTATGGTATTTTCAGTCCTTTGGATCATTTTTGTATTCATTGGAATTAATTATTTACTTGTAAAAAAACTTACCATAATCCCAAAGACATGAGTCATGATGACAATGATTAAAGGAGATGTAGCCCACGAGATTTTGGGTGAACTCCTAGATTAAAATTGTTGTTGTGTTTCAATGATTATTTTCTGCATTATTTTGCTATCATACATGCTAAATTACAGCAAGAACAGATTAAGTTAAGACACATAAACAGTAAAAAATCATACACCACTTTCAAGTAAATAATTCCGCAAAATTGTGAAGTACAAGTTAGATCATTTTAATTAAAACTGAGTGGTAGGTTCTTGAATTACATACAAGTTGTTCAGACCATTTTCAAATTAGTTGGCCTAGCCGCAAATCATTAAATTCTCAATATCTTTCAGTGTATAATTATTTGGTCAAGTGCTTATCCTTAAAATATCACTGAAATTCATCCTAGGTTACATTCTGGTCTTCGATTCCACGTACGTTTTTCACTTCCTCCCACCATAAGGTGGCCTTTTCTCGCAATTGGTAAATTTCTAATCAATATTTGAATTTGTTTTCATACTCGTATACCTGAAAATATTTATTCATGTTAATGATCCAAGCTTTTTCCATCTCTTCAACCTCTTCGTCAAATGTAGGGGGTATAATCTTCTGAAACTCCCCTTACAGTTCCACTCTCTTCTTCTTCAGTTCTTGCTGATTAGAGGCATTTTCAGACTCAACCTCATTGTAATTCCTACTCTTGTTGTTTCGATGAGTGCGTCTTCCTTCAGGATTGTCAAGAAAATGTTGTTGTTGTTCGCCTTGTTCATGGGTTTCCCTTTCTGGGCTAGGTTGTGCTGTGAGATGATTTTTTTATCTGAAATAATTTTAAGTATATTTTCCTGCTCCCTCGTCAGTCTTTACTTGTCATTTCATACCCGAACCATTTCCGTTTCAAGTTCTTGAACATTATCCAACAACTTATTGGTCTATATTTGTTGTTCTTCCAACAATCTCCTGGTTTGCTAGTGTTGATCTATACTTAGCTGCACCCACATCTCTAGGTTAGCTTCTCGATTAGACTGGGGGTGAATTCCCCCTGTAGTTCCAGGTGTTTGATGTACTGATCCCCTTCTCATGATTATCGATGAATTTCTTCTTTTAGATTTTCTTTTTATGTGCACAATCACACACATTATTTGTTATGTAAGTGACTCCTTCTTGGTCCCAGCGTTGAAACGCTGCTCTGATACCACTTGTAACATTCATCCATACAAAACTACCACAAAATTTCTTTTTTATAAGCATGGTAACTCTATTTTCCAAACATAATCATAAGATACCTTACAATACTAGGCATATGCTACTATTCTAGTTTAGCTAACAATCTATCTATGATTATGAAATCAAGAGACATGGAATAATTAAAGAAATAACAATAGGGTAATTATATCCATTGCAAACTTACCATAATGGTTAATAAGTTTGTATCGTAGCATATATCCCATGATTGCAATATTATAGAATTCACAACCTTGATTGCAATAGTTATAAAGCTCACCAGGATCACGAGTCATGTTCTCAAGGCAGATTTATTACTCTTTATATTATTTATGATGTATAAGGTACAAAGGTTTAATCTATTTAAACGTTTTTTTCCACGGTGTAAGGTTTAGATAGTTTAGAATTTAATTACTCTCAGTAATTTGCATGGGATTTTAATTGAAATTTGTATGCCGGCACATGGCTTCACCTCCGTCATCGATATGTCCTCCACTTTGATAGTATAGATGGATCTTGAAACTTGTTAGAGTAATGGTATACCCTCGGCCAAACCCTAGCCGTCTCATTTTTGTTGCTCTGCCGCATGTGTTTACGAGCTCTACAACTCTGTATCCTTGCTATGAAGAGTTTAACATCCACAATTATTGTAATATGGTGAGTCTGGCACATGATTATGCTCTTGTTGTTCTGGTTTATATGAGGTGTCTCATACTCAGTACTCCCATCGCTTCTCTGTGACTTTCCAACATTTTTCTTTGTCTATCAGAGGTCTGGACCACTATGAAACCATGGCTCACCGGTTTGTGGCCGACTCACTTCACGATGTTCATCATGGTTCGTCCCTCCTTAGCGACATACATGTAACCCTCTATCTACGAGCTTAGCATCAAGATGTTGTTTCCTTCGATTTTTCCATTTGCTTCTAAAAATTAAGTAACTCGGTTTGTGCACATGGTTTACTCTATTAACATTAATAATGTTCATTCCCTTTTTCATTACAAGTTCGAAGATTCGTGCTTTCCAGAAGACCCTGAAGGTAATAAGACTACCCCTTGCACTTTATCTCGTTCTTAACATTTTCTACATCCTATTTCTTTAAAAAAACTTGACATATTTAATTTTTCTATTTTTATACCTATCAATCTCTACCCCTGTTATTCGTCAATGCTACCCTAAATTTGTCGGCGGACATACTTTGATACTACTTCATTTTCTGTCTCTTCTTTCAAGTGCATGAGTTATCGGTCTTGAATATTTGTTTACATGAATATCTTCACTATATTTTTGTCTCATGGGTTTGAGCTTTCCGGCGTATAAATATTTTTCCATTGTTATTATTTTTTGTTTTCTTCCTTTTTCCTCTAGATATGAGGGGAAACTACCCATACCTCGTCAGGAGAGACTTTATTTAGCGTCTTAACTGTTCATGTATAATTTTTATTAAAAGTCTGTTATTTAAATGCCCTCGCCAGATTTTGGTTAGTCGATGATTAAGTAAAAATTTGGATATGAAAACCCTTAACTATAATATATTTTAATTGAGGTTTACACAATGGAATTCTTCTGGTTCTCTATCGTTTGTACTTATGACATGAAGTGAATTATCAATCTCGGTCATTAAAGCAATTATTTTAATTTATATTTCTGTGTTATGTGGTGTTTTCAGAATACAAACTTCAGTTTATTTATAACTCTATACTTTGAATATACTGTAATATTCTAAGCTCCCTTATGTTTATGTGAATTTATAGTATCTGTGGAGCGTATATCTATCTAGATGCATTCTGAGTTTATGTTAAATATGTGAAATCTCACCCTTAATTTATGTAGGTTTTACATCTTATTTGGATCATAGTTCGTAACTACTACTGTATATACATTGGCTATTGTCTATATGTGAAAATATCCCATTTATAGTTCACCATATTAGAGTCTTTTAATATTTTAAAGAAGACATAATAGTTTTTCTATGAATACTTTGTTTTCATACAGTAAATTGCAGTTCTACTTAAAGATTTAAATAATGTACAGTCTACACTATTTTCTGTCTACTCCCAACCTTATTCTAGGTGAGTTTCCAGACAACTCCAAGGGTACTAACCCCTTAGTCTGTGTACTAAATTAACTTCTACCCACATGAAAAACTGTCTTTCTTTAGGCGTTCATTCCCTAAGTGTTAGACTATCAAATCTGCTAAGTTACAATTTTCCTTTCACCCAAATTTTTGATTCTCGAAGTAGCCAATAATAAACATCTCCTACAATACTTTATTACTCTGTAAGTTCTTATACTGGAATAAATACACATACGTAACATTTATATTCCTACATTTATGCATACAAATTAACAAGGAAAAATATACATGATTTCTACTTAATTCAAGTCTACTTATGTCACTTTCTATGAATCTTAGTCCATGCAATAAATTAACTTCTACCCACAGGAAAAATTGTCTTTCTCTAGAGGTTCATTCCCTAAGTGTTAGACTATCAAACCTGCTAAGTTACAATTTTCCTTTCACCCAGATTTTTGATACTCGGAGTAGCCAATATTATAAGTACATAAACCCTTTTACATAAACATCTGCTATAAGAATTTATTACTCTGTAAGTTCTTATGTTGGAATAAATACACATACGTAACATTTCTATTCCTACATTTATGCATACAAATTAACAAGGAAAATCATACATGATTTCTACTTAAATCAAGTCTACTTATGTCACTTTTTGTGACTCTGATGGCTTCTACCCAACCTTGAGTGAGTCAATAATGTCCTCCACTGCCCCCGTGCTCCGCACAAAGGTAGAATATTCACAACAGTTTGCTATCTGAGAAATTATACCTTAGGACTCATGTCCAGTCCTTTTCAAGTTAGATATTAGAATTCCACTAGTACTCTACTAGCTCTGGAAGTTCTCTTTCTTCAGGCTCTAGTTGTTTATCTTTCCTGCACAGAACCCCTTTCCTCCTCCAGGATTTTCCTTTTATTCCGAGAGGAAAGGTAACTGCCAGTAACTGCTTACTCAACTACCTTGGAGTCTTGGAAACTTTTTCTTATCAAATTCATGGTATCATATCATAAGTGCAATATACAAAAATTAAGAAACTTGATTCATAACTTTTTTATTAACATAATTTTTAATCTACTAATTAAAGAAAATACTTCAATGTCTAATTAATTTAAAAATAAAAATGTCTTTCAACAAAGTAACACTAAACATGGGTAAAAATCTTGTTTCATGTTTTTTTCAAATACATATATGCTTAACTTATATATTAATTATTTAGTTCTCATATAATAATAATAATAATAATAAATAAATAAATAAAAAATAAAGAGTTATAATTTAGTTATTTTTATGATTTTTATGATTCTAGTAATGTGAGATGTATTATGAAGTGCTTTGATAAATATACATTTACCAATCATTTAATTTTTTTGATACATATACATTTACCAATCATTTAATTTATGTGATTGTGCTAATATAATTAATTTTATAACTTATTTTTTCTTAATTTAATATTACTACTGTGTAAATATTAACTTTTAATATATAATTTCTTAATTGCAAACATTCAAGTAATTGTAATTTTTTAACTATTGTAAAATATATATATTTAATGTATTTATGAATTTTATTTTCTTAATTGATATAACTTGTTGATAAAATTTATTATTTTCTTAATACACATGTTATGCAAATATTTTTTTAATATTTTTATTTATCAATATATATTTATCTTAAAAAAATATTATAAATATGTATATAATATGTATGGAATTTTCATCTACTTACATACTAGTAAATCACATAAACTTTTTTATTTACCTTGCATTATTTTCATGATTCCTTTAAATCGATTATCAAATTGACACAATAAGAAATCACATCATTGAACATAGATATACCTCGGAAACCCCTAGGGTGAAAACAAACCAACATTTAATTTTATTATTAAATGCTCTTGAGGTTGTTGACCCCTCACTCAATTTTACTTTCCACCATGTTAAACATAATCTAACATAATCTATGATTTGCACAAGTTACCATGTTAAACATAATCTATCCTTTGCACAAGTCACATCATTTCCTTCAATTGTACTCAATTTTACTTGACACCATGTTAAACATAATCTATCCTTTGCACAAGTGACCTCATCATTTCCTTATTTCCCATTGTTTTGGTTGATATCATGATTACATAAATATATGCATTTCCTTTCTAAGGGAAAGGGAACATGATATATTATATTATTATGCATGCAATATGCATGTTCAGATGTACCTATAATATTTTGACAATTTTGCATGTAACTAAGTAATTATGCATACAAATGCATGTCCCTTCTAAGGAAAGATAACATGATATATCATATTCTTCTTTTTGCATGTAACTATGTAAATATGCATACAAATGCATGTCCCTTCTAAGGGAAAGCTAACATGATATATTATTTTCGTGCATGATATATTATATTATTGTGAATATAATATGCATGTCAAGATGCTCCTACAATATTTCAACAATTTTATTTCAACAATTTTGCATGTAACTAATTAATTATGCATACAAATTAATGTACATAGAAAGATAACATGATATATTATATTCTTGTGCATGCAATATGGGTGTTCACATGTTCATTTCGACAATATTTGAACAATTTTCTTTCAAAGGAGAACTATTTACAACGATTATAGCACATGAAAATACAGTCCCTCTTCCAAGATAAAGTTAACACATTAGTAATTATCTCTTCCATGCAACCACTTATCATTAATACGATATCTATTCTTCTTGCATAAACACACACCTCCCTTTCCCACAAAAAGCTAACCACATCTTGCATGCTAATGCATAATATTTTCCACGAAAGAATTAACACATTATTTCATGCAATATAAATTTTTTTAAATCATATTAACCTAATAGCCCATATTCACCTCTAAATATTTCCTTTTAAACAAAATAGTTACTAATTTAGTTCATGTATATGCATATTTTGATAACTATTTTGTAATCAAAATAACTCAGTTTCTTTATCTCTCACATGCATTCTTTATGAAAAATAACATGACTTCTAACATGACTTCTATTATATTAACATGTGTTCTTGTGGCCATTCCTTCTATGCATACAAACACATAATCTTGTAACATTCTATGCATACAAACACACAATCTTGTAAACCAAGCTGGGTTATTTTCTATATGCACAAAATTCATAATTCATAACCAAGTTTCCAAGAAAATAATCCTTGTTCTTTTCTCATTGTTATAATCAATTTTATTTTTACCTTGCTTGTATGTAAGATTATCCTTAACTTTACTACAATTAGAAAATACAAACAATATTTATAACTTTTTTTCATAAAGAGATTTACCTCAATCAAATAATTCTTTGTGCATATAAATGCACAGTTTTGTTTCCAAAAATCTAGAAAAATAGTTATTATTTTCAAGAAATCTAATCTCAAGGGCTATTCTTTCTATACATTCACATATATATTTAGATATTCTTTTCCAGAAAAATACTAATCACAAAAATCTAGATAAAACAAGGAAGAGAAGGCTTACTACACTTAGCCACAGGCTCCAACCTTATGCATGGAAATAAGATATGAGTAAGATACTTGGCAAAGAAGAGAAACACCAAAGCAGTGGAACAAAATTTAGGCTCCCATTAGTTAGACGAATTTTCCAACACATTCACTGTAAAATGGTTAGCAGAAAGCATGCATGTGCAAGGCCACATTTCAATTGTTGTGAATACGCTTTACACCTCTAAGAAAAACGGTTGTGGAGAACTACCCAAACAATCCAAATATACGAATTACTGCAGAAGCTCCAGCGCCATGTAAACCGACATCCCATGTACATTGATAGAACATCCCTTTTATTATGGATATACTGCAAATCGGAGAATTTTATTATTTTTGAGGACTATACAAACAACCAGAGTTCTCAATAGTGCCCCAACAATTTTTCCCTTCGCAGAGATTTGTTGGAGTCTCGATATAGGGTGGCCTATCCATTTAGACCATATTTTCATTTTGTTCCGTAAGTTTGTTCCCCTTGATAGTATTTTCGCAGGTCGTTTTAACTTCCGCTCCTTAATCTTGGATTTTCCTCTTTTTGTTGTTGTTACGGATGTTTAAAATTGGGTTTTAAACTAATTTCCTACTTCGTCGTAATTGGTTGAGGTAAATTATAATTATTTTTGCAACCGATTCTTGAATCCACGCCAAGGAGTTATGGGATATTATAATATTTTCGGAGTTTGATAAATTTGAGTTTAAGATAGACCTATATATATATATTTCTAATTTTTATTTTAAAAAGTGCTATTCAATCCAATATTAAATAATAATGAAGCATTACATAAAAATGAAATAATTTTACATAATAATGAAATAATGTTGATTAAATTGATTGAATTAATTCATATTGTAATTTGTTATATTGAAATTTTGTTTTTATTAATAAAATTACAAACTATTATTGAAAGAGGTACTTTACCTAAGAGTACAGGGTAAATGTTGTCCCATAATATTACATTTAAAGATAATAAAATAATATATACATTAAAAAAATAATGAATAATAATAGCAAAAATATTATTTTAATTTATGTAGTCAACTTTCACGTCAATTATACATCAACTTTGTATAGAGAAATAAGCACTAGAAAATAAAAATATTCTTTTTTTTATAATTTTTTTCTACTTTTTACTTTTTACTATGAAGGGGATGTGATATTCTTTCAGTGTTAGTCTCTACCAAGGCAAGGCTCTTGCAATATTTTTGTGTGTTGATCGTATTACCAATTCAAGTTATAATATTTAACTTTGAACAACAAATATTTATTTTTCAATATTATTGAAAAAAATATTTTTGAAGTATTTGATTGGACCATAACTTTGAAAGTCTTATTGCAACCTTTGTGCCATGTGAATAACTGCGTGAGATTTTTTTACCATAATTTATGTAGTTGCAATAATTATGCCATAATTTTTAAATATTTGTGCAATAATTTTTCATTGTTAAAATTCATAGGAAAGACATCTAAAATTAAAATCCATGAAAATAGTTTATACTAAATAAATTACGGTCGACCATAATTTGATCAAGTATTTGTATAAAAAATGAATAAAAACAAGATGAAAATAAATATGTGTACTATTATGTTTTCTTTAATTCAATTCTTTAATATATAAAAGTAAACAAGAAAACCTAGTAGTGGTTACTATGTTTTCAATCAATTCTCTATTAAATTTAAACAAATTAATTCTTTTGTAATGTTTAAATTGCGTGAAATTTTATTTATGTGATAGTTTTCAAAACATAAATACTGAATAATATACTTTTTGTTTAGGAAAAATAAAATTATTAAATAATGTTTTTGAAAAACCATTATATTATTGATAAATAAGAAATGGGGAAAATATTTTTTTTACAAAGATAATGAAATAAGGAGGATAAAATGAGTTGTCAAATTTAGAAAAAAGTTAGTTAATATAACTATTTGTTTAGTTTGATTATGTTCATTGATATCCTTCCACAATTCTATGGATATCTTCGCTATGTATTAGAAAACACAAAAAAAATTAGAGTAAAGGAAAAATTCTTTACAAAAGAAGGATTAACAATCAACAAAACTTGGTCTTATTAGAAAAGAAGCGAGATTTTGCACCGGTGAATTGAGCTATGATTGATGGAACGATTGAACGCAACGACAGTGCGGTCGCTGGGTTTGTGTTTTCGAGCGTCTAGTCTCGCTTCATGCAGTATTACTAGTTCCCTTCTTCTAAGGTTTCGTTTTCTGTGGCGTCCTGCAGCTATACGAGTAATAAAGCTATCCTTGGGAGAGGGTGGAGTATCCTTTCTATAACCTCTGCCTCCAACTATGTATTCAGCGAGATATCGCTTGAGCATGTTTGTTCTGACGGGGTTAACACTACGGACAACATGCTTGATGCCAAGACCAGTTCGGAGGAACCACTTGGAGACGCTTCCGTACTAAACAAATTGAAATCCTTTAAGCCTGACAAGCCTCCTGCCTTACCTGCTTAACTCCCAAAGCTGCAAGATCGGATCAAAATCGATCTCCCCAGCCACCGTATCAATGGACACATTCAGTTCATGAAGGATCACGCCCTCATCGGGAAGTTCATAGGTCTTTGGCCGACCGAGAAAGATTTGTAGGGTTGGATAAAATCAAAATGGAAACCCAAGGGTCAAGTTACCTTGCAGCTTGGACCCAAAGGTTTTTTTACAGCCATCTTTCACTGCCTTGAGGACAAGACTCGCATCTTTGAAGAGGGCCCCTATTTCTTTAACTCTGTTGGCCTCTACCTACGTGATTAGATTGAAAGATTCCACCCAGACAAGGAAGATTTCAGTTGGGATCCTGTGTGGATACGAATGTACTCCCTGCCTTTGGAGTACTGGGACGAAGAAACTCTGAGGGATATTGGCAATGGACTCGGAGAATTCATAAAGGTTGCTGAGGAAACAAAACTTCGGCGATATACTTCCTATGCCAGAATCTGTGTTTACATGCACCTTGCTAAGCCTCTCATGGATTCGGTAAGTCTATTCCATGATGACTTTGAATGGATTCAGACTATTGATTATAAGCACGTCCCTTTTCGTTGCAGAAAATGTCATGAGCATGGTCACCTTCTCAGAGACTACCCACTGAACCAGAAACCTGCTTCTGCTTCCCTTATTGCTGGACAAGATGCTGACGGCTTTACTAAAGTCTCCTCCAAGAAGAAGCACTCCAAGAAAACTCCTATCATCTCTACCGCCCCAAACATTCCCAGTACCAGCAACAGTTTTGAGGTTCTGGCTCCTCAGCATCTTTTAGATGCTCAACAGGGGCAGCCTCTTTCTTCTAGCCCCCCTCCGAACGCCCCTAATTCGAATCTCAAATCTTATTCAGCTTCTGATTTAACCAAAGCCTCTACAGCCACCTCTTCGGTTGAGATCCAAACCAATCCCACCATTTCTACCTCTGCGCTCATGGATATAGACTGCTCCCAAATATCTGTCCCACCCTCAGGGTCGGAAGACATTGAACTGAATACCCCAACTATTATGGAGGACGAACCTGACAATTTCGACATCAGGGAGATTGACATTCTGGCTCTTGAGGAAGCCTGCCATCAGAAAGAATAAAGTAAAATTAAACCTCATTAGATTGACAAGTTAGCAGTGGTCCTCTCACGTGCTCAGCAAAGGAACTCCCTGGGCATCCAAGCTGGAGGACCTTGGGACGGCAGGAAAATTATGAAGGAACAAAAAAAACGTGGGAGAAAGACAACTTTACAGAGAACCATCATAGCAGGAGAAATACTGGTGGAATCAGACAGATTCCCTCAGTTGAAAAAGTTCTACCAGTCCCTCCTGACCAGTTCCTCATGAAGCTAGTTTTGTGGAATGTGAGAGGGCTAAACAGCCCCTCAAAGCATAGGATGATTAAAAATATGATTCAGAAATACAACCCCTATATGGTCTTCCTACAGGAGACGAAATGCAATAGCAATACTCTTGAACTCATTATGGCCAAAGTCTGGACTAATTGTAGATCAGAATCTGTGGATGCGTCTGGGGCTTCGGGTGGGTTAGCAATTCTGTGGGATCCCCAAATCCTCTCTTTATATGACTTCCATGCCTCCCATTTCTGTATACATTCGAATTTCCATTTTCTAGGCACCAATATTCATGGACACCTAACCAATGTGTATTTTCCGCAAGAAATTCAAAAGAAATTAGATCTGCTCAACACCTTGACAGATCTAAACTCTACAAGGCGCTTCCCGCTCTAGTTTTGTGGAGGGGATTTCAACATGACCACCACGTTAGAAGAACGTTCCGGCGGCAGGCACAGACTTGAAGGAGACTGCTTAGGCTTTAAAGACTTCATTTCAGTTAATCAGCTTGTGGATATGCAAACCTCTAATGGCACATTCACTTGGACCAACAAACGCAGTGGGCCGCGGCATATCGCTTCCCGGTTGGATCGATTTCTCATGACAGACAACGCTATTCATCTTGGAGGGGATTTTCATTCTTCCATACTTCCCCTCGCTGGCTCGGATCATTGGCCCATCCTCCTGCAATGGTCTCGTCCGGGTGCGCATTGCAATAGACCTTTTAGATTCGAATCATTCTGGTTCTCCCATGCTGGCTTTAAAGACTTTGTCACCAAGGAATGGCGTTCCTTTGTTCGAGCAGATGGCTCAAAAATGTTCCAATTCCAACAAAAACTCAGGAATCTTAAGCTCTCTCTCAAGCACTGGAATAAAACCCACTTTGGCAACATCTTTGACAAAAAAAGGGAGTACGAGCTTCAAATGAACCTTCTGCAGCAGAAAATCATAACCGAAGGCAGAACAGAGGACTATGACAAACAAGAAAATGAGCTCCTAACAAAAATTGACAAGAGTAGACATCAGGAAGAGACGTTCTGGAGACAAAAATCTCGTATCATATGGCTTCAAGATGGCGAGAAAAACACCAAGTTTTTCCATAGATCCACTATACAGTGAAGGATGCATAATCATATCGCCTTTCTTAACAGCGATCAAGGGACTCACCTAGAAACGCATGAGGACATTGACAAAGAACTTAGAGGGTATTTCAAAAACATTTTGCAGGAACCGGACGGAAACCGCGAGCAAGCTATTTTCTCTATCACTCAACATATTCCTAAAATCATTACGGAGGACCACAATGCAATGCTTCTTCAGTCGGTTACTCTACATGAAGTTGAGAAAGCTATAACTCAGCTAAAGGAGGGGAAAGCGCCAGGCCCGGATGGTTTCACTACCAATTTTTTTCACTCTTTTTAGGAGCTTATTAAGTTGGAAGTTTGGGCTTTAGTGGAGGAATCTCGATCCATGCATTGGATCCTTCCCTCACTGAACTCAACCTTCCTCACTCTCATTCCCAAAGAGGAGAACTCAAGTACCCCAGATAAATATAGACCCATAGCGCTTTGCAATGTTATTTACAAGTTGATCTCCAAAGTTATGGCAAACAGACTTAAGCCTCTCCTTCCTCTTCTTATTTCGCCAGAGCAAACTGGTTATTTGGAGGGTCGTCAAATTTTGGATGGAATAATCCTTTCACATGAAGTTATCCACTCCCTCAAAATCCTCAAGAAACCAGGTATGCTTCTTAAACTTGATCTTTCAAAAGCCTTTGATAAATTAAGCTGGAATTATATCAAACATGTCCTATTGGCTTTTGGTTTCAATGATGCTTGGACTAGATGGGTAATGAGCCTTCTCTCCTCTCCCAGTTATTCCATCCTCGTCAATGGCTCTCCATCTTTACCGTTCCGGTCCTCAAGGGGTATTCGTCAAGGGGACCCCTTATCCCCTTTCCTCTTTGTGCTCATGGCGGAGGGTCTTGGTCATCTTATTAGTCACGCTGCCTCCTCTGGTTCTATCAAAGGTATCTCTCTCCATGACAACCCCCCCATTACTCATCAACAATTTGTAGATGATAATTTGCTCTTTGGCCATCCCTCTGTTCAAGAAGCCCGTACCCTTAATTCTCTACTTAACACTTTCTCGGAGGCCTCTGGTACTACCATAAACGCTGTTAAATCCCACATTTTCTTCTTCAACACCCCATCCATCACTCAGCATAATATAGCTCGAATTTTGGGCTTCAAAATTGATGTTCTTCCCTCCAAATATCTTGGCGCTCCCCTGATTGACTCAGCCATAAAGCATTCCTCTTGGAGAGCCCTACTAGATAAGATGGATGCTCGCCTTTCCTCCTGGACCTATCGCTCTCTCAACTTTCCTAGCAGAGTCATCTTAATCAAATCTGTTCTTCAAGCCATGCCTCTTTACCTCTTTTCCATTCTGGCTTCTCTTAAATGGGTGTTGAAGGAAATTCGCAACATTCAAAGGAATTTCCTTTGGGGTTCCTCGAGTCTCAACAGAAAATGGGCTCTTGTTAAGTGGACTGAAGTTTTCACTCCTAAAAATACTGGGGGCCTGGGCTTAAGAGACCCGCTTCACAGCAATCTCACCATGGGGGCTCGAATATGGTGGAACTGGGTCTACAAACCTCACATCCCTTGGGCCCGTCTCTGGAAGGATAAATATGCTCCAGGCAGGTCACAGGCTGATCTCATCTGTCTCAATTCTGACGAGCCTGGCTCTTTGATATGGAATGCGGAAAAACTTCCTGGCGCCTTCATTCAAACTCACAGTTTCTGGGAAATCCATTCAGGAGACAAAGCTAGATTTTGGGAGGATTCTTGGCAGCAGTTGCCGAAGCTCTCCTCACTCTTCCATAAACCTCTTTGGAAAAATAATCTTCGGAATAACATCCCCTCTCATGTCAACAATTTCTGGCAACCCAAATCTTCTCATGGTTATCAGGTCTGGAAACCAGCAATTCATTGGCAAGAAGATTGGCTTGGATAAACCTCTGACGATATTGAACAGGAGCTCAGTGTTAGAAGAATTAAAGTTTCCAATCAAGCTGACAAATCAAGATGGGGATACACTACTCGGGGTAACGTCTCTACTCAAGAAGCTTACAGATTGCTCTTTTTCCCGCAGCAGGATCAGCAGGATCGTATTTGGGCTCAAGTCTGGCAACCTAACTCTTGGCCTAAAATCTCCTCCTTCCTTTGGCTCCTCAGCAAAGGAAAAATTCTCACCTGGGACAACCTCTTAAAAAGAGGCTTTATCGGTCCTTCAAGATGCCCGAATTGTCAGTCTCAAATTGAAACTGTGCTGCATCTCCTTGATTCTTTCTCATTAGTAACTTATCTATGGGATCAATTCTCTTTATGCTTTGGAAGAACAGGGCGACTGGAAGGGGATATTAACAATACAATCGGAAGATGGCCTTCACTTCCGTTTCAATGTAATCTGCTCAACAATATTTGGAATTTGTTCTTGGGATTCATCTATTGGGCCACCTGGAAGGAGTGTAATCACAAAATTTTTAAGTATGTTGCCACTCCGAACGCAATCATTTGGTCCAATCTTAAGCGCAATCTACAAGAAACATTGGCTCTAACTCCCTGGAAAGATTCAGATATGCCAACCTCACCATATGAATGTCTCATTTGGAAGCGATGGGACCTTGAACTCTCTCACACCAATCAGCATTCCCAGAATACTATGAAGCATTCTAACTCTCCCCTCTCCTGGTCGCCTCCTATGCCTCGTTCTTTCAAAATGAATTTTGATGGAGCGGCCAAGGGAAATCTGGGTCTTGCTGGTTTTGGAGGCATATTCAGGAATCATGAGGGAACAATGGCTCACATATATTTCGGCTCTATGGGTCGCGACTCCAATAATGCTGCTGAACTCGAAGGCTTATGGCGGGGGTTGAGTATAGCAGAGAGAGATAATTTCTTCCCACTGGAAGTTGAAGGGGACTCTCAGATCTTGATTGAAGCGAAAAACCGTCTCCACTCAGGCGCTACTGCTTCCAACGTTGATTCTAGTTGGCGGCTACAAAGTAGACTGGAACTTATTGAAAATTGGCTCAAGATGCCTAAAGCTATAACCTTTAAGCATATTAGACGCACAGCCAACACTGTTGCTGATCGGTTGGCCAATCAAGGAGCTCTACAATCAAATCCCTACTACAAAGGTTTGCTACAGAACTCCCATGATGAACAACTCATATAGGACTGCACATCCTTGGTGCAAAAGGATATCCAAAACCCGAATGTGGGTGATCTGCACGTTTAATAGGGGACTTGGATGGTTGGCGGGCGTGTGGTGTTCATTCACCGCCATTCTTCTCGGCACCCTCTGTGCATTCAATTGTATTTACTTTGACAGGTCCGGAACATTTAAGTGGCACAATCCTCCAGTCTCACGCTCCATCTACTTTGCCATGGCTTCTTCGGGACGCTTCCATTTTGGTGTGTTATCCTCTAGCTCACGAGGTAATCCGAGCACCTCTGTGCATAATTCCTCTGGCTCTCAACACTTTGGCCTCCGCCCTGTCTCTCTCCTTGTGGAGATTGACACCCGCCATCTCTCCAGTCTCAACCTGAGATTCACCTTTGCGCTCAGTTTCAAGCCCTTGCTTCTGATTTCCATGCCTCGTCTGAGACACAGGATGAGAAGCAGAAGGGGCCTCTGTCGAGGGGGTCCTTCTCGTCATCCTTCGCCATCCTCGCCTAGCTCTTCCTCGTCGCCTTCTAATGCCTGAAGAGGTATTTATCCCAATACTCGCAGCGGTAGGAGCTCTCAGATGGGGCGTAGGAATGATTTGTTGGCCAGAAACCTCTCCAGTTTACTTCCGGGTCAGCAACACACAGCCCATTCTCGTTTCCCCTGCCTGCTCAACATGCCTACTATCAGGGCCTCTATCACTATTTAATTCCATGAAGAACAGCCTGTTTCGACAACCAAGCTGTCCGATTCTCCTCCAATGAACTTCACTTCTGACAAGGCCGGTTCTCCTCCTCGCTATGATCCGAAGCAGAAGTCGGTTGCAGGTGGTTCCTTACAGGACCTATTCGTGGATGGTGGTGCTCTCAAGGGAGGCTGCTCCATTGCTCTGGGCGACGAGGGTAAGGTGCACCCTTCCAATCAAGCTGCTTCGAATGTCAATGCTGCTATGCAGGACGAGGATGATCTCGATGCTCTGGCATGCCCGGTGGTTGAGTCGCCTCAATCGTCTTTCGGTAATCAATGGCCTCTCCTAATTCTGTTTGGTTTTGGTTTGCTCTTTGTGCCAGAATCGGCTCTGGCTCGCGTATGATGACTTGGTTTAGTTGGTTCAACCTTTTTTGTTGTTTTGAATGCCGGGTTTCCCCCAGTGGGCGACAGATCATTTTGTATAACTATGTTTACATCTCTGAAGCTGAATACTGTAGGTTAATACTCTGTATGGACTCTCAGGCTGGTTTTCCCTTCCAGGGCAGCTTCTCTGTGCTTAGAATTATTTCTGTCCAGCATAGATGTTTCAGTCTGCAGGATCTGTGTGTTGTTATTCTGTTAAACTTTCATGGCTGTGCTAGAATTCCCATCTATCGGGATAGAATTTCTGAGGCTTTGGCCTCCATGTAATCTTTTTGTATATTAATAGATTAAATCTTACTCAGAAAAAAAAAAAAAAAGATTACATGGTTTATGGTTTTTGTTACCTCAGTCACAACTATTGTTGTTAGCCAATTTTCACATTGAATTCAACATGTGTAGGTCTTTCTGATTTGTTTTTCTCTTTGGTGAATGGTAAATACTTTTAATGGTATAGGCCCTCTTTGACATAATGATTGGGTAGTCAATTTATCTTTTTTTTATCTATAAACATAATCTTATTTTTAAGGAATAATTATGCAAAGATGATTTCATCATGCCAGGTTTCAACTTTCCTAATTGGTCAAGTTCCTTATCTTGTAAAATTTATGATGATGACCACGAAATTGTATTTAAATATTTCTACCATTATCTAATGAAATGTTCCTCAACCCCAATCTCAGCAATGAAAAATATATTTATCAGTATTCATTTGAAGGTTATTATTTTTTGAGAAGAAAAACTATCAAAGTTGAAAATAGTTACTACACAAATTTTTACGCCATCCCTAGCCCTTAAGGAGTTGACCTGCCACCCCATCTATTAAGTAATATTTTATTGATTAACAATAACCATAGTTTAATTTTAAATATAAATAGTCAACTAGATTATAGGAGGTCTCTTCACGAGTTGGCCTACGATGATCATAGGTCCTAATAAAGTGACATTATCATTGCTGGTCACCAAGCTACGGTAATGGCCTTCGGTCATAAAACTGAAGGGCAAGAGGTCTCATCACGAGCTGAATTTTTCTGTAATATTCCAAATTAGTTGCTGCTAGTTGGAATATTATATGTTGTTCTATTTTGCAGGTTAGAAGAAAAAATGGGGTAGAGAGACCCTTAAATATCTTTAGTAGAAATAAAACATTCCTAATGTGAAAGGGGTTTGTGTAGGTAGGCAAAATAAAGCCACCTTTGGTGTGGAAAGGGGGCAATGCATGAGGACTAGAACCTTGTTGACCAAGTCAACAACACTACTAAAAGAGAAGGAAAACCAGTGGGAACAACGTAGTTTTGATGGAGGACTCTTTGCAAGGAAGTAACCTCATGAATGTGTGGGGTCCAGGGTGAGGAGGCTCACTAAGAATAAAAAGGAAGGGAGGGAAGCCATGAGAGTCATTCAGAATCTTGTTTATGTTTGAGTCTTATGACTTCTTGCATGCTTCAGCTATTTAGCTGGGTTTGTTGCACTGTTTAGTGCAAGGGATTCTCATGCGGGAGTTCCACTCTCTTTCTTGGTTCAGCTTGTTGAAGGGATCTAAGAGGAGAATTCTAGGCTACATTTCCACTATCTGACTTGGGTTCAAGTAGTCACCAACTCGTACAGTGTAGTATCTTGCAGAAACTACATCATTTCTGAAGGTGATGCTGTGGAAGGGTTAAATCCCTTGATTTTGTGCTAGTTTCTTGGAGAAGGGGGCTCTTCCTCTCCTAGAAGGCTAGTAAGGAGGGACTTCAGCCATTTTTATGTGCTATAATGTATTATTCAGCCATATCATATACAAATTTGCAGTAAAGTGCGTGATTTTATGCATAGATATCATTTTGTACTTGTGCTCTTATGAAAACCTTGCCGGGTTGTCTCCATTTTGTGTAAAAGAGGCTAGACCTCCATTTTTCTTGGCTCTTTGATTAATGAAATCTCCAGATCTATTATGAACCATATTTTTCTGTAGAAACCCTCATAGAATAATGTTGTTACATGCTTCATAATTTCTTTTTGGTGAAGTCATGGGCTGTGGGTGTGAGGTATCAGATTTGAAAAAAGACTGAAGACTCTGAAATTTCAGACAACCTGTGACAGCCAAAACTCTTCCACAAGAAATGGAGGGTACTAAAGTCCTAGGGGGCTAGGTTCCCACTTAGTTGAGCAAAACATAACAAGTACAATTCCAAAACGGGCAGAGACAGAGGTCAGACAACCCTGAACAGAGGCTCAGACAAACCTAGGAAACTTTCAGAAAAATTCCTGCAAAAAGTCCAGGTCGCAGTTTTTGACTTGTTTTCAGCAGAGGTCACAGTTTTTGGGCTGAAAGGTGTGTCTTGAGGGTCCAGGTCGTAGTTTTTTGGCCAAAAAGTGCGACCTGCACTTTCGACACTCTCAGCGGTAGATTTCAGAAAAAATTGTCATCTCAGCTATGGTTGATGTTTGTCACCTGCGCAATAGGTCCGAAAACACACAAAAGTTAGAATTTTGATCATTTTATGGTTTTAGAGGTTAAAAAAAAATCAAGAAAAGCAAAAAAAAGAGGCTAAAGAGAAATCCTAGGGTTTGAAGTAGCTGGATATGCAAGGATCAGAAAAATGACAGAGGTCGTAATTGTAACCCGTGTGGAGTCACCAGTTGTTAGTATGAATCTTAACTCCAAGCGTACGAAAAAATACCACTTTACCTATGCATAATAAACAACCCTAATAGCAAATATGGCTGCTAATATCCTCAGATCTGCAGTTAGGTGATCAAGATAAATGCTGCAAAAATCTAGATCTATGCATTAAAAAACATTAAGCAGTAGAAAAAACAAGATTTACTCCATGCATTCAATAGACAAGACAAGAATATGTTGAATGAATTTTGTATTAATGGCACATGGGAGGAAAAAACAGAAGGGTGTTACTAGTTCTCCTCAATGGGATGGGTTCTTATAAGTCCTCAACACTTCAGATCTAAAACTCCTCTCTGTTGATGGTGTAGAAAACCCAGACAAAAATGGTAGTGAAATATGACTATGATGGTGGATCAATAATCAGACCAAAAGTATAGATCCAGAGTGATCTTTAGGCAAAAAAAGGTGGTAAATGAATGGGAAAACCCTTCTATTTATAACAAAATATTAAGTTAGTCTAGATATTGGTGCACAGTTAAAATATTATTAACCAAATCAAGATCCAACTTTTATGGGATATTTTAATATATTTTTTGGAGGGAAAAGGAATTTGACTTGGGTCAAATCCCTTTATTTGTAAATAATAAATAAATAAATTATTTATTTATCATTTTAAGGATGTGGTTGAATAATAATCAAATAAATAATGATTCATTTAATTATTTTAAGGGTGATTTAGTCAGATTTAACAAAGAATGTTATTTAAATAAGGTTTAAATAATTATTCTTAGAAAATAATAAGATAAATAATGATTTATCTAATTAATTTCCTTGTTTTGGGTTAAATATAACCAGGAATATTAATTAAATTGATGTTTAACTAATTATTCCTTGATGAAAATCAAACAAATGTAGATTTATTTAATATTTCCTCATGGGGTTTCCTGTTTAGACCATAAACAACTTAATAAAGGTGGTTTACTAAGTTATTTTCATAGTGAAAGAAATTTTACTTAGGGTAAAATTGGTCTTACATGGTATACTTGGGTCCATATAATGATAATAGGTTAGATGACCAAAAAATGGTGTAACATATTTCCACCTAGCGTGCGAGCGTTAGGAGCTAATCGTATGACAGAAGTATGTTGTAAGAACTCAATCACTAGACACCGAAGGAGAAGTCAAAGAGAGAGAAGTATAAGGTAGACCAAAGTGCTGAAAGGACTAGACCCTGAGGAGGTGAGACTTACAGGTGCGACAAGTCTCTTTTATGAGTGAGTACCTGTGCTATAGGTGGTGGGGGATGCATACCTATCCCCGCCGAGACAAAGTACAAAGAATAAGGCGTCTAGTAAACAAGGGACTGAACAATATAGTACATGTTGGCATAAACATGAGCTAGATAAAAAACACAATAATGAATCCCATATACATATTGTGCATGGGATAACAACGAGGACTTGTACAATAATATCTGAGTACATGAGATATAAATAGAACCTAGATGCCCCTGTAAACAGGAAAGGGCTTTGAAAATCTAACTGATACATGCAATCAAAAAGGTGTTGTAAGCGGTTGAGGCCAACATCATCAAATCTATAGAGCTGCATCGAAGGCTGAAAGGAAGAAGTCATCTGGGTATGTGGGGGGCTACCTGTAGGGCCACCCCCTCATGAGGGCTGAGACATCTCACAGACACCCGGGAATCACTGATATCAACTGTTGCATCACTAGACCATCAAGTATACAGATCTCAATCATGCTGAGAGGAGTTGGAGTTGAGAAAAAATCAAGTCAAAAGGGAAATAAGGAGTCCCTTTGCCTGATCTGAGGCACCGAACAAGAGTGGAAGTTGGAACCAAGGTACACCGCCCTCTAGACCTGTCTTCTGGAATGAATGAGCTCATGTCAACAGAAGGAGGTCCACCATACGTGATGAAATAAGGGATCCTTAGCTAAGGCATGAGAGAAAATAGTAGAGTGACTGACAAACTGACACTAGGGATGATGATGAAATGGGGGGTATTGAGTAGCGGGTGGACGACTTCCTTTGTTTAGAGCATAAAGGGTATGGATGACCTGGCAGCAATTGACACAATATCATGAGGGATAGGGGATAGTGTGTTGAAGGCCATAATGTGCGACACGAGAGAGGAATCAAGCAATGAAGGAGGACTATGAAGGGATACAAAGGGACTCAGGATAGATTCCATGAATGCAATGATGACTTAACTCAGATTCTCTAAACAAGGGTGACTCAATGGTGCTGCCACACGGAAAAGGTCCAATGGGGACCATAAAAAAATGAGTACATGACGGTTACTCATGAAGAAAATCGACACGAACATGGGCAAGTATGGAGGCAAAGTAGTGCCTCAAAGTACAAGTGTTGCAAGTGAAGAAATTTCGATTTTGGGGAGTAGTGAAGTGATGCTTCATGGAAAAAATGTGTCTTGGTGAAGTATCAAATCACAAAAATCATGAGTTGGCTACCTAAAGAAAATAAAACATGCCTTTCTAGAAGGAAATTCTAAGGGTAATATCTCTTCAGATAGAGTGCATTGCGAGGATTGGGAATGGGATGGCCGTCGAAGTCCTCTAATAGATATGCTCCCCGATCTAAATCCTTACTGATGATGTAAGGTCCTAGCCATAATGAGTAAAACTTCCCATGACCAAGTACATCATGGGCTTGGTCATACACTAGAACAAGATCACCTTCGTGAAAAGTACGAGGGTGGAAGTTTTGGTCATATTGAGCTTTGGTGCGTTTCTTATCCACCTCAATGGTTTGCAATGAAACACGACGGTCTTCAGAAGCACACTCAAGCATGATAAGTCATTGTTCTAAAGGTTGGGTGTCAGGGAGAAGTTCGACGGATAGATGAAGGGAATGGATTTCACACTCGATCGGTAAGACTGCCTCCTCTCCAAAAACAAGGTCGAAACGAGTAAACCCGATGGCGGTTTTAACAAAAGTTCGATAGGCCCACAAAGTAGGGAAGAGAATAAGGTGCCAGTTGGTTTTGTGCTTATCCACCATTCATTGAAGCATGGTTTTAAGAATTTTATTGACTGTCTCAACTTGGCCATTACCTTGGGGGTAATAAGAGGAGGAATATTGGTGCTCAAAGCCCAATAGTGAGGATAGCTCATGCCATATCTCATCTTCAAAATGTCGGCCATGGTCAGAGACCAATTGTTTCAAAACTCTGAATTGAGCGGTCACATGGTTAAAGTAAAAGAGGGTTGCAGTAGTTGCCATGTTGTTAAACGTTGGCATGGCCTCAGCCCATTTGGTGAAATAGTCAACCACTACAATGATATACTTATGGTTACCAGCTAATGATGGTCGACACTCCATAAATTCTATGGCCCAGTTATAGAAGGGACTAGCTGAGATAACAGGATGGAGGGGAGACAGAGGGGCTCGTGCCTTAGGGGAAAAATGTTGGAAATTGGGACAATGTTTGACTGCCTCAATGCAATCACCAAAGAGAGAAGGCCAAAAGTACCCAACGTGCATCAATTTTTGGGCAGTGGCAAGACCAGAGACGTGGACATCACAAACACCGCTATGACAGGAATTGAGGACTTGTTCTACTTCAGTGTGTGTGAGACAATGACGAAGGACAGAATCTACACCATGACGATAAAGGTCGTCACCGATAAGAAGGTAGCGGGGGGCCTGGTGTCGGATATGTCGTCGAGCATCACGGTCAAGATGGAGGAAAAACTTTTGAGTTCGCAAATAAGTGAGGATGTCCCAATACCAAGGGTCATCAGTGGTAATGGAAAATAAATGTTCATCGGGGAAATTATCATTAACTAGAGGATCCTGCGTACCTGTAGGTAGTTTGGAAATGAGTTCAACGAGGGCTAAACCTTTCTTACTTTTTGGTGTGACAAATTCAAGATCGAATTCCTGGAGGATCATGATCCAACGGGCGTATTTCCCGCTGATGATTCGACAACTCAATATGAAGGCCGTAGGGTTGGAATAGTCACGAACTTGATGGAATGCATGAGGATGTAATGACGAAGTTTCTGGACCGAGAACATGACAACAAGTGCTAATTTCTCTTCGTATGAGTAGGATACAGGAGGTCCTGCCAGGTTCTTACTGACATAAAAGATAACATGCTCAATTCCATTGTCATCTTCCTGAAGAAGGACTCCAGCGATCGAGTAGGTGGAAGCGGAGATATACAGGATGAACTCCCTATCAAAGTTAAGGGGAAAAATAAAGGGAGTGGATGTGAGAGCATGCTTCATGGCATCAAAATACTTTTGAGCATATGCATCCCATAAAAAAGGGATATTAGAGTGGAGGAGTCTAAGGAACCCAACGCGGTGGTGGCATAGTCAGGTATGAACCGGCAAAGGAAATTAGCTTTGCCTTGGAGGATTTGTAACTGGTGTAAAGTACGGGGGATAGGAAGCTCAAGGATGGCTTGAAATTTCAATGGGTCAAGCGTGATACCATATTTAGACACAATGAAGCCTATAAGACGGTCGACGGGCACACAAAAGACACACTTCAGTGGGTTGAGGCAGATATTATACTTGTGACATCGGAGAAAGACGATACGTAGATCGTGGAGGTGTTGCACCTGATGTTTAAAATGCACAGTGAGGTCGTCTAAATAAGCAAGGATAATATGAGACAGGTCATGGAAACAGTAAGACATAGCCTGCTGAAAAGTGGCTCCTGTGTTTTTAAGGCTGAATGGCATGACTCGATAGGCAAAGGTTCCCCACAGACTAATGAACACGGTTTTGATTTGATCAGCACGACGAATAAAAATTTGGTTGTACCCAGAGAAACCATTCATAAAGGATAGAACCTCATGCCCCGCACACTCATCAATGATTTGGTCAATGAATGGTGTGGGGAAGTTGTCTTTGGGACAAGCTTTATTCAGATTGAAAGTTAGTGCAGACATGAATGGTGCCATGTTTCTTGAGAATGGGAACTGGATTGGACACCCAAGTGGTGTATTCAATGGGATAGATAAAACCAGCCTGCTTGAGCTTATCGATTTCAGCTTTGACAACTTCTCTTCATGAAGGATTAATGGGTCTCAACTTTTGACGGACAGGATTGGCATCAGGCCATGTATCGATATGGTGTTCCACAATGGCAAGATCAAGTCTGGGCATTTTTTAATAGGACCAGGCAAAAATATCACGGAATTCTTTGAATAGCTTGGTGTAAGCCTCAACTTCTTCCAGGGTGCAATGGGCGCCCAAGGTGATATTTTCTTCTATCCCTGGTTTGTCAAAAACGTCAATTTTAATGGTAGGAGAGATATTGGCCATATTTCCTTCTTCGAAAGCATCAGGTGCAGGGATGGGATTTCTAAACCAATCGACCTCATCAGGAATGAAGTCTTTAGTTTCCATAACATATTGGTCATGGGACTGCTATGGGAGGAAGTATGTGTGGTGGTGCATATCATCCCATGGAAAGTCAGGTTCTGTCATAACTTCCATAATGTCTTCATCGGAATGGAATATGGGGTGATTAGAGGAAAAGATACCTCCTGACGTGGTAGAACTACCTGACTCATCATCATGTGAAGAAAGGCTCACATGCGCAACGTCATGGGGGATGACAAAAGAGTAAGAAGATAAAGGATCTATCGATGTTGAACCCAGGGTGATTGCTGAAGGGAGTTCAGGTGAAACATCAGGGGAAGTCTCCAAGGGGACTTCTGCCGAGGGTCTCATGGATGGTGATAGGTAGAAAATGTGGGCCAAAGGCTCTGTCGTCTTAACATCAGGAGGTGGAATGTCAATGGGAGCAGGCAGATCCTCTGGTTTTGCTGGAGCAGAACTCGCAGACAAGTGAGAGGTGGACTTGTCATGCTTGGCCTCGAATTGGTGGAATGCCTCCAAAGAGGAGTGATACTCTTCAAGGTGGGGACAAAGGTGAGTGTAATGGCCATGGAAATTGCACAAAGCACAGGAGTGATTGGTGTGCAAAGTTTTTAGTTTCGGGACTGAATCGGGTATAGTGACATAAACCTCAGGGATGTAAGGCTCCGGAAACGTCTCATTGACCATGGACTTAAGGTGAGCCAACTTTGGACAAGTGTGGGTGGCATGACCGACAACATCACATAAAGCACATTGGATAGTGCATTTTGGTAGTCGAGGAGGGGCAATATTTGTCGAAGTGGCCTTGTCTTTGGTTGACCCCATGCGAGCTTTGCCCTTCTTACCTGAAGCAATTGCAACAAGAGGTGGTTCGTGTTGAGGTGGCTGAGGCACTGTTGCAGCGAGAGAAGTCATGGGGATCAGTTGAACTGAGGTCAAAGCAAGATAAGGTTTGGGTTGACCAGGTGGGGTAGCGGCTGGAGGATCAAGGTGCTAGACGGGAATCCCAAGGGTCAAGTTAGGAAGAGAGAGGGTGGCCATGACAGTTGTTGTATAAAATCCTGGTGTGGGAGCTAGGAACGGTATCTGACCAGAGGGGTAATGGACAGGCAGGACAGCTCCTAAATTGTTAAGGCCTGGAGGAACCATTCTAGGAGGGTAGAGAGGCTCATGGATACTAGCTAAAGGGACAGGAGGAGGAGGTACAGAAGGCTAAATCGAAGGGCTAGGAGTAGGCTATGGAGGGCGAGGAGGCTACTAACTAGCTGAGGCGGGATGCTTGAGAGCAGCCCGAGACGATTGCATCATGCAAACATTTAATGAGCTAGGATCAAAGATAGGAGGAGGAAGACCAGGAATGTACCAAGTAATGAGGAATATTTGTAGACTCCGGGTGAGACACTGGTCAAAGGATTGACGGTTTGCTTGTTGGCCACTAAAGAGATAGTGGACTAAGGGGAGGTCTGAGACTTCGGTTCATAATATGTCAACTGGTCAATGGTGACTATCTTTCCGTTATGAGGGAAGTACATCTTGCGGTGGACCGCGAAAGGGACAACAGACATCGCATAAGTGTAGCTACGACCCAATAGAATGTTGTAATCTAAGGGGGAATCTATGACTTCTACATCAACGCAAGCAGTCTTTCCCGTAAGAGTAATAGGACAATTGTGGAATAAGCCAATGGGATGGGAGGTGTGGCCATCCCACACTTAGAGAGTGATCATGGAAGGAGCCAACTCAGGTGATCCGAGTTGCTTCCAGACCGAAGCGGAAATCACATAGGTGGATTCCCCCTCATCAATAATGCACTGGGAAATGTTGGCATTCCGGATCTTGACTGGGATTTGGAAAGTGATAGAAGTAGGGAGAGGAGGATGTTCTGACTGGTCGACATTAAAGAAAATAAATTGATTGTTGGAAGGATCTACAACACCCATGGTGGATAGTAGAGCTTTTCGTTGTGAAGGGCACGACTAGAGGAGTTCCAGTGTTGAAATGGCAGTAAGAGATTGTACCAAATAATATACTATACTATACGAATGGGCAGCTTTTCCAGAAGTAGCATTTCGGCATAGTGGTCCCTTAGGGATCTTGGTATGAACCTCCACCTTAGGTTGAGGGATCTGCAAGGGACCATTAGGTGTCGAAAGAGGCTCTGTAGAGATCTAAGGAGGCGGCTCGGGGACAGACGTAGCGGGAGGCTTATTGTACTAACAGGACCTAGTCTGAAGATTGATGTCTACAGTTAGAGGTTGATCAGAGTTCATCATGAGAATCTGGTAATTAGAGGTACTAGATGGAAGAGGTGGAGTAGCCACCTATCCTTCAGGTGGTTGGGTAGCCACAAATCCTTATTGAGAGAAAGGATCAGTAAGCACAACCGGTTGACTAGGTGCAACACTAGGAGGGATGGAAGGGGAGGCTTGCTGTCCTCATAATGTTGCTTGAGACTCCCACAGCTGCAACATCTGTGGTAAAAGAGGTCAATCATGTGTGTAATGACCATAAACACCACAACAAGAACAAGGCTTGTTCGTGCGAACATGCCTATCCTACTTGGGCTGGGTGCCCTATTGCTGGTTAGTAGTGTTAGGAGCATTATTTTGAGGATTAGGTCCAAGATTACCAGGAGCAGACTGATTTTGAGTGCCTTTCCTCTTATTTTTGGAGGGAGGAGGATTAGTCGTGCCCTTTTGTGCATATACTTGCCCCTGAGGGGGCGGTGGCTGCTGTTGCAAGGGTTCAGAAGGCAAGGGAGGAGGCAGTGCTAATGTTGGAAGAGTTGGGGCACCAGGATGTGGATATGGATAATAAGGAGGTTGGGTAATAGTGTGGTAAGTAGGAGGTTGGGAAAAAAGAGGAGGCATGCCGTATCCTGGATGTGTGTTATCGGGAGGGGGAAAAGTGCAGGAGGTGTTGCCCCCCCCTCAGGAAATCCATAGCCCATGGGAGGTTGAGTGTATGGATTAGAGAGAGCTCCAATGACACCGTCGGTGGTGTGAGATTCCCTCGGTGTGTTGGCACCACCAAGTCTGGGAAGATCAGGTAGAATGGTATAAACATAACCCGACTGAGCATAGATCAAGTCATATTTTAGCACAATTTGGAGAGCGACTTCTTCGGTTTGAGGAAAGTGCGATGCGACATGTTTCCCGATAGGTGGCAAAAGAGATCTAAGGAACTATTCCATGTAGACATAGAATTCAAAGGTAGGAGCTCGACATAAGCTCTTTTTTCTCTGCCATTCCTGGACATGGTCGGATAGGCGGGTTTGTTACACTGAAAACTGTCACCTTGGCACTGTACTTTGTCCTCGTAAAGCTTGCAGCAAGATATCAGGTCGTCTACAGTTCTTAACTCTATTGATTTGCCAGCCCTAACTGCCTTGATTTTTAATTGAAAATACCTTTCTAACAGAAACAAAGCATAATTTTTGGCAGGGCACCTACAAGCTAAGACATCAGTATATAATGAGCAGAGAATGTCCATTTGTTTTTGTGTTAATTTTAATTGGTTTCTTACCTTATCAGCTCTTATCTCTGCTTCTCGATGTTTTTCATGGGCTTCAGCTTCTGCCTCATGAACAATTTTCATCTGCTGCTATAATTCTTGGTATTTCCTCCTTGGGACAGTATCTTCTTCCATTTTTTCTCTCTCCATTCGAACCTGTGCCATTTCTTCTTGCAGTCTAACTAATTATGAATCACTAAAGGTTTGTTGACTGCTCGATTGGTTGTTTTAATTCAAAACTGGTTCTTCTGGAACAACTGATGTTGGGACGGCTGTTTTCTGCTCCCAGAAATCATAAGTAGGCTCTCGTACCGTTTCTTCTTCTGGAACATCTGATGTTGGGACGGCTGTTTGCTGCTCCCAGTCCTCATAAGTAGGCTCTGGTACCGTTTCGTCTTCTACCTGAGGGTTTCTATTAGCAGTGACCCTTCTCTTTTTCGATCTTCGCTTGATGACAGAGTTTCATCTTTTAGGAGTTCGCTTAGGTGTCTGCTTCATTTTTAAAATCCTAATGGTTTTCCTAAGCTGCTCAATCACATTATGAAGCTTTTTCCTTTCTCTGCGAAGCTTCTCTACTTCCGTTGTTCTCTTCTTCTTTCTTAAGGGGATAGCAGTTTTCTCATCTGACCCTAATTGCTCAGCAGGGCTTTGAGCCGTGCCCTCAGTGAAATCTTCTTGCACCTCTTCTTGGGGTTCTTGTTCCATAGTCTCATGCTCTTGATTAGATTCCTCAGGAATCATTTGCCCAGTTAACTCTGCGGTTTCCTGGGGGTTTCCAGATCGAAATGTTGGCTCAGCATGCGCATTCTCCTGTTCGTGCATCTCAGTAGAAGCAACCCTAGATTTGCTAGGGTTTGTTGTTTCATCAGTTACACCCCTATCAAAGGCAAAGCATTCTGGCATTTGATTAATGTCACTGTTGGGGTCCAGAGACCGTGCGTAATTGCTCATGTTGGCCAAAATCTGGGCCAATTGGTCTTCCTGCAGAGGGCTCGTGTTGACATTTTCGACAGGCTCTGTTTCATCCTCTTTGCTGCTATTCACATCATAGGTGTGATAACTACCTTCCTCATCCGAATACCGTATTTCACCTTCGACTTCTTCTTCCTCTGAATCTCATTCGATCTCTTCTTCATCCGAATAATGTATTTCTGTTAAGCCCCTATATTAATAGTGTAGTCCCTTATTATGTTAGTCAACCCTTATTATGTTAACCCCCTTATTGTTATTATTGTACCCTTGTAACCCACATTTTGTTATTATTGTGCCCTTAAATTATTATTGTTAGGTCGGCTAGGATTACATTGTGGCCCACTAGGATTACATTATGGCCCCATGGACTCCTATATAGAAAGGAGGTTTTGTAAATTGTATCATCCAAGAATTGTTCATTTATGTAATGTATTGGAGGTTGCCCCCTCAAAGTGGCTTATTTCTAAGGCGTTCATATCTCTTTTCTTCTATTTTTGGAGCTGGTTACACAACATTTGGTATCAGAGGTTGGGATTCTAGGGTTTCGCTGCTCCAAACAGGTCATCGTGGCATTTTCGCTATAACTTTTTTTATACGAAGTTTCAGAAGCTGAAATTTTTAGGGTGCGAAGCTGAAATCCTGAGGAAGATTTTCTAAAAATTTCAGAGCTTGGTTCGCAATATTTTCGGAGATATCATCTGTGGAAGTTAGGTATTTTTTCAAGCTCCTAAACAGGTCATCGTGGCATTTTCGCTATAATTTTTTTCTACAAAGGTTTAGAATCTGAAATTCGTATGGTGCGAAGCTGAAATCCCGAGGAAAGTCGTCAAAAAATTTCAGAGCTTGGTTCGCAATATTTTTGTAGATATGATCTGTGGAAGGTAGTGCTTTTTCAGGCTCCTGAATTGCATCTCAAAGAGGTGATCGTGGGAAAAGTTCAATAACACTCTCTCTGGGCAGTGAATTTGAGTGCCGTAAAAAGTGGTTGCAATTACACGGACTGTAGTTTCTTGGCTATCAATTTCAGAGACAAAGGATGAAACAGTGACACGTGGCAAGTTATACAAGTGTGCTCTACTGAACCAGTCCAGAATTAGGTCATTGTGGGAGATTGGACACAACTTTGTCTTGGAAAATCAAAATCAGATCAGACCTGTTGCATTGAAAAGAGAATTCAGAGGGCTACTTCGGTGGTGAATTTCAGGTATAGAAGAGCTGAAATCACAGAGATAATACAATTTCAATATCGAGCTCCTCAAAAGCAAGAAAAAGGTGTGTATTGTTTTTTCCGAATTGCATAAGTCTTGTTTGAAGAATCAAGTTGAATTGATTCCAAGGGCATATTGAAGAATTTTTGTCTGTAATGGGTTCTATTATGCCTCCAAAAAATAATTCCATACCCATTAAGCCCTCAGAAAGCTATACTATGATGCATGAAGTGGAAGAATTGCAGTATGAGATATCAAAATTACGGTACCAAGTGCAACAAATTTCGATCTTACGAAGAGCAACCGAAGATGACATAGATGGTTTAAAAGAAAAAATGAAGGCTAATTTGGATGGTTTGAAGGATCAAATAAAATCTAATATGGATGATAAAGTAGTGGAATATCACATCAAGAATCAACAACAAGTTCTCCAACTCTCAAAGGATAACCTAACTTTGGTGCAAAAACAAATGAAACAACCGGAAGATCAACATCACATCGAAAGAAGTTCTGAAGGAGTCACAGAAACAAGAATGCGACAAGTACAATCAATTTCAGATTATCTCAGCAAGTGGAAGAACTTTCCTGTAGAAGATTCCACATGGGAGGATGAGAATTTTATACAGAAGCATCAAGAAATAATCAAGCGTTGAGGACAACACTTGTTTGAAGGAGAGGGGCATGTTAAGTCCCTATATTAATAGGATATCCCCTTATTATGTTAGTGTAGCCCCCCTTATTGTTATTATTGTACCCCTGTAACCCCCATATTGTTATTATTGTGCCCTTAAATTATTATTGTTAGGTCGGCTAGGATTACATTGTGGCCCACTAGGATTACATTATGGCCCCATTGACTCCTATATATAGAAAGGAGGTTTTGTAAATTGTATCATCCAAGAATTGTTCATTTATGTAATGTATTGGAGGTTGCCCCCTCGAAGTGGCTTATTTCTAAGGCGTTCATATCTCTTTTCTTCTATTTTTGGAGCTGGTTACACAACAATTTCTTCCTCCTCTGATTGCTTTTCGCCATCAGTATGGTAACTTGCCTCTTCCTCATCCGAATAACGAGGTTGTTCCTCTTCATCTAAGTTGTTTAATTGCAGGGGTTGAGCACTGCTGCTCGGGAGTTCCTCTGTTACTTTCTTGCTTCATTTTAATCGGGAGGATTGTCTGTAAGTGGAGGGCCCGGATATTGAGCCAGCCATCCTTTTCCGTCTCGGAGTGGGTAAAGCCATCCCTCCTTCAATAGAAAAAATTAGCTCTTCCCAGCTGGTTTGCTGCTGGGCGAGGCTGTAACTTACTATTAGCCAAATCAAGCAATGGTGGCTGACCACCGTGTCTGCATGCTTTGCTTTTCTAATTCCACGAGCAATATCATGCAATAAAGAGTTTAAGAATGCAGGTAAATTGATAGTGCATTTTTGTTTTAGCACAGCTAACAGCTTAAGATAGCGAGGTCTTACCACGTATTTTCTACCGTCGCATGTTATGTAAGCCTACACGATCCTGGCTAATTCTGTCCATGGTTCGCCTAGCGACGCCGGGTGTACTCCTCTCCCTTTGACTATTAGCCTCTGTCCTTCATCTTGAAAGATTTGCATGGCCTCCCGAATTCTGATTTTCTTCTGAGTCCAGACAGTTCCCTGTGCGGGGATGCCGGATACTTCTGCAATTATCTCATCGGTCACTGCTATCTGCCTTCCTCTAACTTTGGAGGAACCTTCCTGCAAATTTAACAAGAATTCAGTAGCCACTGCTTCATTGGGTTGCTGCATTCTCATAAAGTATGTAATCCATCCCAGTTTGTCTAATATTGCCCGTGCAGCATCAGAGACAACCAACGTCTGAGGTTCGCTGCGAATTAAACGTCTGCCCATTTCTGTTCTTCGTTAATTGTTCTCAACACACAGTAACCTTAATGGAACAGCATAGTGCACAGTTTGCTAAAATTCGTTATTTTCTGAAAATGCAAGGGTTTTAATTCATAAAAATCTATTGCAGAGATACAGGTGAAGAAATTTTGGGTATCTGATCTGCATGCAGATATTTCCGCCCCCCAAACGAATGAAAGGTCGACCTCGACCGTCGATTAAGGTGGAATGTGTGGAACAACAATAGGACGGCAGTGAAAAAATAGGCGCAATCATGATAAAGTCAATCAAATTAAGTAATTACTGAAATCGATGCGTACAAAATAATGAGGGAATCGCGTTGTGATAATTCAAGTATGAGGTGAAGGGACAGCAAAAGATTAATGTAATTGCACTATTTACCACATTAAAGTAATATGACCGATTTATAATATTTTTCATGTGTGATGGTTCGGGGATAGAACTTATGGAATTTTATGCATTTCGTTTGATATTCACAGCAAAGATAATCTGCGAAACTGTTGTTCCTTTCAAAAGGAACAGCAAGGAAATGCTCTGCGGACATGCTGTTCCGTTTGAAAGGAACAACAAAAACACTGCGCGAAACTGCTGTTCCATTCGAAAGGAACGACAGAAAATATCCTACGAAGGTGCTGTTCCTTTGGAAAGGAACAGCAAAAACACTCTGCGAAACTGCTGTTCCTTTCAAAAGGAACATCATAAGTGTTGTTTCGTTAGAAAGGAACAACAACGCGAAAAAAACACAGAATTTTTATTATTTTTCGTTTATAAAGAAACTAAATTCAAACGAAATAAAGAAGTATTAACAAGGAAACGAATTTCAAAAACAGAAACCAAAAACAGAAAAAAAAAGAATGCATTATGTACAAAAATTTAAAAAACCAATTTATCAAACTGGCGCGGGAGAGGGATTCTCCCCTTCGGCAAGAATTTCAATGGTGGAGTCTTCCCTTAACTGCTGGCAAAAGGATTCACGGGTAAGCAGCTTACGATATAATCGAACTCGATGGCCATTAACCTTAAAGGAATGCCCAGATCCGTCAATGGTGACTAGTGTGAGAGTTTTTTTGGAATCTAAGCTTCTGTGATCCATAATATAAATTAGTAGAAATTCTTTTGGTAATAATCACATGCAAAAGAACGAGGTCGACGCGTTTCGAACCAACCAGTGTGGTTCATCGTCAGGACTATGTGAGAGATCAGATCCAGACATTAAGTATAAATAGATGTAGAGATGACTCAACTAGCCGTTAGGATAACGGCTAGTTTGACTTTGAAAAAGTAAATATTCCATCATTTATTTATTTATTTAATTTTATTAATTTTATTTATTAAATTATTATTTTATTTATTTATAAAACCTTTAATATATTAATATAATGGTAAGTAATTTAACAAATCGTGGTGTATATATGTAAATTTTTGTAAATTTTTTATTAAATTATATAATAATTAATTATTATTATTAATTAATAAATATTTAATTAATTCTTATTCATATGATTTAATTATAACAAACCATCTATCAAATAGTTAAACAAAGAGTCAAAATAAATAAATAAAAAATAAATAAATAAATAAATAAAAATAATCAAAATAAAAATAATAAAAAATAAATAAAAAATAATAAATAATAAATAAATAAAAACAAAAATATAAATTAATAAATAATAAAAATAAATAAAAATATTTTATTAATTAATTAATTAAATAATTAATATTATTATTATTATTATTTATTATTTATTTATTTATGGTCATGTTGCCTTGTCGGCATCCAATGTAGGCATCGACAGTTGCCAACCAAGGTCTTCCTAAAATTAAAGGGCGTCCATCTAGCCGGTTCTTTGGATTAATAACTAGGAAATCAGCAGGGTACTCCCAAGAATCTACAGATACCATGACATCTTGTAAGGTGCCTTCTGGTTTAACTACTGATCGATTAGCCAATTCCAACAAGGTTGTTGTTGGTTCAAGTGATGTAATGCCAAGTTTCTGACAGGTAGTGGTTGTTAAAATGTTGATTTCTTCTCCTAGATCGACTAAAGCATTAGGAAATGATTGGCCATTGATCTGAACTGTTACTATAGGGTTTCCTGGATCTTCATACTTGATAGGTGTTTCCATTCCTGATCTAATAAATCAGATAAGGTACAGACTATTTGAACAGTGGGATTGGTTGTTACTCTCCTCTTTGGTTTTTTATGCATAATTCCAAGTAATGGTTTTTGCGTATATAGGAATATCTTGAATGGCTTGGAGGAGAGGGATTCTGATACATAAATTTTTTAACTCTCCCAGAAGATCAAAATTAGGCTGTTCTAATGGGCGGGGGATGATCAATCGTTTTGGGAATGGTGGAGAGGAAGTTATTCCTTGTTGTTGTTGATTCTGTTGTTGATCTTGATGTTGATTCTGTTGTTGAACTTCACTCCCATTGTATTCTGTTTGTTCTACCAGTAACGGATTTTCAATAGTCTCATCATTATTTCTCCCTGTTTCAACTATACGCCCAGACCTTAATTGAAGATCGTTACACTCCGTTAGTTCAGTTTCTACTTCAGGAGGTTCTGTTATTTGAACAAACTGAACTGGTCTATTGTTTGGGTTCGGGTTGGGTTGGGCTGGGAGTTAAGGTCTTAAATTAGTCTGGGGGTTTGGGTAAGGCGCTGGCAGTGTAGGTTGAGAGGGAGGGATAGCTACTGCTGGCTGATTTGAAGGTTTTTTCCAGTTTGACTGCCAGGCCTGATTCTGAGAAGTAGAAGGGGACCATTGTGTAGGCCAAAATGGTGGCCAAAAAGGAAAGCTAGGCCAGTTATTATGATTTGTTTGACTGGGCCAACATGTAGGAGGGAATGGTTGTTGTGACCAATTAGGAAATGGTGATTGATTCTGCCACATTCCGCTATACTGTTGAGCATTATATTGAGGTTGAAAAGAAATGGATCATTTGACATACCTGATGGTCGTGGCTGCCACTGTCGGCGCTGGTTAAGCAGACACACCACTTCCGATTCCTCTTCTGCTTCTTTATAAACTGCTTTTAAGCCAGGAAGTGACGGGCATCCTTCTGTAGGGTGATCTCTTGTACAAATGGCACAGACTTTAACCACATCAAATGGGCATTCTTTGTGGCTATGTTTCTTTCTACACCTTGGATAGAATATTGCAAGATTTTGCTCTGCTTCTGCCTACTTGTGCTTGGCTTGCATGATATCAAACTGTGTTGTTAACGTCCCCAGTATGTCTGTCTTAAAATTTTCTAACAGATTTCCGATCTCTGCACGAGTCACACCTTCATTAGAGGGCTTATTCTCCCTTGTAACTCTGTCACGTTCAGCTGATTTCAATCTTGTATTACCCCTCGAGCACCTGATGCACAAATCAACAATGTCAGAATAGCTTTCTTGATATATATCACCCTTTCCCATAAGATTTAATGTCTCAACCCACTAATCTTTCATTCCCCTAATTAATGCAGTTTTCAAAACGTTATCGGGTAAGGGTGAAGACGCATAGGGTGATCTTTGAATATTGTACTGAAATCGTTCCACATATTCTTCCAAGGTCTCACTGGGTTTGGCTGTCATCTGAAATATCTCATCTTTTAATTCTCGTGACCTGCAATAGTCTTGATATTTCTTTAAAAACGCAGTCTTCATATGGTCCCAATCCGTTATGACACCTCCACCTAATCCCATAAACCATCTTAGTGCTGCTCCTTTTAACGTAGAAGGGAACAACTTTATTTTTTGGGGGTCGGTGGTATAATCGTATCCTCTACACAGCACATCAAATTCAAACATAAACACATCTGGATCTTCTGATGTTAGACCATGAAAGGTACAGGAATATGTTGGAGAGGGATAGCTTTCATGGGTGCGTTAACTGCAGTGTCTACTATAGGGTATTGTAGCGTAGAGGTTTGCTACTGGTTCGGGTTTTGGTTCTGAGCCATTTGATAAAAAATATGCCAATACCCTTCTGGGATCTCCAGGGAATTTCTAGGTTGGCGAACAGGGGTGGAAATGATTTTTACAGCACTTCCTCTATCCGGAATGGGTATTCCCTGTTGTCCTACTGTTTGAGGTGACTCAAATCCTTGGTTTTGAATAGGTTGAACAACACTTCCCCTATTTGGGCTGTTTATTGTTTGAGTAATTTTAATAGGTGATTTTGTGTTTTCTCATGTTTCCCCTTCTCCTTCCTGGAGGTTGCTGTCGTTCCCTTCTTGCAGGAAACTTATGCAAGGATTCTCAATTTCTTGGGAATCTTGCTTAATTCCCTCAGTTGGACTGTATATCTCAGCGAAGGCCTCAGATGGTGATTCTGTAGCCTGAAGGGAACTAGTAGGCTGTCTAGAAGTAGTTCTTTTAAATCCTACAGATGGCTAAGACTCAATTTTCTTCAAGATTTCATCAATAAAGGTCGTGCGCCCAAGGGTCACCGGCCCCTTAGGTTTTTCGGCTTTGGGAGGGTTCTTGTTTCGCTTAATTGGTTTATTCATTCAAAAGAAACAATTATTCATTCCTACCCAAAAGAAAAGCTTATTTACCTCTACTGTGAAGCAAGCTGCGAGCAAGTATGTTTCTTGCCCAGTGCGCAGGTTCTTACCTTCTGTCTTTAATACCCAACTCTCCACGGGCAGAAGGAAATCAGCTATGCATTACTCCTGTAAAATGGCATACACTCTCCCCAGCAACGACGCCAAAATGTTGAGCTGTAAAAAGGTATCTTTTAAACACCTAATTACCCCACATTAATCATCCATCCGAGAGCGTCTTTAGCACTTTGCTTCGAACTTCCTGCACTGTGGGGGTGCCCATGAGCATTGTATCATCTACGAATTGCTGATGCGTTACTGTGGGTCCTTGGTGTACTGGTTTGATGCCTTTGAGTTGATTCTGCTATTTTGCCTTGGCTAAGGATCTTCCTAGCCCTTCTGCCATAATGACAAAGAGAAACGGAGACAGGGGATCTCCTTGCCTTATACCTCTGGACGGAATGAAGGGTTGAAGGGGTCCTCCATTCAGTAGAATTGAAAAGAAAGCACCTGAGACCAGTTCCATTATCCAATTTGTCCATTGATGACTAAATCCAAAAGCCTGGAGGATTGCTCTCATATAGTGCCAGCTGATTTTATCAAAGGCCTTTGAAAGGTCAAGCTGTATAAGCATACCTGGAGTCCTTTTTGTTTTGAGAGAATGCAACACTTCCTGAGTGAGGATTATGCTGTCAGTGATCTGCCTACCTTCAACGTAGCCAGTTTGTTCCTGAGAAATGATTGAGGGGAGGACAGATTTAAGTCTGCTAGCCATCGGTTTGGAAAGGATTTTGTAAAGGACATTACAAAGGGCTATGGGACGAAACTTGTCGGGGGAGTCAGCCTGGTCTGATTTGGGAATTAAGGTGAGGAATGTGGCATTGATGGCAGGCAAAACTTTCTTGGTTCTGTGAAAGTTCCTTACTAGGTTGAGAAGGTCAGCCTTAATAATGGGCCAGCAAGCTTTAAAGAATTCGATTGTAAAGCTGTCTGGTCTGGGAGCCTTGTTCGAGGCCATGTTGAAGATTGTTTCTTCAATCTCCTGCTCAGTGAATTCTCTTATAAGGAGGGAGTTTTTCTCCTCTGTAACTAAGTTGGGAATGGCAGCGATAATTTCATTGATGGCTCGGGTTCTATCTTGAATGGGATCGCTGAGAAGAGAAGTGAAAAAGAGTTGAGTTCAGATCCTATATGCTCCCTTTTATAAACTTGATCGCCATCAGCTTTTTTGAGGGAGAGGATGCGATTATGTGCTCTATGCTGGATGGTTGACTTATGGAAGAAACTAGTGTTGCGTTCTCCTTGTTTTAACCATTGCACTCTCGACCTCTGCCTCCATAGCAGCTCTTCTTGTTTTAACCGTTCTTCCCATTGCCTTTGTAGATTTGATTCTTGAGCTATTCTTTCATCATTGGGCCCTTCTTTGATCAAATATTGCTAGAGGTTCGCCATTTTTTCCTCGAGTTATTTTTTGGCTTGAAATATGTCGCAAAAGGTGTTTTTGTTCCAGCGTTTGAGGTTGATTTTTATTGTTTTGAGCTTCTGCTGGAATATGTACATGATATTGTCGCTCCTTATGGTGGCTTGAGTCCACCGGCGTTGTATGTTTTGCATGAATGATGGGTGCTCTGTCCAGAAGGCTTAAAATCTGAATCGTCTGTTGTGGGGCTTATCCAAATTGGTGAAGTGAATCTGCACTGGCCAGTGATCAGATCCTCTGATAGGCAGAATGTTGGCCTCCATGTCGATATTTTGCAGCAGAATGGATTCCGACATGAGGAACCTATCGAGACTTGATGCTATCTGACTGTTTCCTCCTTGCTTATTATTCCAGGTATGCAGACCATTGACTGTGGAGATGTCAATGAGGTTGGATTCAACAATAAAGGTGTTGAATGCTTCCGAGTCCTTATCCAATCTTCGTAAGCCTCCCTTTTTTCCTACTAGATTGGTGATCATGTTGTAGTCTCCGCCTAAAATCCAGTGGTTTGCCCCATGGTGTTGTCTGACTTCGTCCAGGTCTAGCAGCATCTTCAGCTTTTCCTGGATTCGTTGGGGTCCATACACGTTGGTGATGCAGATCGATTGCCCTGAGTCTGGCATGTTGAAAATGTTCGATAACGAGTGCTTGGTGGACAGAGCATTCTGCAAGAAGATTTTTCTTTTGTTCCAGAACGTGAGTAACCCTCCTGCTTGACCGATAGCATCTATGCTTATGCAGTGATGACTGTTGGAAACAATTTTTTTGAGTGTCTCTGTGCCTTTGGGAGAGCATTTTGATTCTTGAAGAAGTATGATGTCTGGGTGTAGCGAGAATAAGCGGTTTTTCGAGATCCTTCTTTTAGTGGTGCCGTTGAGCCCCCTGATGTTCTAGGTTGTGATTTTCATTGAGCTACCTTTGGAGCAGATAGGACCAAGGCCCTGATTTTTCCTTCATTGATTAGGCATCTGCCTGGTTCTTGTATTTGGTGTCTTGTGGATTTGCGCCCTCTTTTTCTTCCTGGTCCTTGTGGCTTGTATTGATCCAAATCTAGGTTGGCTTGAATGCCCGTTTGGCTGCTATTTCGCCATTGCCTTTTGGCTGCATTTTGGTTGATGTATTCCAGCTGCAGGTATGCCATTTCTATCTTCTCCAAGTGTTCTTGGGGAATGGCATCGACTCCCAGTTTGGACCATTGCTCATTGACCTTTTGGAGATCTAGATCGCCTAGGATCTCCTCTAGAGGATTGTTTGAAGTGGTTGAGGATGGCTGCTTTGTTTGCATTTCTGTGCATTGAGGAGTTTGCAGTGAGGTGTGGCTGGTATTAATCTGAATGGGAGAGGATTATGGTTTGTGTTGCGGTGCCTGGGCGTGGATTGAATCCGAGGTTGTGCTTAGGGCGTTGGTTGTAATCAAAGATTGACTTAATAATGACGGATCTTGATCAGTGGGGGCCTGGGAGACTATAGGGTGCTCCAATGAGTCAAGATTGCTCAGAACTTCAAAGTTGTTTCGCTGGGTTGAGGCAGTGTTGGTGGGGGTTGTATTGGTGGAGGGTTTTGGAGGCTTGTTGCCTTTCTCCCCTTTGTTCTTTCTTGAGATGGAGGTGAAACCAGGTGTCAACAGGCTTGCACAATGGAATACATTTCTTTGTCATAGGGTGATGAACTTGGTCTGATGTGACCTTTCTGCAACAGCTCCTGAATCTGCCTCTTGATTTCATCATTCTCCAGAATAGAGCGCTGATAGATCGGTCCATTGGGTAGCGGCACACCTGGGGTCAGATCAATCGGGTGCTTGACCTGAAAGTGCAGAGGAACCCCTATGGGTGAGGTGAAGATGTCCCCGTACTCCTCCACAACCTTATCCATTTGTTGTTGTCGTGCAGAGGAGCCCTGTCTGGAGGTCGTGGAATTATCTTAAATCTATTCTTGAGGTTTTTGGATTTTATTTAAGATGGATCTATTGGATAATGCATTTTATTTCTTCTCCTAATTACTTTATTCTTCTTAATGGAGTTCCTTCAACTCCCTTTAATGCTACCTGGGGTTTAAGACAAGGGGATCCACTTTCACCCTTCCTTTTCATTATTGCAGCAGAAGGCCTTGGTTGACATATTAAAAGTAAGATCCAAGGAGGTCAACTTAAAGGCCTTAATATTTGGGGGGCAGGTTTAAAAATTTCGCACCAACAGTTTGCAGATGACTTTATGCTCTTCTGTCAAGCCACTCTAGAAAAATCTAAGGAAATTCTATCCATTCTTAAAGATTTCATGGAAGCCTCTGGAACTCTTATCAATAATGACAAATAAAATGTGTTTATATTTAATACTAATATTCTCTCCCAAAGATTCCTATTGCCTACCTTGGGATTCAACATCGGATCCTTCCCTATGAAATATTTAGGAATCCCTCTCAATCTAAATTCTCTTCAGGTCTCTGGGTGGAAATATCTCATTAATCGCATACAATCTCGACTTCAAAATTGGGCATTTCAGGTGCTTAATGCTCTGAGTCGAGTTGTTATGTTAAGAACAGTCTTACAATCCATTCCCATCTATCAACTCTCTGGATTGGAAACGCCTAAAATCTGTTGTAATGATATGGGTAAGACGTTTAAAAACATCCTATGGTAAGGATCTCAACAAGCCTGTAAATGGGCTCTCCTTTCATGGGATAAGCTTACGAAAATAAAAAGGACCGGAGGCTTGGGGTTAAGAGATCCATATTTGCTAAATCAAGTTATGGGAGCTAATCTCTGGTAAATATGGATACAATGGGGTAGAGATTTGTGGAAAATAATCTCAGAATAGAAGAATGAAATTTCCTTGACTATTGTAAGGAAATTAAAAGTTCAAATGACCCCTAAAGGATCCATTATTTGAAACTTGATAGCACTAAGTAGATATCTCATCCGAGAACACAATTTTTGGGAAATTAGAGGAGGCGACATTGCCCAGTTTTGGGAGGAATCATGACAACAACAGGAGAAAATATTCAGTGAAATTGATTTAGGGGAGATTTTCCTATTCACTAACAGGCCGAATACTAAGACAATAGCACAATTTTTGGATGAAGGAACAGAGCTTCAATGGCGAAAATGGAAGCTAAAAGACCAGTGGAAGAATGCTCCAGAAACTTGTCAATGGGAAAACTATGTGAAAGAACTTAAATCTAGAAAACTAGCAATAGCAACACGAGAGGATATACTCATATGGGGGTATTGCACGAAAGGAATGTTCACAATACAAGAAGGCCATTACATAAAATCAAATAACATTCATAATGTAGTTGTACCACTTTGGAAAAAAAATATGGTCGGAAAAACAATGGCCGAAAATTGAATACTTTTTGTGGCTACTTAGTCATGGAAAGATTCTTACCTAGGATCAGCTGCATAAGAAAGGAATGCATGGCCGACTGACATATACTATGTGTAAGAAGAATGTAGAAACATTGGAACACCTATTGAATAACTTCTTTGTCACTGAGACCTTGTGGAAAAAACTTTCGTCCCTCTTTCAATAAACAGATAGGGACAACAAGAGCCTCAGGCATGCAATTGAAGTCTAGAGAAAAGGAGGGTATAAAAGCCTTGTTCTTAACATAGTGTGGGGAATCTTTATGGGATTTCTCATATGGGTCGCCTGGAAAGAAAGAAATTGGAGAACATTCAGAGATGAGTATCGACAAATTGAAGAGATATGGAAAGTGGTTCTCGAGAATATCAAAGAAATGGTCCTCACCGAGAAATGGCATGAAGATGACTAGAAAGCTAATGGGAATGAGGATAGGATTTTAGCTATGCTTAACTTGAAACCCCAAATGCTCGCCCCAGCCTCATGGAAACAAAAACCTTTGGGAAGACATTCGCACGATCCCAAGATTCCTTTGGGAAGCTTGGAATCTCCACCTGATTACACCATAAGAATCCAAAGCCCATAATGCCTCCACATGAAATCAGGTAGGAATCCATAGTGCACTACACTTCCACCTAATAAATTTCATGGGAATCCAAAGTCCACCCAAAGGATCTCCACCTTTGAAAACCAAGAGAATTTCCAGAGTAACCAACATCTCCACTTGTGCAGGAATCAACAAATCACCCTACCTTATTAACGTGGTTGTTTTTGCTTTTTGCAATGTTTCCAGACTAGTTGCGAGTGTGCACTAACAATGCTTCCACACACTCTTAATGCATAGTTGTCATCACTACGATGTGATTATTATGTCATTAACTTCCCTTTTCTACGAATAATGCTTGAATGCATCAATCATTGAATGACTCCCCTTGAGAGAGTGTGTGCTCTCATCTCCCAACTGTGTTGACTAGCGTCTACCATTCCACATGACCGAATTTTCCTTTATTTCTCTATTCCCATACGACATCGTCAATTCTTATTACAATGTGGAAATGATGTGGGTGACCGAATTTTCCTTTATTTCTCTATTTCCCATACATCATCATCAATTATGAGTACAACGTGAAAGGGACTTGGGTGGGAATAATTGCAACATTCAATACTTTCCCTACTTCCCCAAGCCATTCTATACTTTCCCTACTTGCCCAAGCCATTCTGAAGGAGCTTCCTCCTAGAGCTATAAATCTTTGTCCTTTCTCACAATCTAGACATTTCATTTTATCACATTCAATTGCAATTACCTATGAAAATATTTAGATGAGGGAGCAACTAAAAAGTGTTCACACATCCATAAAATCTTTTAATATTTAGGATTAAATAATATTAACAAATATTTAAAAATATTTTAATGCAAAAAAAATAACAAAAAGCATTTTAATATCTAAAATGTAGTGCATAAATAAAATACATTAATATACATATTATGCATTTTATTTTAATGTTAAATATATATATTATTTCCAAAATAAATTATATATGTACTAAATGAATTTGATGCTCAATTTCTAACTTGCAATACACACAAATGCATGTATATGAATTTGAACACACAAATACATGTATATGAAGTCAACCGTCAAAAGAATGAAAATCCCATAAACTAGAGGTTAACCTAATTCAGAAAATGAGCAACGAGAATAAGTGAGGTTGATGTTCTTAGAAAGAGGCCCATCCCTTTTCGTGCAAGATCGACACAATCCCGTAGGAATAGAAAATCCAATATCAATCTAACCGGTGACCCTTGAGTTTATCGATTCCTCCAAAAAGATGTTGATGCCACTTGTTAAATATGAAGCCTTCTTAATGAAAGAGAAAGTTGAGCTTCTTGTAGTCGTGATTTATACAATCACAATGGAATCGACCATCAAATTTCTTCATAACTGACCACCGCTCGCTTTTACAAATCCCCAAAGAGAATTATGGTGCCTTTTTATTTTATATTACCATAGGATAATATCAAGATCGAGCAATCAATTTGAGGACTTTCACAAAGCAACAAGGCATATTGTAAGGCCCCAAGACTTCATGGGCGCGTTCGGTGGGACGGGCATGCCGGTTGGGCGTTTGGACGAGTTCGGGCGCCGTACCGTTGGAGAGGCATGGGCGCACACGTAGCGAGGCGAGTCATGAGAGCGAGTTGGAGGAGAAGCGCGTCGAGTTAAACCAACACGGCGTTGGCAAGATGTTTATACCACAACGGGCGCCCCTTGGGCGAGCGAGCCAACGGGCGAGTCGGTGGGTCGGCCAGCGAGTTGGGCGTGACCGACGCCACACTTCGTGGGCGAGCAACCAAACGTGGGGGTCGGCTCGGGTCGGCCGAGCGCCCCACACCCCACGACGCGACGTTTCGTGGGCTGATGAATAAACGGGCGGGTCGGCTCATGGCAAACGAGCGACCACACTTCACTTGGACGTGCGTATATATATGATGGCATGATGGAGAGTGGAGGCATCAAGCCAAAAGCGAAGATCAATCAACGAACAACATCAAGGGAGTTGCACCACGAGTTGCCAACAACTCGTTTGTGGAAGAAACGGCGAAGGCACGACAGCGAACAGGCGTTGGTCGAGTCGAGTCGAGCTCGTGCACGTCGCACCGCAGTTCTGGTCGGGTCGGGTCGGGCGCAGCTGCACGACGGTCGGGTCGAGTCGGGTCGGTTCTGGGCGCCGAGTAACGGCAGGGGCCCAGCACTAAAAACGTGATTTCGGGAGCGTCGGGTATCGGATTGAGGTGCCGTAAATTGCAGAAGGTGCGTATTTCTGAAATGCATCCAACCATATGGGTGATGGACAGATTGGAAGCACGGTCAGCTCAGAAAACGCTCTGCATTGATTTGGAGCAACGACTGAGTGACCCGACTGACCAGCACTTGGGCAGTTTTGGGGCAGCACTTCCGAAGGTGAACTTGATGATCGTAAATGGTTGTAAAAGTCTGTTGTAAGCTAGTTTCATGATTGGTAAGCCTTAGAGCTTGACCAAAAGGCAAATAGCCTTGCCAAGGAGCAAAAGTGGTTTTTGCGGGATTGGACATTGTAATCATATTTTTATGAAACATAATATCTAGGCGGACTCATTTTAAAAGGGAGTTTCCCCTCCCTTGTATGTATGGGCGTACTTGTGGATTGATATTGATGTTTATGTTTTATTCCACACATTGAAAGAACATTTGTAATATAACTAACGAATGTTGCTATAGGCGTAGTCTGGGTACTTGAGTATTTAGAAAAAGAAAAAGTACGGCAGTGCCGCACCTGCCTACAAGACGTGGTTGGAAGACACCCATGGTGTAGGGGTGTGACACATATCAATAGTGGGTAACATGAGTTTCATTAACAGTGATACAAATCACGTTATAATTGGATTTGACAAGTGTCAACTTTTTTCATTTTATCATGCTTAGGTTGTTGCATGCGTGCATAATAATTTGTTTAGTTTTGTTCTCTCTTACCTCTTCAACGAGAATACTAATCACATTCTAGACTCTCGGCCGAGAGTTTTCTAAACTCTCGGAAAACTCTCGGGGTGAAAACTCTCGTCCGAGAGTTTTTTAACTTTCAGTCCAGAGTTTCCACGCGCGGTAAATCTAACTCTAGGTGGGTTAAACTAGTTTTAAATTTCTCGGTCGAGAGTTTGAGAAATATCTCGTCCGAGAGATTATCTCGTCCGAGAGTTTCTGGTCAACGAAAAACACACAGAATTCTGCAGTTTTCAGGAACCTGCAACTTTGGAGGGGCAGAACACCTACAAAAAAAAAAAATTATATGTCGGACAAAGTACCATTAGATTCATCTCTGAATCTAGTTTCTGATGATATGAGATTTGTGGAGTTTCATTAAAAAATTTAATTTTTTATTAATTTTTTACTAAACTGTGTCACTGTGGAATTTCATTGTTCGAAAAATTGCACTGAATGAAAATTCAATAACTTTCAAATGAGGACACCAAAAAATTCAAAAAAATCATACTGCACTTCCTCTCCCTGTCTACTTCAAAAGGGTACTCTCATTTTTCTTATTGACGATCACATTGAAAAGAAAATCAAAGGATGATAAAATGTAATGAAACATCACTATTTTTTTGTCTTCGTCCATTTCAAAAAATAATAAAAAATAGTGATTTAATCCGAAAATTACCGAAAAATAGTCTGTGCACTAGCACAATATATGCAGATTATGATGTTATGGTTTTTTTCCAAAAAATGAATAACCTTCCCTAAAAAAAGTAAAGGATGATAAAGTGACTATTTATGTTTGCCTGAAAATTTCAAGTATATGCAGTTAGTAAACAAGAAATTTACCCCTCTATATGTCAATATTTTTTTTTTTTTTAAATATGGGTATGGATGTAAGACAATTCTCTACAATTCTTGTTTTTATGTCAAAGCATAGTTTGCAATAAAAATATGAGTTTAGTGGAGTTGAAGTTGAAAATCATAGAAAATTACAATTTTCAACGTCAAAAAAGGGCAAAAAGTGTTTCCCAACTTCACATTTTCACCCGAGATTGTTTTCAATCTCTTGTTTCTTCTAGGATTTTTCTTTAGTACATATAAATTATCTTTAGTTTTGATTCCTTTTTCTATTATCTTTCTAGTGTCTTCTTCTATAATTTTGTATCCTCTTGAAGTGAATATCACTACATGTCCTATGTCAATCATTTGACCCACACTTAATATGTTGTTCTCTAACCCTTCAAATAGTAAGACACCAATATCTTTTGTATTTTTGACATCATGTTTGGCTCTAACATTTTTCATTACCTTTGTTGGTGCATTGCTTCCAAGAAAAATGTCAACGCACTTATTTTTCTTGAAATTTATAAATCTACCCTTGTCTCTAGACATCTGATGATAAATTCAATCGTATATGTCCTAATTATTATATTCTTCAAATGAACACAATACAAGGCCACAATTCACTAGTTTCTTTTCCTTTTTCTTACATATTTTTTTATGATGACTGTTCATGGAGGAATATTCTTCAAGCCTTTCAATAAATCACTTCTTGTTCAGTTTATTGTATTGCATAGGTTCTAACTATTGTCTAAAATCAATAAAATATCTCATTGAATTTATCCTACACTCTTTTTCCACATGTCCAATTGTAATGCATGTATAACACCTTATGTGACCAGAGAAGGGTGTGAGGGGGGGGGGAGGGAGAGAATAATAGTACTTCTACTTCATGTTACTTTCATTTCCATATGATTTGTAGTATATAATATTATGACAAAATAAATCTCATGTCAAAAAATAGCCTTGAAAGAAACTTGAATACCTAGGAACCATTGATCTTCATGTGGAGAGGTTGTTTTCTTGAGGTATGAATAATCTGCTTCTGCAAACGGTTGTAATGTGTCCAAATTTATGAAAGATAAAACACTAAACATCATCCATCAAGGGAGAGTATGGATTTTTGTTCCTTATTTGTATTTCTACATTTCTACCATAATCATTCTACGGGAAAAGTGATTTTCTTTAAAAATTCACTTTCCTTGGTTGTTGGTTATGTTGCTTTTTGGACTCTTTACCAGGGTTTTCATATTTTTTTTTTGTTTCTTATAAGGATTCTTGAAAATTCCTATGATTTGGATTCTCCCTTAATAATTTCATGAAAACCAGGGCCTGATTTAATGGAGGGATACCTATGACTAGTGAGAATATTGTCCAACATCTTTTTAGTTTCTTGAAATCTTAAATATTTTTCATTTACTTCTATTTTACTTCTTAGTGATACTACATCTATTTCTAATTTCTCGTAGTCATTCCCTTTTTACTTTAATTTATTTCCTATTACTTCTTCAACTTTTCTTGCCTCTTCTAGCTTGATTCTCAGCTTGATAATTTTATTTTTAATCCCATTTTATTGTTCTTCAAATATTTTAAGTAGCTTCTTATTTAGTTCATTTGAATTTTCTAAATAAATCTTCAGAGAGATGATCTCATCTTCAAGTCCTTCACAATTAATTTTCATTTTGTTAAGTTGTTCAATCACTACTTCATTGGTTTCTTTAACTTCTTTTAGTTGTGCTTGTAGGACAACTGCAGTATTATTTGATTCATCCACGTCATGATCCCTATTTTCTTAAACCTGCAACTTTTCCTCGAGTATGTCAATCCCTTTCAATGAATATATTTTTTTTTTAAAGATTAAATTCATTATCTAAAATTTCTTCTTTTGAATGTATAAATCAATTATTTATGAAAGACTAATTCTTGGATACACTCATCTTCAGCTCGACTACTATTTCCTTCTTCAAATATACTATATGTTTTTTCATTCCTGTGTTGTTTATCCTCAGAACAAAGGAAGTAAGATTACCCATCCTATTAAATAAAAACTTACTTTTTGGTTGAACTTATTTTTTGTCACTTTCACTTTTATATCATTCATGGGTGCCCTGCAGGTTATCCCATACATCTTTTGTAGATTCACAGTGCATGACTTTCTCAAGTTTTGAATCAGGTATGTTATAGTAAATTGCATTTATTTCCTAGTCATTCTTTTGTAGTTATTGACTTGATGGGGATTTTAGAACAGTCATTACATACTAAATGAAAAATATGATATCCAATTCATATTAATCTAGACTCCATCATGTCTTTCCATGCTTGATAGTTCCCATCATTGAGCAGAAAGATACCTTGATTATAGATATTTCCTAGCTTGACTTGTTCCACTATTAATTGCACTTGATCGAAAATTGCTAATATTACCACTATATTTGATACATCACTTTCATATTGATAATATTGCCCAAATTAACTTGCTATTTTGAGTTGTGTTCTTCTTCCACTTCCTTTCCATAATCCCTTAGATCTCCATTTGACTATTAAATTTATTCCTAAAGGACCTGCTCTAATACCGATCGTTAGAAATACTAAGAGGGGGAGGGGAGGGTGAATCATTATTTCGTGATGAATCAACTTTTACCTAGTTTTAATCTTATTTACAAGCCATTAACAATGTTAATGATTAACCAATATAATACACATATTATGAGCATCTATATAAGAGAAACCATTGATACATGAAAATTTTCAATCATAAGTCATGAGAAACACACAATAAGTGAGAATAAATAAATGCATGAGAACACAATCAAGCACATATAAACAAAAAATATTAGGTAGAAAACCCAACTGGGAATAGCCGCCACTATAGTTTTCATTGTCTTCTTCTTATTCATATTAAAAATATTCTTTACATCGTACATTGGCTACTACCAATGTGAAAGTCTCTACCTGCTAAAGGCAACCACCTCCAATTATTTCTCTAGCTACCACTGGAAAGAACACACTAATCCCTATGCAATTTCTCTAGCCACCATTGAAGGGAAGCCACCACTCTTGATGCAAGTTTATGTGGATTTAATGGGTTTTCTATCATTGTTAACATTCTAGTTATATTTTGGTTATAAGCATAGTTTTATGACAGACTTGAGTTATGGCTCTCATCATGTTTTGTTTAGTAAATGAAATGTTAATGAATGTATGACTTGATAGATGATAATGCATCTATTGTGAGAGGGCATCAGACCTTCTTGGAAAATATTAGATAAGTATTAGGTCATTATGTTCATATGTGTTTATATGACCTGTACATTCTATGTTTATGATGTATTTGACAAAATGCTTGTCATGGTTATGATGACTCAGGTCAAGTCCTTGTCCAAGTTTTTAATTATAGGCCTTGTCTTCTTGTTATTTATCATTTATGAGAATTTCTTTAAGTTTTGTGAAGAGGCCTGAATCCTAACCTTGAAAAGTTTCTCATATTTTGGGGTTGTTGGCACAAAACTGCCTGAAAAAAATGCATTCGCATGGAGGCCTTGTTGTGAGAGTGATTGGAGGGTATTGTTTAGATGGAGGGCTTTTCATGGTAGTGACTGGGAGTCTAGTTTAGTTGGAAGTAAGTTAACTCAAGGGTTGGTCACCTAGAGTTGTTAGTTAGCTTCTAAGGTTCATGTAGCTCCTAAGGAGGGTCAATTTGGTTTTGGTTTGTTGATTCCACTTCCTTAACTATACTTGTGGAGTTGAATCACATCATAATAATTCTTCATCACATATCGATGGACTCATTATCTAGGGTATGTTTGGGAGGGGGGTGTTATAGAGTTGTATCAGAGCATGATTAACTCCTTGGACTAAATGGATAGAGTGTGGGTGTCATGCATACATGTTGTTTTCATATGTGTTCCTTATACTTCTTGCCTATATTATTAATATGTATGCATCATGCTGGTCATTGTTATCGTTGTGTTGTCATGTATAGGTTCATCATGTTGTTGTTGGAATGTGTTTATCATGAATGCATGTCGGTTGTATATGTATATGTTATGCATGTTAGTGTCTACATATTCATGATACGTGCATTGTTATGGTCATGGTTGTCGTGCATGAGGTCATGGTATGGATTTGGTATTGTCATGCATGGCAACTAGGTAAGGATTTAGATGATGTATATATATATTGATCCAAATAGAATTTTCCATCCACCCATGGTGTTGTAAGTGGCATCTACCCATGGTATTCATCTACCCATGGTATTGTAAGTTGCATCCATACCCATGGTATTCATCCACCCATGGTATTGTAAGTGGCATCTACCCATGGTATTTATTCAGCCGTGGTATTTACCCATCCATGGAATTTACCTGTGGTATTGTAACTAAAAAAATACTATAAGTAACAAGACACATTTTTTAAAAGGAAAAATTTTCCACCACAACGTAGCTTTTATAATTATTCTCTCTTTTAATAAAAATTTTCTTTGAGGTTTTATTTTTTGTTTGTTCTCTCCTGTTTTATTCTGGAATTTCAAATTTTCATATCTCGGGGGCCTCCAAGATATGAAAAATTGAAATATGAGAATAAAAAAGGAGAGAAAACACAGTAAATAAAACCACAAAGAAATTTTTTATTAATAGAGAGAACAACTATAAAAGCTACATTGTAGTGGACAATCTGTCCTTTTACAAAATGTGACTTGTTACTTATAGTCTTTTTTAGTTACAATACCACAGGTAAATTCCATGGATGGGTAGATGTCATAGGTGAAAAAATACCATGGGTAGATGAATGCCATGGGAGGATGAATACCACGGGTGAATGAATACCAGGGGTAGATGCCACTTACAACACCATTGGTAAATACCATGGGTGGATGCCACATTCCATTCGGATCATATATTATGATTATGATTATGCATATATTGTGCTAATATTGTTAATCTTATATATGATATATCCTCCCTTGAACTATACTGAGGTATGTTGATTATGTTTATATTTTGGTTTACCAGACATGGTATACTTGCAAGTAGAATATCAAATATGGCTAGCAAGATGGTAGAATATAGTTCATGATATTATCCCTATATATCTGATGAGAAACATGGCGATAAGTACTCTATTGATATAGCAGACACTTTGAGAAATTTGAAGGTAGAAATAAGAAGTTGCAAGGAAGATAATGACAAGATCATTCAGGAACAAAAGAAACAAGTAGAGGTTAATGTAGCCATCCTTTATATTTTTTCATATTTGAAGAGATAGGGACTGCTTAGGATCAATCATGGATAGAAGGACATGAGTAATGGTGCATACGGTAGTCAGTCTCACAGTGGGCACATGTTGGATATGGATTACATGATTAGATATGGAAGGTTCATGAATACACCGGATAGGAGAGGTGATGGATGCAAGTCTTATTCTATTTCTGGTTCTAACATGTATCATGGTCATTATCGTTATCATCCTTGTAGGAGGAGTGACAGGGGATATTGTCCAGATGAATTCAAGAAATCCAAGTCACCTACACTTGATGGGGATTTGAAGAAGCCAGAAGATGCATATGCATGGTTACTTGGTATGAAAAAATTATTTGATTTGCATGATTACACAGAGAACATGAAGTCTAGAATATCTATCTTCAACCTCAAAGGGAATGAAGACATGTAGTGGGAATATGTGTTACACTAAAATTTGTCACCATGACGTTTAAATGTCTATATGGGTTCATAATTACTCATATACTACTCCCTTAGAAGTCTAGAACATCAAATTTCCTAAAATCAAGCCTTGAAATTGAGAGAAAAGCTCATAAAAGTCTTAAAAACATTGGTACCGCACTTTCTCTTAACATTGCATGCGGTGCCACAACTTTTTGTTCTAAAGCATGTGGAGATAAACACACTTTTTCTTCATCAAGGGTGCGAACCCCTGTAAAAGGTAAAATGAAGGCGGAAAGTAACATTTAGAAGCCCAACAGTCAAATCTGGAAGCTTCTAGAATCAATTATCTGGTCGAAGGTTCGCTCCTATCATGTATGTTCATTCCTCCATTATGGGAACCTACCCCTTGATTTATGGAGCTCAATCCCTTCAAAAGAGCATTCTATCCCTTCTTATGTGGAACCATAACCTCCTCTCTTTTCCTATAAATTGAAGCCATAGTGCAGCTTCAAGGGAGGTTAGGGAGTGAGTTAGTGAGTTAGACTTTGAGAATTTTTGAGGAGAAATGTTGTATAGACTCAGACTCTCTTAACTGATCATTATGTGGGAATGATTACACACCCATGTGTATTTTAGCTAAGAGAGTGCAAAGCTTGTCAGAGTAAAGGAAATTTCTGTTCCGGACCCCAGGAAGGCCTGTACAACATCAAGGCAGACACGGTTGTAAGGCTTTTCTTTATCAAAGATAATACAAATGAATACCGTTTTCTCAATGAGTTCTTTAATTAAGTAGCTTGTTTATCATGTTTTATCAATGATTTATTTAATTAATTAGCTTATTTCTTTAATTCCTTGATCATCTTGATAGATATATAATTCGTGAATTAGTTTATCCTATGCAAGTGCTATTGATTTTTTCCATGTTTGTGATTGCAGATCTTTGAAAATGACTCTTTCAAGCAACTGGAAAGAATATCATTACAAATAGTGCTAGACTATAGGTAGGTCTTCAAAACCCCTGTTGTAGCTAATTAATGAATCGAATATTATCTAGAGAAAATAGTTTTTGTTTGTCTGTTTGTTGCTAGTTATCCGTAGGAAACTTGGGAGGTCTGTCTTGTCTGCAAGAACGACTTATCCGTCCAAAAAATGGTGACTCTACTGGGGAATGGATCTTGAACTTCGATTTCTTTTATTTTTGACGTATGAATTTTTTTTTTTCTGATTTTGATTAGTTTATATTGGCTTGGGTAGTTTATCCCTGTAGAATCCCTGAGAATGTTTTAAGAGATTTTTATTTTTTCTTAGTTTTTTGGTATCCACACCTTTCTTTTAGCAACAGTGCGGGAATCTCTGCTCTTTTCTTGTATAAACAGTGTGGGACTGCACCTGTTTACACTGGAAATTGCGGACCTTGTGAAAATTTTTAGAAAACCTTAAAATTCTCTTTTCTGGATCAGTTTGTTATATTCTTAGTGTATACCCAAACTTGTATTTTCTGTGAGAAAGCTTTGACTGAGAGTTTTCTTCAACATTTTTAAGTTTTGAATGATTTTCTGAAAGATCTGCATGTTATGGTGATTTATGTTTTGTCTTTATCCCACTCAAAGATTAGAAGCCTTGGTATACCTTTAGATCACTGGTATTTCCTTACTTTCTTGTTGATTTTGACTTCATAGCAGAAATTTTTTTATGAGATTTAGATCCCATTTTTCTCATTTGCAAATCTTTAAAAAAACTTTTGTTGATAAGTTTGGAATTTCACTTAAAAAACCAAAATTGGATGTTTTTTGAGTTCTTGAATTTCTTAGTTAGATAACAAGATAAGCAAAGCATCCTCAAAATATTTAAAGTTTTAATTCAGATTTAGTTTTCAGAATTTTTTAATCTCAAAATTAGTGTTTTTAGTTATTGAGTGATTATTTCTAGAAAATTGTAGCTTTCTTTTGGAGAAAATCTTGTTTGTAGTTTCGATCTTGAACGATAAAGGGATTATTATTAAGCAATTGATCATTTTGAGTTCTCATGAAATTAGATTTCTTTTCATTTATTCTTGTTTGAAAGAAAGAATTGTTTTAAAAGATTGCATTCTCTCAACTCTCTCTTTTAGATAGAATTCATTGAAAGGAAAGGAATTGTTTCTCATATAGCATGCATTTTTAGTGTGTTTTTGAGTCGGGTCACTACATATCATTAGTTTCACTTTCGCACCTATTGTCCTAAGAAATAACCTATTAAAATCAATGCTTCAATTAAAATCAATCTAGTAATTTTTATATTTCTAGGGCTCTTTTCACCAATATAGCTTAGGATAGTGTCTTGGAGTAGGGAGTAATTAACTCTCCAAGACAATTAAAAAAAACAAGTAGTTGATCTTGCGGTAGGAAAAATCCAATAGTTGCTTGTATGCTTTGGGAATCTCCTCTTAAAGGAGTCAAGCACGAGGTCATATCCGAACTAGTGGGATAATCAATTCTATCTCATTTGGAACGATAAAAGATGTGTGTGTATTAACAATGATAAACCTCGGATAGACCATTGTCGAGGAGCCTGGGGTCATTTTTCAGTATACCTTGGATTATTTCAAGGAGCCTTCAAGGGAATTCAGCTTTGTTACTCTTCCCTTGCATGTATGTCAGATCATAGATTGTTCCCCTAGGTATATTAGTTCCTGTTGGTAACCTTAGTGGCCATAATATTTACGGTTTTTTCCTAAGGTGACGGTGGAGGAAAGATCCCACTATACCTGGAGCAGATGTTGACTAGACTCACTTGGACTCTCCGGAAGGTTATCTTCACTCGAGATGGTTTAAGTGGAGAAACTTGCATAGGTCTATTTCATTAAGCAGGTTATCGGGGTAATTATTCCAACTGCCCTTTCTACATTAAAATACTACGATGTTGGATTTCATCACCAACTAGTATTTTTAGTGTGGGAAGTTATTGTTTATGTGTGGTTTGATCTCCTAGATTTTAGGCGTGTGATTCATTTGTTTGTTTCCTTAGCGACTTTAGGAGTTTTCATTGAAATTTTCTTTGGTTGCATGTGATTAGTAATTTTCAATCGTGGCTGAATTACCAAGACAATCATGTAGACTCCAGGGGAAACCCCCTGAGTATACACCAAGCCAACTTAAAGGACTGCAAGCACTAGTACCATCTAGTGACAATAGAATTAGATCAATGGAACCAGGAGAATCATCCATAATTATTGATCTTGATTATCAATCACAAACAACAGAATATATTCAAGAGCCAATTTCAATTTCTGAAGTTACTGGTAGTATTTATCCAACCAGTGAATTAGCTAAAGAACCTGAAATTTCTGAGCCTGAAACTGAACCTACTATGTTGGAACCATCTTCAGGATTTGTTACTCGGACTTCTAGTGATCTTGATTCACCTAGGGTAAGACATCGCATTACTAAAAACTTTCCTTCTGATCTCATATGTATTGAAGAACTTGTTGGTCCAGAAGAAGACGTAGCTCTTCTCGAAAACCAAGAAAATTTGAATCTTAGGGAACATGAATCAATATTCTACAGTCCTTTTAGAACTGACGCTTGGTATTTATCATTGACATATTTTTTACAAAATGCAGGTTTTACTTATTCACCACCTCGAATTCCTTTTCACCCTACACCGAGAGGTTATCATCCTTCATCAGCTATGTCGGGTGAGTCATCTATGTTTTCTCAATCTCTGGAAACATTTTTATATGGTGGTCCATCTATTCCTTTGGGATACCAGTCACTCTCTGGTACTTTCTTGGGGGAAACTCCTCAACCAATTGAAAAAGTGTTATCATCTGGTCTAAATTAAACTAAAACTAAAACGTTGAACGCAGAACAGATTTTTATGATGTCCGGGAATATTCCAAATCCTCAACCTCAAGGAATTTAGTTACTGCCTGGGAGGAAACCTCAAGGTAGTCAGTTACCACCTGGGGGGAAATCTCAAGGTAGTCAGTTACCGTCTGGGGGGCAACCTCAAGGTAATTTTTTACTAGGACAAACTATAGGACAGTACATACCCCAAGGTCAATATCAACCTCAAGGACAGTACATTCCTTATGGTCGACCCCAAAGTCAATTTATTCCTCAGGGTCAGTTTATTCTTCAGGGTCAATACCAACCCCAGATTCAGTACATGCCTCAAGGTTAGTACCCAACTTAAGGATTTCAACCTCCTTCAGGACAACCACTGTTACAAGGAACTGGAACTTTTCCAGTTAATTATCAAACTTATGTTCAACCTGGTTATGGTCCTTCATATGTACAACCTTCTATGGGTCAATACCCCGGAATGAATATGGCATGGGATCCATCACAAATTCAGCAGACTTTTCAACCCAATGTGCAGTTACCTAATCAACCTGGATAGCCCATAGGTTCTGGTCCAACCCAACAACATGTCTAACCTACCGTTCAAGTCCCTGCACTTGGTTCTGTTCAGCAACCTGGGCCTAGTACACCTCAGACTCTGCCTCAAACTTCTACTACTGCTGCAACTTCTGTTCAACCTACCACACCTATTTCTGGAGTATCTGTAGCTCCTGTTTCTACTACCCCTGTATCAGTGCAAATTCCAGTATCTGTGCCACAGTTAGGACCTACAATTCAGACTACAGTCCAGATACCTACAAGACAAGCTGGTACAAGTACGATTCTTACTAGCCAACCACAATTTACTTATCAACCATACCAGGGATAGTATCAGTTTGTACAGGCTACACAAAATCCAGTATATCAGTATCAGTCGTACCTTGGGTATACTTATCAAATAACTCAAAAACCCTAGTATGGTCTGATTAATCCTGGTTATCCAGGAGGTTTTACGATTCCCAATGCGCATCCAATTATAGGATATCCTGGATATCCTCCTCCTGGAACTGGTTTGATCACACAAGGTTATCAAGACCCTAGCCATCGGTTACCGTTTATAGCAACTTTGGATTTACCTGATCTATCGCACCTTATGAACGATCCTATATTTTATCTTCTGTATTGGCCGCTAATGCCTAACAAGTTTCAGAGTGATATTCCAAAGTTTGAGGGTAAGTCAGGAGAGGACCCGTTTAATCATGTCATGACTTATCACCTCTAGTGTGCATCCAATTCACTTATTGATGATTCAATTCGTTTGCATCTTTGTCAGAGAACTCTCATTAGTTTTGCTGCCAAACGGTACCTTGAGCTACCACGAGGCTCTTTTAATAATTTTAATGCACCAGCTACTGCTTTCTTAACCCATTTTCAGTTGCTTGTCAGATATGATAATATTGGCACGAAATTGCTAACTTCATTAAAACAATCTACGTCTACGTACATATCCAATCACATTCATGAATGGAGATGTAGGAGGCGTTTAGTGAAGGTATTTATTCCAGATAAAATTTTGGCTGAATGGTTTATTAAATCGTTATTACCCAAAATTACTAAAGATGTGGCCAAAGGAGGCGTTGTTATAGAAGAGCAAGTCATTGCTCAGGCTCAGTACCTTGACCTTATATATACCCAGTCAGGTACTCTGTATGATAAAATTCCCAATTTACCAAGACCTGGTCAATTAACTACAACTCCTTCTGGATCTCATGCCGTGGATGGTGTAATTGGTTCTGTTAGCACTGGTAAAAGTAAGAAGAAATATACCAAGACGACTTCTCCTATTATCACTTTACCTGATTCACCAAAAGGAGATTCTTCTATTGAAAATTCCATCGATATTCATGTTGTAGAATAATCCACAACCAAACCTAAAACTGGTGGTAAGAAGAAAGGTAATAATAAAAAAAAAAATATTCAAAAGATAAAAACGATAAAACTGAACCAACTGACGAAAAACGAAAACCTGGTTATCCTTGTCTCATTTGTGATGAAGATCATTTTACAAAAGAGTGTCCACATAGAGCCGAGGTATCGAAATTCATTAAGGGATCACCCATACCTGCTATCTTGAAGGATCCCTTTCCTACTGAAGATAGTAATATGGTTGGATCTTCCTCAAATACGCTAGAGGATATTTTCATGGTTGCGACGCGATCACAAGATTATGGTAGTAAAAAATCCTGGTAAAGAAGCAAAAACATCTAATTCAGCATCAACTACATCTCCTTCAGTTTTTGATCCACTACAAATTGAGAAACAAAATCTTTACTTAGTAATCAAACCACCTGTTAAAGGTGTACTTCGTAAATCAACTTTCAATCCACATGCGAGAGATGCTCAGAATTACAATATTGTTGAAGACTTGGAAATTTCCCCTTCAGCAATGTCTGCTTTTGAAGTGCTGCAATCATGCCCAACCCAAAGAAAATTACTATTGTCAGCCTTAGGAGCCATAGGCCTCCAAGATTCGAACCTCATGATCTTTGATTTAGAGAATTTTACACCCCGCCTACCCCATCAAATGGTTTTTCAAATTCTAGTGATAGTAAAAAACAAATGTATTTTTCGTATTGTTGTTGATGAAGGGGCTTCCACGTGTATTATGTCATTAAAATTTTGGAAATCACTTGGTTCTCCGACAATAAACCAATCAACGACTATCCTCAAATCTTTTGATGGAAGAGGCTTTCATCCGTATGGTACTTTGTAGGATCTACCAATAGAGGTTGAAGGAAAAATTGTTAATCTGGATGTGGAAGTGGTGGATACCCCTCTAGATTACAACCTTCTCCTAGGTCGCAGTTGGTATTACGCCATGACTGTTGTTGTATCATTGATCTTTCGTCTCATCATGTTTCCTCACAAAGGAAAGATTGTTAAAATAGATTAGCTTTCATATAATTCATCCGACCTAGCCTCTATTGATAGTATCCAGCATATCGGAAAATCGACTATCCCTTATAAGGATGTTGGGGTAGGGTTACTTAAAGATTCTGCTTTATTGGGAACTTTTTCCTTGCCTTCTCCCAACGTACAGCCTCCTATTGTTAATATCAATATGATTACATCAAGTACTATTTCCTTTGATGATCCTTGGATAGTACCTTCAGAATCATAATTGGATTCTTTCGATGGCACGATGCCCTTGAGTCCTTTTGAGTTAGCATATCAAACTATACAATCATTTTCTAATACTCCTTCAACTGAATCAGATCCAGTGAATGTGATCAATGAGGAGTCATTTTCAATATCGAGCTCAGCTTCGACATCAATTATGGATCTTAATCAACACGTATTTAATACTGATGAAAAAATTTGTGAATTCTTGTCTATCGATGAATTACCATTGGAAGATCTACATCATAGGTCTTCTTTTTTACCTAATCTCGATAATTTTGAGAATAATTTTTCCTCTATTTTTACTATTGATTACGTCAAAGAACCTCAGAATCCTATCTCATCTTCTGATTCTGAATTGAATTTAGAAAACATTTCTACAAAATTTCCCATTGACATTTCAGTAAAACCCGGAATTGTTGAAAACATTCATATAGGTGCTTCTTGTACGCCTGACGAAATCCAAGCATATAAAGCACTTTTTCAGGAATTCCGCGACATTTTTGCCTAGTCATATGAAGAAATGCTAGGAATAAATTTGTCAATTTTTTTCCACGAAATTAAGACATACCCGGATGCTAAACTCGTCAGATAGAGATTAGCTCAGATACATTCGAGAAAAGCTGCTGCTATTAAAGCATAAGTTGAAAAATTACTTCATGCAGGTTTTATTTATCTGATTCCATTAACGGATTGGGTGTCTAATATTGTTCCTGTTAATAAAAAACAAGGAACAATATGAGTATGCATCGATTATAGGGATATAAATTGAGCTTGTCCAAAAGACAACTATCTAGCCCCTTATATCGATCAAATTATTGACGATTGTGCTGGAAGTGAAATGTTTTCGTTCATGGATATATTTTCCAGTTACAATCAAATTAACATACTCCCTGCAGATAAACCTAAAACAGCTTTCATTTTTCCATGGGGGACATTTTATTATCACAAATTACCTTTTGGACTTAAGAATGCTGACGCCACTTTTCATAGGGCAATGTATTATGCATTTCATGACATTAAACACATTGTGCAACCCTACCTTGATGATTTTTCTACTCATTCCTTGCACATATCAGATCATATTACTCATTTACGAGCCATTTTTATACGATGTCAGCATTATAAGATTTGTCTGAATCCTCACAAATATGTTTTTTGCGTAAAATCTAGATGATTGTTGGGATTTATTGTCTCAAAGGTACGCATTCATGTCAATCCATAGAAGGTTGAGGCTATCATCAATTTACCTCCTCCTTCTACTCTTCGCCAACTCCAAAGTTTGCAAGGGAAAGCAAACTTTTTATGTCGATTCATTCCTAACTACACCGAGTTAACAAAAGGTTTTACCAGGTTGTTAAAATAGAAAATTCCTTTATTTTGGGATGAGATCGTTGATCAGTCTTTTGACGCTCTTAAAAATGCGTTGACCCATGCACCGTTACTGCATCCTCCCAATTACAACTAGGATTATTTTTTGTACCTCACCGCATATGATTCCACGATAGGCATGGTTTTAGTTCAGGAACATGAATTCAATAGTGAACATGTAATTTACTATCTTAGTCATAATTTGCATCCGAATGAAATCAAATATTCACATGTGGAGAAATTGGCCTTGGCAGCCATCCAAGTTGTCCAACGTTTTCGTCATTACATACTTTTACGCAAAACAAAAGTGATTTCTGATTGTAACCCTATGATGTATATTTTGACCAAACAATTTCTAGGGGGGAAATACTCCAAATGGATTGTTATCCTGCAGGATTTTGACTTGGAATTTGAAAAATCCAAATCAAAGAAATCATTGATATTTGTTGAACTTATGTGTGACTTTCCAAGTACTAATATAGAAACTGTGGCGGAACAACCAATCGTGGACGAATCTGTTAGTGTCAGTCTAGTCATACTGCCATTAGTGATCGAAGTTACTCTTTGCATTTGCATATTAGGTGTCTCATACCGAATAAATTTCACTATTCCATTAGGTCATGGATTCATTGGTGGTAGTATCGTTTTGTCAGTTGTCCCTCATGAAGTACTTGCTGATTTTCCTTTCTATGGTCTTTAGTTATTGGTCACTTTTATTCTCAAAATAATATTAGTAGGTCATAGGATGGGTCTCATTAGTTTCTAGGGGTCTCACCATGGTCAAATTAATGAGTCAAATGTCAATAATATCAGCAAGGTCATGAGGAAATCAATAAATTCAAAGTCACGGCACCCGGAAGATCAAATAGACATTTTATTCAGTTTGATGTAATTTTCACCTCAAAACCATGTTTTGAGGTGAAAACATGATATTTTGCCTTTATTATCATTCATTATGTAATTTTGTATCATCATAAGTCACAATTCAGAAGTTGTTATCTCCACAAAGTGATTTTCCTGCCTTCAAAGAAGTTTTCCGTAGCATGTTCAGTGCCAGAGTATCTTCCAAGCAGATCCATTAGAAAGAGCCCGAAAAGAGCTTTTGGACGGTATACTACACTCTCAAAACTGACTTCTGGATTGAAATTTATGCCTAAGTGAAGTAAAATTCCCTATACCCCCTATTTCCCCATTTTCCCCTTTGAACTTTGTGTTATTAAAGTTTAATATTCCTTTAAAACCCCTTTTCCCTTTCCAATCACAAAATCCCATTATAAATCTTTTAAAAAATATGCGATTTGATTATATAACCGCTTCCCCAACCATACCCCGCAGAGACTTTATAATAAAAAAATATTAATGTTTATTATAAGTCCCACCCCTTAACAACTTCCCCTTTCCATACCCATAGTTCATATCATATATATAAAACCGCATAACCCAAAGTCCTTTCCCCCCTTATTAAATCGCAATCGCAACATTTACATAATGTGTTCCGATCGGTTCGTCACAAAACATGCAATGCGATTGATCGTGTCAACCTCCGATCGCTCTGATATCCAATCCCTGATCCCCCGATCGCGAGCCTTTCCTCCGATGGATTGCAAGTCCTTTCCCCGATCCTCCGATTGTAACAACCCCGATTGATCCAGCACCGTCGATCACCCCCGCCGATTGGATAGTCCTTATCCAATCGCGCCATCACAAGTCCCTTCTCTGATTGCATGATCGCGACATCCCCCGATTGAAACCTCCGATCGCTCATCCCACCGTTGATTACCCCTGCCGATCAGACGGCCCACAATAAATCGCAACAATCCCATCTCAACTCTCGATCGCTTTTCCCCTCCAATTGATCGCATTGCAAGTTTTGCGATTGCGATCACTCCCCGCTCCCAGTCTTCGATTGTGATTTATGTGGGTCCCGCCTTCTTCCCTTCCTCTTTCCCATTAAAAAATTGGTTTCCCTTCACTAAAAGCAGAATTTTCATTCAAAGCAATTTTTATTTAAAATTTTTTTTTTATTCAAACAGCAAATGGAAACCAAAGAACAGTCAAAGGCCAAGAGCTCGAATTACAACAAAGATATCTGCAGCAGCAGGAAAATAGGATCGGATTGTCTATTCTATCCTCAGTTATGATTTAAAGGGATATATGTTGCAGGTTTCCACTCCTTATTGGCTATCAACTAATTCGAGAAGCATAATGTAACGATGCTCCTTCTTATGGGCAGATTGTTGTTTTTCTTTGCCATATTCAGATTTCAGCCCTGGAGTTGTTGTAACAACTCTCCTTTCTGTTGATCTACATTTCCACAAATTTGTTCTATTTATTGTATTGTAAATCATTTGTAATAGGTCGAAGTCTAAGTCTCAGAAAGTAGGGGAATAGTGTGGAAGAACATCTCTACGCTACATTGTACAGTTTGACAGGAATTAATAAGAGATGCAACTCTAATTTGTGGGATCCATGTGGTATGAGAGTTAGATTTTGTTTCTTTCCTTTGTTTCATATGTGAATTGTTATGTGTTTCATTCATCCATAAATATTTCCTTTGAATGCTTTCAAGATAGAAAGGTAGAATCCATTTTATATGCTCTGCCTTGGGAAATCATTCATGCTCTGTGTTTTTTTCTTCTGTTTGAAAAGGATCCATCTATTGTACCCTTTTCCGCTCCTCACCAGTCTTTCTGTCCCATCCTTATTAAACCTTAAATTCTAAGTTTCCTACCTATCTTGCCCCATGAAATGTCCTGTGTCCTGATTTAATTCCTGGTTTCAACTGTCTCTATATCCCGCACATCCCTGAAAATTTATTCATTCATTCTATTAAAACTTTTCCACCATTTTTATCTAGCCTAATATCAATCCATTTATTGTGTTCCATTGGATATTATTTTACGGAGAGAGCCCTCTCCTGTCCTTGTAGGGCTAGCTACAAGGCTAAGCGTGGTTTAGTTTGTTACCCTGTTTTGCCTTTGTAGCCTAGGGTCCAATTCAGGTGCTAACATTCTCTAGCGACCATACTGGGGAACTGTTCAAGATTATTTGATTGTGAGTGTTATTTGTTTTATAAAATATAGATGGAGCCTGAAGTTATGCCAGGTAGCCTTCGAAACTGCACATTTCTTTACAGGTGCATAAGTAGATAAATGATGCTTCAGTCAATCTCTAGTCTAGTTTTATAGACAATAACATCTGACTTGCAATATTTTCCCGAGTACATCAAATAATTCTAGACTTTTGATGATGATATTTCAGAGTTTTCTAGGCTGATATAAATATTTTACAGTAGAAATTCCAACCACACTGGCTTCAAGAAGATATACCAGGGCTAATCCAGATCCAAATCCTCCCCCTCTGTTTGAGAATCCAAATCTTATAACAATAATTGTTAGAATACAAGAAGGATCATTAAGCCCCAAACCAGTTTTCAGATCCCATATTTGGCCCAGTGAATGGTTTTTTGTAGAAGATCTTTCCTTTGACGAGAATTTTGAGCTTTCTTTATTTAGAAATAAGTCTGAAAATGACATTGATGATATAGTTTTAGATCCTGATTTCCTTGTAGATATTGAAGTCCAAAGAGAAAATACCTCCATTGATGACTACATTTTGAATTCTCCTCAGTCCATCACTGTAACTAATATCCCTGAGCCTTCATAATCATCAGGAACAACATTTCCCCCTCCCAATGCATCAGCATTCCCATCAGTCAATTCCCAATTATCATCTCCTCCAAAAACACCTCCTTCAAATCCTACAAATCCTGTCGTAAATCCACCTAGAATTATGGCTGCCAGGTATGCACCTCTGGTCTTACCCTAGGTCCTCAATGATATGCCTACTGACTATCAAAGTAAAATTCAAATATTTGATGCCACTCAGAGCATCACGGCTTAGCAACATGTTGACAAAATGAATGACTTTTTTGATTTGCATGAGGTAGAAGCAGAGAATGTAACGATGAGGCTGTTTATTCAAAGTTTTGGAGGTGAAGTCAGAAAGTGGTTTAGAGCCATACCGCCAGGCACAATTCGCACGTTGCAGGAGTTTCACACTCAGTTCCTGGACCGGTGGGAGGTAAAAAAGAACGCACTTCAAATTCTATCTGAATATGAGAACATTAAAAGGAATGTGGGTGAAACCGTGCAGGATTATTGTTTGAGATTCAACGTTGTATATAATGCTATTCCAACTAATTTAAAGCCTCCTAAGGGACTGGAATTGTTAAAATTTCCCAATGGATTTGATGCCGATATGGCCTATCAGCTGCGTGAAAGAGATCCGTCTTCACTTGAAGACATGCAGAAGATAACAGTTAATGTTGAAGCAAATTTTCTGGCTAAAAGAGCACGAGCCAAAGATGAGAAGAGAATCACAGTAAAAGAGGAGGCCTCTACTTCAGACAGTAAAATGGACACTCTGATCAGAACAGTGGAAAAAATGGTTGATAGGTTAACCATCGCAGATAGACTTGAGCCTCAAATAATAAATCCCAATTTCAGAGGGCAGCAGTCGCAATTCAGAATTAAATAGAGAGAGCCGAGAACGTAGGATCAAGTTGTGCCACCATAGCAGCCGATTAAAACTCCTTTGCAGAAGAACTATGTGCAAGGGACAGATTCAGATGATTATGATCCTGTGATTGAGGCTAATCATTTCTTCACGACCGATGGTGCACCCATTTTCCTTATAGAAGATGATGAATACACAGTGGCGACTCGAGACATTCACAAAGACCAAAATTTAATTTTGGCCAATGATACAATACTGGAAGAAGAGTCTGATGACTATCAGAGATGGTATATGAATGCTATGTCGGCTCAACAAAGGCAGTACTCTTTAAGGAACAGAGAGATTACAGTCAGCCCCATCCAAAAGAGAGAGGAACTTCAAATGAAAAACGATGCATAGAAGAAGGGAAAGGAGCCAGCTGATCCTTCTTCTAGTAAAGCGCCTGCAGTTTCTAATACAACCAATGAGAAGAACTAGCAGAACATAGTAAAGGAGCCAACAGAGAAGAAAGACCCACCCATTAAAGAGGTAGAAAAAGCTCCCTCCTTTAATCTAGAAAATTAAATCTCAAAATTAAAAGTGTCTATGCCCCTCACAGAGTTGGTGAAGAATAGTGCATATAAAACTCAGGTGTCCAAAGTCTTGCAAATCGATTCTATCTCTGATACGGTTAACATAGAAGACGACTACCCTGAAATTATTTTCGGTCCAGCCACAGAAGAATCTGTAGAGAATGAAGTCCCTCCTTTTTACTTTAGTCTTAGAGTACATGAGTTTATCCTACATAACGCTATGTTGGACTCCGGGGCCTCACATAATTTGATGCCCAAATCTGTCATGGAGAAGCTAGGTCTCGACATCACTCGTAAATATCATGACTTGTATTCCTTCGACTCAAGTAGGGTCCACTGTATTCGTTTAATTAAAGATTTGGTAGTGTCTTTAGATCAGATTCCAACAAAAAATGTCTTGATGGATGTATTTTTTGCGATGTCCCACCAAGGTTTGGAATGCTCCTATCTAGGTCTTGGGGTGCAAAACTTAAGGGAACCATACAGCTTGATTTTTCTTATGCCACTATCCCTGTATTTGGCCAGTTGAGGAAGTTGTATAGGGAAAATAAAATGAATTATATGATTACCAGCAAAGATAAGCCTATAAACCATCCCATAAATGTTGTCCATACAGATTTAGAGTCTTTTGTCTTGTATTCTGATGGTGGTTTGAATGATTAGAATGTTCAATTGGTACAAGTGGATGAAATACCTGAAATTTCAGAAAATTTCAGAGAGGTCCTCAAAAAGTAAAAGGAAAAAGCAGCAAACACTTCTGAAATTCTTGCTTGCCAGCAGCAAAGGGACAATGAAAAGCCAGAAATCAGCCAAGGTAAAGAAGATAAAGAGGGAAATTTCCAGCATCTTCAAGAAGAAGAAGAAGGCCTGTGGAGTATGGATTTTGATGCAGCTATTGGCAAGGATGGAGCTAGCATTGGAATATGGATTAGAAGTCCTATTTTTCAACCTGAGAAGGTTCCCAGTAATGTTATAGTTTGTGCCTATAAGTTAGCTTTTGATTGCTCTAACAATGAAGCAGAATATGAGGCTTTGATCGCATGCCTCAAAATTTTGAAGAAGTTAAATGCAAAAAGGATTTCTGTATATGGCGACTCCGAATTGATAATCAAACAGGTGAAGGGAGAATATCAAGCAAAACATCCAAGATTGAGGGCATACAAAAATGCAGTTCTGGACATTTTGAAGACATTCCCAGAGTATACTTTGACAGCAGTGCCCAGGATGCAGAATCTGATTGCCAATTCTCTAGCCACTACTGCAAGTAACTTGAAGGTTCCAATGAACTCCAACAACAAGTTTGAGATCTATGTCAAACATAGGCCTGCTGTTCCGGACAATTTAAGGTATTGGCAAGTATTTTGGGATGATAATGAGATTAATGCATTTTTGCAGGGTGATGGAAAATTCAAAGATACTCCTATAGAGGGTGAGTATGAGGTTGATGATCAGGAGTTGGAAAAAAACCAGATGGACATATTGCAGCTAAAGGATAATGTAATTCCTAGAGGTCTCATACCTCTAGAGGAGATTTTTGATCAAGATGATGTCGCAAAGAAACCAAGCTTGGTGCCCATAGAGAAAGGAGTTGAAGATGTGAATATTGGAACAGCTGATAAGCCCAAGTTTGTCAAATTATCAAAGGAATTATCCCTTGAGGTAAAGGAGAAGTATGTTAAACTTCTTTCTGAATTTTCTAATGAATTTGCATGGGATTATTCAGATTTGAAAGTGTATGATAAGAACATAATTCAGCATACAATTCCTATCAAGCTGGATCAGCAGCCTTTCAGACAGAAGCTGAGAAGAATCAATCCAAAGTTGCTGCCATCAATTGGAAAGGAGGTAAACAGATTGTACAAAGCAGGAATCATAGTTCCTATTAGATTTTCTGATTGGATTTCAAATTTGGTCCCAGTGCGTAAAAATACCAGAGAAATAAGACTGTGTATTGACTTTCAGAACTTGAATAAGGCATCCTTAAAGGATAATTACCCACTTCCAAAAATGGACCATATTCTGCAGAGAGTAGTTGGAGAATCTAGAATGTCACTACTTGATGGCTACTCAAGGTATAACTAGATCTTGGTGCATGAGAAGGACCAAGATAAAATTGCCTTTACAACACCTTGGGGAACCTTCCGGTATGCCAAGATGCCCTTTGGACTGAAGAACGCTGGAGCCACTTTCCAGCGTGCGATGGACATTGCTTTTGAAAATGAAAAAGACGTTTTCTTGTTGTTTATTTGGATGATTTGACAGTGTTTTCAGGTTTAGATGATGAGCACTTGCACCATCTAAGAGTGGTTTTTCAGCGTTGTAGAAATTTTGGGATTTCTCTCAATCCCAAAAAGAGCCTTTTTTCCATGGATGAGGGCAATTTCCTTGGGCACATCATCTCCAAAGATGGCATCCATATAGATCCAGCCAGAGTGGAGGCAATTCAGCGCATAGATCTTCCACAGAACAAGAAAGAGATTCAGGACTTTAATGGTAAGATGATTTTTTTACGCAGATTTATAGCTAATCTGGCTGAGAATTTGAGAGAAATTACCAATATGTTGTAGAAAGACAACACTGTTAAGTGGAGTGAAGAGGCCATTAAATCATTCAATCTGGTAAAGTTAGCTTTGTCTAATGCCCCAGTGCTGATCAATCCCGACTATACTCAAGATTCTATTATATTTTCATTTGCATCTGAGCATACTATGGCTGCCGTTTTAATGCAAAAGAAAGATGAAGTAGAAAAGCCAATCGCTTTTTTCAGTAGGACTATTAGAGATGTTGCTTTAAGATATAATATTATTGAAAAGCAGGCATTGGCTCTTGTCAAGGCATTGAAATATTTCAGGGTCTATATTCTACATTCACACACTATAGCGTATGTCCCTAATGCAGCAGTCAAGGATGTGCTCATGCAAACTGATCCACAAGGTCGAAGACGCAAATGGATAGCAGTTATGTTGGAGTACGATATGGAGATCAAGCCTACTAAGTTGATCAAAGCCCAAGTCTTGGCGAAATTGATGGCTCAATCATGTTGAAAATGCAGCAAGATGATGGAGCTTAGTGAAATGAAGTCGCCTTCACTAAGTGGGCCCCCAGGTGAATTCTGGCGCAAAGTCTATTTTTAGACTATGTCTATTTTTAGACATATGGAGCATGGTCCGGGGATTCCAGTATGAGATTCTTGGAGCATTGGTCATGTTGGTAAAAATAGATGGGACTCTATTTTTGTGACCTATAGGTCGAAGAGGTCGAAGTATATTTTTAGACTGCCTCTCCTAAAAATAGGGAAGTCAAATATTATTTACCCTTAATAATATTTGGACTCTAAACAGCAGTTTACTCTCTTGGAGCACTTCAGTTCGAGCCTTGGAAGTGACTCATGCATCTGATAGAGGAATTACGCTATTACCAAGGGTTTGATGGCATCATGCATGGTTGAATTCAGTTAGGACTTCAGTGGCAGAAGTTTGGTGGAGTTAATGAGACAGCTAGTGGAGTTGTGTTCTGTTTATTTTAGTTGAACTAGTTGAGATTAGTTTAATTAGCTAATCAATTAGTTATGAGTGGATTGAATTAAATATTATTTAATTCATTAATTAGTAACTCATTATTCAACTCAAGAACACATCAGTTCACTACAGTGCATGATCAGTTCAGTGGAGACCAGTGAAAGAGGCAGATGAAAGGGTGGAGTTAGCTATCAGTGGCGACATCAGTTGTGCATGAGATTTGCACCACACTTGGAGGAATTGCCCATGATGATTGCGCTGTCAAGCCAAGGAGATTCGAACCTTGGATCTCTATATAGACAGGCCTGGATTGCGCAATAGAGGCAAGACAATTAGTGGTGAGTTTTGAACCAGTAACCTGTTCAAAACCAAGCTAGTTTTTGTGTAACTTCATGAGAAAGTACTGAGTACTTGTGAGGAGTATTGTAATGAGTTTGTTACATGATTTCTCCATTATAATATACACAATATCTGTGGGGTTTTCAGATATAAGCTTTCCCCATACATATTGTGTTAATGTGTATGATGATTTGATGTGTTATGGCTTGATTTTATTTCCGCATGTTTGATGATCTGAGTGGAAGAGATTATGTGTTGCATATAAATTCAAATTGTATGTGATCAGGATAGTCTCGGTGGATAATTAATCATTATTCAGCAAATTTCTACATGGTATCGGCGCTATTGAAGCAGAGATTGATCATCACAGTGATTACAAACTTATTTCGGTAGACAGAGTCTGCATGCGGGCCAGGTAGCCTCCGGATTCATCTTTCTTCGGAAAGTGAAAGGTCTAGTAAATGCCCCTTGCAGTCAATCTCTGTGCTAAAAATAATTTGTTCTCACAGATCTAGAGCGGCTGAGCTTTGAGGTGGAATTCGAAATTTTGCAGCAGTTTTTTTTTCTTGGTGCCAGTGTTGAAAATGTGTTTCAACGGTTTGCGACTCGAATATGCTCTTGAAGGCAGTTCGAATTATGTTGCATGGAAGGATCGCATGGAGGCAGTATTAGAAGATAATGGTCTGAAGGAGTTCGTAGATACGGATGTCCAAAAGCCCACTGATCCTGCTGAAGTCGATGCATGGCAAAAGAAGATGGCGAAGTGTCGAAGGATCTTGTTGGAGGGCATCAAGGATCATATTGTATCCAGCCTGCATGGAAAGGCTACTCCATATTTAATGTGGAAAGCTTTGACGGATCTATTCCAGAGTAAGAGTGACCAAAGGAAGCTGGCGCTCAAAGATAAGCTCAGGAACATCGAGATGGAGAAGGGCGACAGTATCGCCAAATACCTCACGAAGTTCACTCAATGCAGAGATGAACTGGGAAGTGTGGGGGTTACTGTCGATGAAGAGGACATGGTCGACCCGGCTCTCCTTGGTCTTCCGAAGGCTTGGCACTCATATCAAGACAGCGTCAATGGTCGGGAGAAGCTGCCGGGATGGGAGTGCCTTTGGGTGGATCTCATGCAGGAGGAGATAAGGAGGACTACTCGAGATGGATCTTCGTCAAAGGGAGTTGATGAAGAAAACTGCGATTTGGTTGCCAAAGCAAAGAAGGGGAAGGGTAATAAAACCTCTCATTCTGGTGCAAAGGGCAAGAAGCAAGATATGGCGAAAGTGAAGTGTTTTCACTGCCATGATCACGGACATTATGCTACCAATTGTCCAAAGAAGAAGAAGAACAAGCAAGCGGGAAGATCTGCATATGGAGAAGCTTTGGCTTCACAGTTCGAGCTTGACTTTTCACTGATTGCATGCTTGGTTTCAAGTGTGATGGGATCGGTGTGGTTCTTGGACAGCGGTGCGTCATTTCACATGACGGGAGATCGGGAGTTGTTCTCAGATCTGGAGGACAAGGATTTGGGTATGCACATCGAGATGGGCGATGACGGTAGATACAGTGCGACTGGTATCGGTACCGTATCCTTTCAGAGGGAGTCTGGTAAACCCTTTGTCTTAAAGGACGTCATGCATGTACCTGGATTGAAGAAGAACCTGATTTCAGTAGCGATGTTGGAGGATAAGGGTTATGATGTGGTCTTCAGCGAAGGAAAAGCTTTCCTGCGCAGTAAGACTACTGGAGAGACCCGAAAGATAGGGGTTCGAACTCAGAACCTTTATCAGTTGCAGGTAGATGACTGCGCAGCTATGGCATGCAAGGCGGGAGAAGTGGTGAGTCGGGATGATGAGGGCGAACTGTGGCACAGGAGATTGGGCCACCTTCACCATGGAGCTTTGAAGATTCTGCAGCAGATTTCTACTGGGCTTCCTAAGGGCACTCTTGCGCAGTCAGATCAGTGCAAGGGGTGTACTTTAGGGAAGTATGTGAAAGCCACCTTTCACGAGAAGGATAGTCGCGCCACAACGATCCTTGAGAGAGTTCACACAGACGTGTGTGGTCCTTTCTCAGTTGCTTGGACAGCAAAGCACAGGTATTATGTGATCTAACGAGTGATAACGGTGGTGAATTCATCTCGGCTAAATTCAAGGAGTTCTGCAGCGCAGAAGGGATTCGGAGAGAGCTCATCGCACCCCATAACCCACAGCAGAACGGGGTGGCTGAGCGGAAGAACAGAACGATCGTGGGTGCTGCACGGGCGATGTTGCATGATCAGGGCCTACCCCTTCACTTGTGGGCTGAGGCATGCAATACAGCAGTGTATGTGCAGAACCGTTGTCCTCACAAGGTTCTCGGCATGAGTACACCAGAGGAGGCTTATTCTGGCAAGAGGCCTGATATTTCCCATTTGCGGATTTTCGGATCTCCTGTCTACATGCATGTGACGAAGGGTGCAAGAAGGAAGCTGGATCCAACTGCTGAAGTTGGAATATTTGTGGGGTACACTGATACACCTCATAACTATCGAGTGTATGTGCCAGACAGTCGCAAGACCGTTGTGCGACGGGATATAAAATTCCAGGAGGAGAAAGCCATGCAGTGTTCGCTTGAGAGGGAGCTACACTTGCATGCAGATGAGGAGCTGTTAGTTCCTAAGGAGGAGCTTCCGGATGTGGATCAGCCACAAGAGGAGGTTCAGGAGGTGGAAGAAACCACCTAGGCAGCGCCAACCATCAGAGGGCGCATGCGCACTACAGAAGCTGAGCGACTGGCTCGGGATGCAGAGAAGGTTGTAGGACCACCTACAGCACAGCGCAGACAGAGACAGTCACCGGATCGGTACACCGGATACATGGCTCTTGTGAGTCAATGTGTTGTGACGGAGCCATCCTCTTTTGAGGAAGCTGTGGAGGAACCCGCATGGGTTGATGCCATGATCGAAGAATATGATTCGATCATCAGGAACAGTGCATGGGAGATTGTCCCAAGACCGGTTGGGAAATCAGTTGTAGGTTCGCGATGGATCTACAAAGTGAAGCAGGCGGCTGACGGGATTGTGGAGAAGTACAAGGCGAGATTTGTCGCCCGTGGCTTCTCACAGATCGAGGGGATTGACTATGAGGAGACTTTTGCACCTGTCGCAAGGTACTCTTCCATACGGACGATCCTTGCTCTCTCAGCGCATATGGGGTGGCACATTCATCAGATGGATGTGAAGACTGCGTTCCTCAATGGAGTTATTGAGGAAGAGGTGTACATAGAGCAGCCTGAAGGTTTTGAGATCTTCAGCAGTGAGTCGCATGTGTGCCGACTCAAGAGAGCACTGTACGGGCTGAAGCAAGCACCTCGTGCTTCGTACACTCGGATAGACAGCTACTTCACCGGGCTTGGATTCTCCAAGAGTGAGGCGGATCCAAACCTGTACCAGATTGTGGTGGAGGGGAAGCTGTTGATCATCGTACTGTATGTAGATGATCTGATTTTGACTGGCGATGAGCAGTTGATACTTTCATGCAAGGAGGATCTTGCACGAAAGTTTGAGATGAAGGACTTGGGCATCCTTCATTATTTCCTGGGATTGGAGATTTGGCAGCGCAGCGGAGGACTGTTTGTTTCTCAGGGCAAGTATGCCCAGGAGATTCTAGAGAGGTTCAACATGCAAGGCTGCAAGCCTGTTGACACTCCTCTTCCCGGTGGTTGGAGGAAGGAGGATGCTACTTCAGCGGAGGTAGTGGATGCCACTGTCTATCGACAGTTGGTGGGGTCGCTTATGTATCTGGTCAATACACGACTCGATATATGCTATGCAGTTAACCAGCTTTCACAAGCTATGGTTAAGCCTACCAAGCTCTTTTGGAAGGCAGGCAAGCATGTATTGCGCTATATTAGAGGCACATCGAGATATGGTCTATGGTACAGACAGGAGGATGGAGCGAAGCTTTCTGGCTTCACTGATGCAGATTGGGCAGGGAGTCCAATGGACCGAAAGAGCACTTCTGGAGGAGTTTTCAGCATTGGGTCGACAGCAGTTTCCTGGTACAGCAGGAAGCAGAGATCCGTGGCACTCAGTTCAGCAGAGGCCGAGTACATGGCAGCAAGTTTTGCTGCATACGAGGCTATATGGATGAGGAAGATCCTCGCAGGTTTGTTCAGCGACGGAGCTCAAGGAAGATTCCATCTTCGTGACAACCAGAGTTGCATTAAACTCTCGGCTAATCCAGTATTTCATGATAGGTCCAAACACATCGACATCAGGTACCATCATATCAGAGATTGTGTTCAGCGGAGAATCATGATGCTTTCATATGTTCCCATGGAGGATCAGGATGCCGACATCCTAACGAAGGCGCTCACCAGGAGCAAGTTCGAATTCCACAGAGGCAGGATAGGGGTTGCAGATAATCCATATCTTGCTGAGAGGGAGTGTTGAAAATGCAGCAAGATGATGGAGCTTAGTGAAATGAAGTCGCCTTCACTAAGTGGGCCCGCAGGCTATTTTTGGCGCAAAGTCTATTTTTGGACTATGTCTATTTTTAGACATATGGAGCATGGTCCAGGGGTTGCAGTATGTTATTCTTGGAGTATTGGTCATGTTGGTAAAAATAGATGGGACTCTATTTTGTGACCTATAGGTCGATAGGTCGAAGTCTATTTTTAGACTGCCTATCCTAAAAATAGGGAAGTCAAATATTATTTACCCTTAATAATATTTGGACTCTAAACAACAGTTTACTCTCTTGGAGCACTTCAGTTCGAGCCTTGGAAGTGGCTCATGCATCTGACAGAGGAATTACACTATTCCCAAGGGTTTGATGGAATCATGCATGGTTGACTTCAGTTGGACTTCAGTGGCAGAAGTTTGGAGGAGTTAATGAGACAGATAGTGGAGTTGTGTTCTGTTTATTTTAGTTGAACTAGTTGAGATTAGTTTAACTAGCTAATCAATTAGTTATGAGTGGAGTGAATTAAATATTATTTAATTCATTAATTAGCAACTCATTATTCAACTCAAGAACACATCAGTTCACTACAGTGCATGATCAGTTCAGTGGAGACCAGTGAAAGAGGTAGATGAAAGGGTGGAGTTAGCTATCAGTGGCGACATCAGTTGTGCATGAGATTTGCACCACACTTGGAGGAATTTCCCATGATGATTGCAATGTCAAGCCAAGGAGATTCGAACCTTGGATATCTATTTAGACAGGCCATGATTGCGCAATAGAGGCAAGGAAATTAGTGGTGAGTTTTGAACCAGTAACCTATTCAAAACCAAGCTAGTTTGTGTGTAACTTTATGAGAAAGTACTGAGTACTTGTGAGGAGTATTGTACTGAGTTTGTTACATGATTTCTCCATTATAATATACACAATAGCTGCGGGGTTTTCAGCTATAAGCTTTCCCCATACATACCGTGTTAATGTGTATGATGATTTGATGTGTTATCGCTTGATTTTATTTCCGCATGTTTGATGATCTGAGTGGAAGAGATTATGTGTTGCATATAAATTAAAATTGTATGTGATCAGGATAGTCTCGGTGGATAATTAATCATTATTCAGAAAATTTCTACAAATCAAATCTGCGTGCTTTAGATATAAACCTTATTTCAGCAATGTCGGAAGAGGAAGATGAAGGTTTGCTGGTTCCCATTTCAGATATTTTTTTTGCAGTCCCCTTGGTATTCAGATATTGTGTATGTTCTTCAGCATCTGTCGCCTCCTCCAGGCATGTCTAAGAGAAAAGGTAGATATTTGAAGCTTAAATCTGCAAAATATTTCATTTTGAACAGTGCTCTGTTTTGGAAGGATCCGGGAGGCATTTTGCTAAATGGCCTGGTTGAAGAAGAAGCTCAGAAGGTAATGCACGATTTTCATAAAGGTGACTGTGGTGGTCACCTATTTTGGAAAAATACAGCGAACAAGGTATTGAGAGCCGGGTATTATTGGCCCACATTATTTTTTGATTTATATAAAACAGTGATGAAATGTCATGAATGTCAAATTTTCCAAGGGAATAAGAAATTGCTTCCACTTCCTTTGAAACCTGTTTTAGTGAATGCACCTTTTCAGCAGTGGGGGCTCGACTTTATAGGAGAAATTCATCCCGCATCCTTAGCACAGCATCGATGGATACTTACCGGGACAGATTATTTCATGAAATGGATCGAGGCCATCCCTGCCAAGCAAGCAACTGACACGGTAATTATTCAATTCCTGGAAGCAAATATTCTATCCTGTTTTGGTTGCCCATGTAAAATTGTGACAGATAATGCAGCCGCGTTCAGATCAAAGAAAATGGTTGATTTCTGTGATAAGTACAACATCATGCTGGGCCATTCAACAATGTATTATCCATAGGGCAATGACCTGACAGAGTCATCCAACAAGTCGCTGATGAATATAATTAAGAAAATGTTGGAGGCAAACAAAAGAAATTGGCACCGGAAGCTTATCAATGCACTGTGGGTAGACAGAGTCATCAGTAAAAAATCAATAGGTATGTCACCTTTTGAGCTGGTTTATGGTACTGATGCCATATTTCCTACCTCTCTTACAGTTCCCGTTATGAGATTATTACAAGAAGTTGGAAGTGAAGACGATGACAACCAGCGAAGAATCAACCAGATGATTCACCTTCAACAAACAAGAGAAGAAGTGTCACAGAAAACAAGTCAGTTGCAGGAGAAGATTAAAAATATCTATGACAGGAAGACTAAAGCAGAAAAGTTTCAGTTGGGTGATGTAGTGCTGAAATGGGATGCAAGAAATGAATACAAAGGGAATCACGTTAAATTTGACAACCTTTGGAAGGGACCATACATAATTATAGCATACAGGAGCCAGAATGCCTTCTTGCTTTCGAAAATGGATGGCAAAGATTGTCTTGGAGGAGCAGTAAATGGTAGGCTATTGAAGCATTACCATTTTTGAAGACATGGATCAGAATCTATCTCATCATCATTGTATATACCATTTTATTCTATTTTCTTTTTCTAAAAGCAAAGTCAAATATACAGTCATTCTAGTTTGGGGCCCGAGGTGAAGGCTATAAAACTTGGATGATATGTGTATGGTTTGGTTTTATTTCATTTTTCAGTCTTAGTCTGGAGTCAGAGTCAGTTTGAATTTGTGTCAGTTTTCAACATTATTGACTCCATGCTCAATGGATAAAGGCTACTTGGTCTACGGTTTTCTTGGCACCTCCAAGGAGCTACCATCCCCATTGGAGCCAATGTTAGTGTCAGTCTATTCATGCTGCCATCAGTGATCAAAGTTACTCTTTGCATTTTCATATTAGGTGTCTCATACTGAATAAATTTCACCATTCCATTAGGTCATGGATTCATTGGTGGTAGTATCGTTTTGTCGCTTCTCTGTCCTCATGCCACTTCCAGTTTCTACCTTCTCCTCTATGGTCTTCTTAGTTAGTTGCTGAACATCAAATTTCTTTATTCTTCAAAATAATAATTTATATTAGATGGTCTCATTAGTTTCTAGGGGTCTCACCATGGTCAAATTAATGAGTCAAATGTCAATAATATCAGCAAGGTCATGAGGAGGTCAATAAATTCAAAGTCACATCACCAGGAAGATCAAAGAGATATTTTATTTAGTTTGATGTAATTTTCACCTCAAAACCATGTTTTGAGGTGAAAACGTGATATTTTTCCTTTATTATCATTCATTATGTAATTTTGTATCATCATAAGTCACAATTCAGAAGCTGTTATCCCCACAAAGTGATGTTCCTGCCTTTAGAGATTTTTTCCGTAGCATGTTCAATGCTAGAGCATCTTCCAAGCAAATCCATCAGAAAGAGCCCAGAAAGAGCTTTCTGACGGTATACTACACTCTCAAAACAGACTTCTGGATTGAAATTTATGCCTAAGTGAAGTAAAATTCCCTATACCCCCTATTTCCCCATTTTTCCCTTTGAACTTTGTGTTATTAAAGTTTAATATTCCTTTAAAAACCCCTTTTCCCTTTCCGATCACAAAATTTCATTATAAATCTTTTAAAAAATATGCGATTTGATTATATAACCACTTCCCCAACCATACCCCATAGAGACTTTATAATAAACAAATATTAACGTTTATTATAAGTCCTGCCCCTTAACCACTTCCCCTTTCCATACCCATAGTTCATATCATATATATAAAACCACATAACCCAAAGTCCTTTCCCCCCTTATTAAATCACAATCGCAACATTTACATAATGTGTTCTGATCGGTTCGTCACAAAACTTGCAATGCGATTGGTCGCGTCGACCTTTGATCGCTCCAATCTCTGATTCCCAATCCCCCGATCACGAGTCTTTCCTCCGATGGATCACAATTCCTTTCCCCGATCCTCCGATTGTAACAACCCCGATTTATCCAACACCATCAATCACCCCCGCCAATTGGACAGTCCTTATCCAATCGCGCCATCGCAAGTCCCTTCTCCAATTTCACGATCGCAACATCCCCCGATTGAAACCTCTGATCACTCATCCCACCATTGATTACCCCCGCCGATCGGACGACCCACAATAAATCGCAACACTCCCGTCGCAACTCCCGATCACTTTTCCCCTCCGATTGATCACATCACAAGTTTTGCGATTGCGATTACTCGCCGCTCCCGATCTCCGATTGCGATTTATGTGGGTCCCGCCTTCTTCCCTTCCTCTTTCCCATTAAAAAATTGGTTTCCCTTCACTAAAAGCATAATTTTCGTTCAAAGCCATTTTTATTTAAAAATTTGGTTTTATTCAAACAGCAAATGGAAATTAAAGAACAGTCAAAGGCTGAGAGCTCGAAATACAATAAAGATATCTTCAACAGCAGGAAAATAGGATCAGATTGTCTATTCTGTCCTCAGTTACGATTTAAAGGGATCTATGTTGCAGATTTCCACTCCTTATTGGCTATCAACTAATTCGAGAGGCATAATGTAACGATGCTCCTTCTTATGGGAAGATTGTTGATTTTCTTTGCCATATTCAGATTTCAGCCCTGGAGTTGTTGTAACAACTCTCCTTTCTGTTGATCTACATTTCCACGAATCTGTTCTATTTATTGTATTGTAAATCATTTGTAAGAGGTCGAAGTCTAAGTCTCAGAAAGTAGGGGAATAGTGTGGAAGAACATCTCTACGCTACATTGTACAGTTTGACAGGAATTAATAAGAGATGCAGCTCTGATTTGGGGGATCCATGTGGTATGAGAGTTAGCTTTTGTTTCTTTCCTTTGTTTCATATGTGAATTGTTATGTGTTTCATTCATCCATAAATATTTCCTTTGAATGCTTTCAAGATAGAAAGGTAGAATCCATTTTATATGCTCTGCCTTGGGAAATCATTCATGCTCTTTTTTTTTTCTTCTGTTTGAAAAGGATCCATCTATTGTGCCCTTTTCCGCTCCTCACCAGTATTTCCATCCCATCCTTATTAAACCTTAAATTCTAATTTTCCTACCTATCTTGCCCCATGAAATATCCTGTGTCCTGATTTAATTCTTGGTTTCAACTGTCTCTATATCCCGCACATCCCTGAAAATTTATTCATTCATTCTATTAAACCTTTCCCATAATTTTTATCTAGCCTAATATCAGCCCATTTATTGTGTTCCATTGGATATTATTTTATGGAGAGAGCCCTCTCCTATCCTTGTAGGGCTAGCTACAAGGCTGAGCATGGTTTAGTTTGTTACCCTATTTTTCCTTTGCAGCCTGGGGTCCAATTCAAGTGCTAACAGAATATTTGTTTCTTATTAGTACCATAGATCCTTGGTATGGGGATATCATTGTTTATCTTCAGAACCAATATTTTCGGCCCGAAATTTCATAATCACAACGACGTAAAATCTGTTTCCAGTCTCAACAATATCATATTGTTGGCGACACACTATACCGTCGTGGTGTAGACTCTGTTTTTCGACGTTGTCTCACCCATGAAGAAGCCGAAAAGGTTTTAAATGACTATCACTCTGGAGCATGTGGCGGTCATATGTCTAGGTATGCGACAACCTAAAATATATTGCGCGCTAGTTATTTTTGGCTGTCCTTATTTAAATATTGTATTTATGCAATCCGAAAATGCCATAATTGTCAAATTTTTGATCGAAAGATGCGTGCACCACCCGCTCCTCTTCACCCTATAATTGCTGTTGGTCCTTTTGCAAAATGAGGAATTATTCTTGTAGTCGATTATTTTACCAAATGGGCTGAGGCGTTGCCTACATTTACAGCAGATGGAAAAACTGCAGCTACTTTTGTGTTCAATCATGTGATTGCTCATTTCAGTGTACCCCAAGCAATAATTACTAACCATGGGAGTCATTTTACAAACATCATGATGACTGAGCTAACTAACCAACTTGGCCTATGCCATGACAGTTATACAACTTATTATCCGCAGGCTAATGGTCTGGTTGAAGAAATTAATAAAGTTTTAGTCACCATGATCAAATGAATCATCGGCATTCATAAATCGAATTGTCATACCATACTTTTTTCCGCACTTTTGGCATATTGGACCTCAGTAAAAACTTCAAGAAGCTTTAACCATTTTCAACTGGTTTACGATTTAGAAGTGATATTACCGATTAAATGCGAGATACCATCACTCAAACTAGCCATAGAGTTACTACCATCTACCTCTAAGGAGGAAAAATGGTTTTTTTACTTAGCTCAATTAGATAAGAATCGGCGTACCACCATACTAGCCACCGAGACTCATGTGAAATGAATGAAGGCTTAGTATGATAGAAATGTTACACGTATTTTTTCAGAAGGAGACTATTTTTGCTATATGGTCAAGCTAACGATAATCTAGGGGCTTGGAAATTCGAACCCATGTGGCAGGGTCCTTATATTGTGAAGCGAAAACTTGAAAAGGGGGCCTATGAATTGATTGATTTTGACGGAGTTTCTTTAGGCAAACCCAGAAATGGGCTTTATCTGAAGAAATATTATGCTTGATTTTTGTGTGAAGATCTTTACTGTATATTAGTTAGTTTTTAGCTAGTGTGTTGTAGATTAGAAACATGTGCCTAGCTTAAGTGTGCTTTTACTACTATTCTTGCTTATCTAGATTACTCTTGATATTGCAGATTTCGACTTCTTTTCTGACATACATTGGTTTTACTGATGGTGCTTTTCGTAGTACACAGAACATTTCTTCCATAGCCTGGGTAATTTATTCACCCACTGACGAGTTAGTATCTATGCAAGGGGTAAGCCTCGGTCAAACGACAAACAATATTGTAGAATATAGTGAAGTTATTGAATTATTGTCTAAATCCATTTCATTTGGAATTTGGAGTTTGATCGTTAGGTTAGATTCTGATATTTTTGTATTACAATTAAATCAAGTATATGCAATTAGAAACCCACTGTTGTTAAGATTATTTTTGAAAATTCGTCTATTGGAACGAGAATTTGATTATATTGAGTATCAACACATTCCAAGAAGATTAAACACATTAGCATATGCAATAGCTTCTAGTGTTATAAATAGACATTTGCGATAATGAAAGAAATAAATCAAGATAACATTCGATAATATGTTGAACAGGTAACTGGAAATAGTAGTATATCATAGTATAGAATAGTGTTTCAAAAAATAGTACATCGTCCTCGATCATAGGTTTAAAACGCCTTATGATCGGGAAAAAGTGATACAAAAATGATATGAGTATATACAATCGATCATCCACTATCCGTGGTGATGATCATGATAATATACTACAGCTCGTGCCACTCTACTCAGGAATCTCCTGAATGGTCCAGGAACACCAATGACATATCTCTGCAAATGAAGTGGACTGTTGTCTATGGTAGTCTCATAAATTTATATAGTCAGGAACTCCATATGGTGTTCCAAATCAGTAAGGATCTCTACTGTCTGATCCTGTGGTGGTGGTGTTATTGCAGCTGCATCCCTTTGCCTCCTCTCGAAGGGGCAGAGAGTGACTGGTCGGTGTGGACCCACATCTGCATTTGAATTTTTTGTTATCAGTTTTGGACGATTTAAAAAACAAAATAAAAATTAGAAATTAGATCATGTCAAAAAGATTTTTTACCTAATTCATCCCACTGAAATCTTGGAGGAAGTGGCATATCTCGGTCGCCGTGGAAATCTATACCTGCATAAGGAAAATCATCTATCACAAAGATTTGGTGCTCTAGCCAACAGAAATATGCCAGGGGAAATCGAACAATATCTATACCTTCGCTGTGACAGGCCATCAAAGCAACCCATAGAACCATCCGAGGCTCTTGAGCTCTACCAGCATCAATTGGAATATGTTACGGGGCCAGTAGAGGAATCCTCTCCAGAGCAAAAGTGACTACGATCGATCCATATCTGAAGTTTTTTAACTTTCCATTCTTTTCTCTAGTTAGTTGGCCTTTGATGTTAGCCAACACTGCCTCACACCAGTTGAATATGGTGCCTCGGAAACAATCTACTGCAATCCACATCTGAGATCCAGTAGCAACATGCAAAGCAGCACTTCCACATAACTTGGTTAGGATAAATGCAACCACTTTTAACTCAGGACGGATGACAGTTTTGATATCAATCCATTTGTCTTTAGGATTGGCCTCATCATTACAAAACTCAAATTGCATGCTAGTGACAGACTAGTCACCTGGCCTAGCCCCAAATAGAGAAAGTGGTTCACCTCTTTTAGACAAACCAGTCAAAAAATATATGTCCTCTAGCTCAATTTCAAGCCGGTTGCCTCCAATCATAAAACACTCGTCCTGTACATCCCACGTGTTTACCAACCAAGTGAGAAGGTCTACTTGAGCTCTCATGCCACTAATAGCCTAGAATTTAAGTAGCCCACATGCTCTTAAAACTTGTAATGTAGGCAGATGAATCATTGCAGCTTCATCCACCTCCTCATGTTCACGTTCCCACCAGTTAAGCATTGTAAATACCCTACAATGAGAAAAATGAAATATTAAAATCATTTTAACACAAATTTTTTGGTAATTTGGGAAGAAATTATGTTTTAAAATTCTTCACGACGCCACCGCACTTTTCGTTCAGAGATAATGCGTAGCTCCACATATGCTCTGTGTTAAAAGTGTGGGGCCACGAAATTTTTCTTTATAAGAAAATTTTAGGGTCTGCAGGTGCCGTGTGTCTTACCTGTGGATCCCGGAGGGCGTAATTTTGAACATATTTTCTCCCCAAAAATAAATTTTAAGCCCTAAATTAAAGAAATGAACAGATGAAAAGAAAGGAAAAGAGGATGTGGATTACTTGGAGTAGATGATTTTTGATTTCAATGGTCGGTTTGTCTGAAATCTTCTCTGGAGCATTTTTTTCCAAAAGCTCACAAATCTTCACTCTGACTCAAACGGTAAAAATGAATTTGGAAAACTCCTTTTTTTAAGTTTTTTCGAATAAATGAAATTTAAATTTGTTTATTTTTTACTTTAAAAAGATGGTTTTTCAAAATATTTTTATTATTGAAGCAATGGTCATTTTTGACGAAGATTATACTTTTATCACTTTTTCGGGCTCTTAAAAATTCATGAAAAAGCGAAACCATGGAGTTCTCTTTTAAGCCCTTTTCAGACTCTCTAAAGATGAAAATATTACCGAGTACTTGACTATTCGAACTCGTTAAAGGAAATGAACATTCGTCCCTTCAGTATAAGTTTACCCCTTTTCCGGACTGAAATGGACTATTTACGAAAAAGGTATACGCTGACTAATCATGGTCAATAGAGTTCTCTCCCGCATGATTTTATCCTTTTTCGGGCCTAAGAGACTAAAATTACGAAAAAGAACACCCATGGAGTTTTCTTAATTTTTTTCTTCTGACTCCCTAAAAACGAAAAACACTGAGTTTTTCCTATACTGGACTCGTTAAAATTTAACAGTAAAGGATCTATCAATTCAAACAGGAATGGACCACTCCTTCTTAGGGTTCGATTTTAAACTAAGTTGGAATCATCCGAAGGATGAGCTTATAAACAAGCAAATTTTATCCTCCTCGAGCTTGTCAAAAATAAAGAGGTAATTGCAAGAAATGGTGGGGGCAAAGAGAGAAAACGAATTTCATTTGTTACACTTTGATTTAAAAGAAAAAAACCACTCTTGAACACGACACTTTTTGTCACACTTCTACCTAGGTTGGGAAAATTCTTTTCCTATCAGTTAATCAAACCACATTGAAAGTCTTTAGCCGGTTTTTGGGTATTAACTTAGGGAAACTATTACCAAACCATCTACAGTGTCGTTATGTGTTCAAGAGGTCATTCAAACAAACCATTCATCCGTAGTAATATTTGTCTCCATTCGTTGACTGTTGATTTATCTCTGTAGCCCTTTTTGTAAACATTCCAAAACTGATTCAGTGGTTCAAAATATGAGCTTGCTTACGACAGGTCACTTTCTATCGACGACAGCTCATCATCTAGGAATTTGATCTAGAATCCGTCAATACCTTGTAATTTGCATGCCTTAATGGCAAGTTTCTCACCTTCAACGATAGGTTGCATCATTGACCTTTAATCAAACGATTCCGTGAAATCTTCGACTTCAGATCACTTATTCACATTTCATAGATTGTACTAAGTACTTTGAGAGCCATTGTCATTATTGGTGGTTTCTCTCACACTTGTTAACAATTCACATCATTGACCGGTAATCAAGTGGGTTCTACCATGTTCTACTTCAACACATTTAATTACATGGATATAACCGTACTAGTTCGGGAAGTAGAAATCAAGACCCTGGATCTAGTTTCCACCATCTAGGCTATGAGGAGTTTTATTATTCATTATGCAGTAGAATATCCATTACAAATGGCTGCGTCTATGTTGTGTCTACAATATTGATGTAATATTAAAAGCATTTCTGTATCAGAAAAAGTTTAGTTAGTTTTGATCTGAGTATGGGAATGCCTACCTCAGTGATGATATATATAAATATATATATATATATTGCATTGAATGTTTTTACAGGCTTCTGACTAGGGTGTCCACAGGCTAATCCCTGAAATGATAAAGCACATCACTCTTCGAATGCTCTTGGACTTCACACTTTAGGAGGAAATTTGTTACACTGAAATTTGTCACCATGACGTTTTAGTGTCTATATGGGTTCATCATTACTCATATACTAATTCCTTAGAATTCTAGAACATCAAATTTCCTAAAATCAAGCCTTGAATTTGAGAGAAAAGCTCATAAAAGTCTTAAAAACACTCGTACCGCACTTTCTCTTAACATTGCCTGCGGTGCCACACATTTTTGTTCTAAAGCATGCAGAGCTAAACACACTTTTTCTTCATTAAGGGTGCAGACCCCTGTAAAAGGTAAAATGAAGGCGGAAAGTAACATTTAGAAGCCCAACAGTCAAATCTAGAAGCTTCTAGAAGAAATTATCAGGTCGAAGGTTCTCTCCTATCATGTATGTTCATTCCTCCATTATGGGAACCTACCCCTTGATTTATGGAGCTCAATCCCTTCAAAAGAGCATTCTATCCCTTCTTATGTGGAACCATAACCTCTCTCTTTTCCTATAAATTGAAGCCAGAGTGCAGCTTCAAGGGAGGTTAGGGAGTGAGTTAATGAGTTATACTTTGAGAATTTTTTAGGAGAAATGTTGTATAGACTAAGAATCTCTTAATTGATCATTATGTGGGAATGATTACACACCCATGCGTATTTTATATGAGAGAGTGAAAATCTTGTTAGAGTAAAGGAAATGCCTACTCCGGACCCCAGGAAGGCCTGTACGACATCAAGGTGGACATGGTTGTAAGGCTCTTCTTTATCAAAGATAATATGAATGAATACCGTTTTCTCAATGACTTCTTTAATTAAGTAGCTTATTTATCATGTTTTATCAATGAGTTATTTAATTAATTAGTTTATTTCTTGAATTCCTTATTCATCTTGATAGATATAATATTCGTGAATTAGTTTATCCTATGCAGGTGCTATTGATTTTTTCCATGTTTGTGATTGCAGATCTTTGAAAACGACTCTTTCAAGCAACTGGAAATAAGATCATTACAAATAGCATTGGACTATGGTTAGGTATTCAAAACCCTTGTTGTAGCTAACTAATGAATAGAATATTATCTAGATAAAATATTTTTTGTTTTTCTGTTTGTTTCTAGCTGTCCGTAGGACACTTGGGAGGTCTGTCTTGTCCACAATAACGACTTATCTATCCAACAATATGTGACGCGTGTTACAGATATTAGGACATAGGATTTGAGTTGGAATGAATTCAAGAGACTCTTTAGGAAGTAGTTGTCAGAGACGTACTATGATAGTAAGGCCAAGGAATTCTATGAGCTAAATATGGGATTAATGGCAGATGAGGTGTATACAAAAAAGTTCTTGGTATTGTTGAGGTATGTATTGTATCTTAATAATGAGAAATCCAAAGTTTAGAGATTTTTTAGTGGTGTACTATAAGAACTTACACATCAGATTGAATATGATGAGCCTCAGTCACTTCAATAAGTCATTGGAAAGTTGAAACACTTTTATTAGCAATCAAAGCATAAAGAAAAATATCAACAAGGTTGGAAAGGGAAAGACAAGACTAAAGGAAAATGGTAGCTGAAAAGGAAAGCACCCCAGGGTGCAGGTGAGAAAGAGAATGTTGCACCTTACAAAAATTTTAGTGGACCTCATTGTTGTCTAGGTAAATCCTCTCTAAGGACAGATATGATCCCTCTAGCCCTCGAGTGGGTCTAGCTACAATGGGCACAAACAAATATATAATTTCCTATATTATCATTGAAACATAGAACGAAGAAGATGGCCTACTTCGGCCTGATGCTATGATGTTGCTCTTTATTGAAACCTCTTGATATTTTTCTCTTCCAAGCTCAATCATCACTGCTACCAATATTCAACTACCTATATAAATGACCAAAACACAACAAAAAACGTAAAGGTGCAATAATAATATATCAAAATTATTCTATCTAAATAATCATGGAGTGTTAGACTTATTATCACAATCACACAAAATAATGGAAAGAAAATACCCATTGCATTATATTATTAATCAAAAAGGGGGAGTTACAACCTGCGCCTTGATGTTGGAGCTCTCCTTTGATGGGTCTGAATTCGAGCACGTCTCCAAAGAACTCTATTTCAACTCAATATGGGAAGTTTTAGGGTCTTAACTCTCTCCTTCTATGCTTAAGATAATCTTCAAGTCCTTCTCCGCTATTCTTCTCTTCTATTTTGTTCCAGCTAGCAAAGGCATTGGAAGGTGATAAATTTATAGTGATGGAGGAGGGGACATGGATCCACTTAATATGGAAGAAAGGCTTATATACTTGGTTGGTTCCTCTTTTGTAGGAACAAGAGGCTCAAAGGAGGAATTTTGGTCATATCCTGATCAAAACACATCCAACTCTCCGCTCTCGAAGCTTCTAGGCCATGAAGCTTTGTTTCCATTTTTAAAAATCTTCCAAAAGTATATCGACGAGGCCATGGGGTTCATACCATCACTGATCGGTGATAGTCACAGGATAAGGATTTTCCATAAGCGCTGGTGAGACACTGAACGGTCGTGTTTCTCCAAAAAAGTGGATTTTTAGGGAGCTACTGTAGTAATGACTAAAAGAGGGAATGATATTCAGATTGTATGGATTCCAAAAGCATGTTTTCCATGATGGGGAAATTACGTAGGGACCACTATATGGGTTCTTGTAATATCCTAAAAGGGAGAATGCAGTAATACTACAACACAATATGAGAACTACAACAAAGTAAACAATAAATCTATATACATATAAGAATGCACAGAAATATCTGATCCATTTTATTATATTGGAGGTGCAAAAATCAAGTACAATAGTGCTCAAAATGTGAGACATTCAAGTCACAAGAGTAGAATAGAATGACCCTGCAATGATATCCCAAGAGGGAATGTGTAACTGCTGCTCTACTGGAAGGTAGACTGCATTTTCCCTGCTACAACTGTAGGGATTGCAACTGCCTGTAAGATAGAAAGTCAGATCTAGGTAGAATGGGAGCTTCGATTATGCTGAAATTGTAGATCTGGGCTCTATGATGGATTTCCAAGATAACCCGGGAGGGGTTTCTCAGATTTGTAATTCTAAGACAACCTTCCTCTTAGGGCTTCATATATATAAGATTTTATAATAAGATGGCTTCAATGATGTACAATCAGATCTATGTAAGAAGGAATGATCCCTTAACTAGATCCTTGGGCTAAAAGCTCAAGATATAACTCCTCCAATCACCTCCACTGAAAATAGCTGTTGAATGAACAAAAACTTCAAAAAATTGGGCTGTCAGAGAGGGAGGCTCTTTAGCCTACTACTAGATATGGAAAATCAGCTCCTGAGTGATGGAAACAATAGATCCAATGTGAGGAGGTTATCCCTAATAGGATTTCTAGTTGAAATACTAGAAACTTCCTTCCTCCAATAGATCTACAAGACTGAACTACGCAATCCTTGAAGGAACTGTTGCTGCAAGGAGGTAAAACCTAATGGTCTGAATGCCAGATGTAGATCTACTGCTCCTGAAAGGCTGGATCTGAGGAACAAGGTGGTAGGATGAATCCTCCACTAGTTTCCTAGCTGAATGCTAGAAACAACCTCTTGAAGATGGCACCAATGCCTGATATGGAATGAAGAATAATCCTCTTCCTTAGATATCACTCAAAGAAAGAGGTGGGATTCCTACTCGGGAACACTCTGCAAACTCTACTAAACAGCCCAAGTCTGCATAGAAATGTCCTAAGAAAAATCTATATTTAAACAGATTAAAGAATGAATAATCCAAATCATGCCTTCCATTGTGCCTTCATCTTCATTATATGCATGAGCCTTCCATAGCTTGGGCCTAATGCAAATCTGTGTTGTACATGTGGACAAAGTCTCCAAGTTTGACTGCGTTGTTGATCCATGTCCTCCATCATGTTCATATGGGGTGATCATCCTCTCCATCATGCATGAATTAAATGCACCACTTCCTCCACTATCTTATCATAAGTGCTTAATGATCTTCTTTGAATGCATTATGATCTTAGTTGACCTTATTAAATATCCATATGATTTTATATTTAATATCCATGATCTTATTTGACTGTTTCATCCTCCATAATCTATCTCATAAATGAGACATGATCTCCATTAATAGAGCTGCTCCACTACTCCATGTTTTAGATCTAGATCTAGAATATCCACATTCACACATTAAAAGTGGATTTTATTCATCTCTGAGGTTTGTGGGTCCCTCCACCCTTTTATTTACTTAATTTATTAAGAAAATCATGGACTCTAATATTCCAAATATGATATGAAAATTTGGGAATATTACAGTCCCCCCCCGGAAAATTGTTGCTTGTCCTCAAGAAACTCCAAAAGTAGATGCAAAGCCATCTATTCCCCTCCAAATGGAATCCACATAAGGAAGGCTTCCTCTATTTGCTGCAATGTGTTATACATGTTTGGTTCCAAAGTTGTCTCTCAAGAGAGCATAGAACGACCTCCAACTGTGTAGTTAGATGCCCTCTTGTCATCATGAAGTACCAAGTGACAACCATATGATGTCCAACATCATCATCATTACATGAGATGCATAAAATAAAGTGGCCCTTTCCACAAAGGAAAAAATCCATCTCACAATACATCTCTCCATCCCATGCTTTATGAATGAGCATTGATATGCTCTCATCCTTAGCCCTGTTGGCCTTGTTGGATCCAAGCATCATTCCAAAGTCATGCAAAAGAAGAAGGAAAAGAGTTATATGGGTATACATAGATGTCAAACCATATTCTCCTAATATTAACCACTGGAGTAAGGCCCTTTGCTGCCATCCTCCATCTCCTCCATATAATATGGACAAGCCAAACTCCCCCAAAAGCAACCAAAGCAACAAGAGATATTGCTTCTTTCTCTCCTCCTCATGTGCATCATGGAGCAAAAACATATTGATTGACATGTGTAATTTCACATCAGCCCAATACAAATAAGCACCATCAATACACATCATAGAGCATCATGCCAAGCTTTACCCAATACAAAACAAATAGACATAGGAGATGTCATGTGGTGGCCAAAATATCTCAAGGGAAACAAAAATGAACATGCCTCCTTTTGCTGAATTTTATCATTGATACACAAGGCACGAATTAGAAAAATATGAGCTATTGGGTGGTAACCATACTCACCCAAGAGCAGCTAGCGCAGCCATGCCTCCTTCTTCATTTCATAAGTGTTTTTCAAGGCATGGATCCAAGAAATAGGAACCTTTGGGTAGTGACAGAAGTCTCCCAAGGGCAACCAATGTAACCAAGCTTGCTGGCCCATGTCATATATCTGCAAGTGGTCACGGAACCCCTTTCTTATCATCCTCACCCACTCATCCCAATGTGGATGATGAATGATGTGTTGCATAATCATGGTATCCTCCCTTTGTAGAATACCATCCTCCCCAAACTGCTGAAGAACTTTGCACTTCATGAATGTTGAAGTGCACCTCCAATGAGATCTCTCAATGAGATTCTCTTTTCACCAAAGGCCCTCCAAAACCAATGAAGTTTTGGATCTGCTACAGGTAGAAGTTTCTGTTTGAGCTGTGAGATGCTCATTGAAAAAGGGTCATCTAGAAAGGAGAAAAGGTTCCTCATCTCAAGATTTCTACCATTTGTCATCTTTACCTCCATTGCTTCATGAATGAAGATACCTTCAAAATGCTCCAAGAAGTGTGGGGCCTCTTCCTTTTCACAGCTATTAATTAGTGACGGCATTGTAGATCTGCATGGTAATACATGTGCTGCCTCAAAACAAGATACAATACCGCTCTCACAACCAGTTATTTTACATAGGATCATATCCATCCTATCTTCTGAAACTCTACACTTCAACTCAAGGGGTTGAATGTAGCTCAACAATGATGAACTGGGATACTTCTTAATCTCCTCCTTGATTAGAACAAGGGTCCTCTGCACTGTGATATGTTGCTGATTCAAATCAACATTTTGTTCTAACCCTTGGTTATGCATTAGCCCTGATGGCATGTCCTCATAAGTTTCAATAAGATCTACTAAAATAGTATGTGATGAAATTTCTTGCATACCTTGGATCAGCTGATGTGTGGTAACCTCTTGCCAGAACACAAGAGCTCCTCCAATCAGGACAATAGTGTCTCCAACTGCTAGTAAGAGTGATGGCTGCTCTCCTCCAAGTGTACCAGCTCTATAATATTCTTCCTCTCCCTCATGCATCTCCTGAATCATGCATGGGACTCTATATGTCAAGAGCTCAAAACTATCTTGCAAATTTTCAAGTGTCTCTTCTCCGGATGCAAGTACTTTTGCAACTGGTGGTGAATGTAGTGATTTCTTGTCCAGAGTGACAAGATTTCCATCCTCCTTTGTTTCCTTAGGAAATTTTACTTTGTGACACATCTATGGTTTTCTCACATCAAATTTCTTCCTCAACTTGTGAAAGAAATCTGGATATTTAGTCACTATTGCATGCTCCATGTGACCAAACCACCATTCATTTGGTTCACCTAAAGATGAAATGTTGCAATTTGGATAGCCTATTCTTCAGCTACAGGATGTAGCCTGAAAAATGCATCTAACTCTCTCCTCCAAGCTCTAGCAGTGCATGAGGAAGATCCATCAAATGTAGGCAAATATAATCTATTATGCCTCTTTTTTCTATTGCTGCTATAGGATCCTCTTTCTTCTTTGATTTTGAAGAGTTTTTGGAGAGTTAACTACTCCTTGATGCTCTAGACTGTGATTTGTACTCTTAAAGTTATAGAATGAGAGTCTCATGAGTCTTAGGTTCATTCCTTTCTTCATTTCTACACCTTTAACCTTCTCCAAAGAAAGTGGGCATCGTGGATCTACGAGGAGATCTATGATTCTCTAGTTTTCTTCTTTGCTGATAGGAAGTGCTTGGACCTTCCTCATCACATCTTCTTCTTGGATCTTCTTTCTTTCCTTCTTTCTTCATTGGATTGACCTCCTTGAGGAGATCTTGTATGGATATAAAGAAAGGAGTGACAAAATTTTCATCCTCCATGATAGATCTCATCTATCTGCTTCTTCTTTTGATGTAAAAAGATGAAGTGTCCACAAGCTGAGCCTAAGATAATGCTTTGATACCACTGTAATATCCCAAAAGGGAGAATGCAGTAATACTAAAACACAATATGAGAACTATAGCAAAGTAAACAATAAATCTATGTACACATAAGAATGCACAGAAATAGCTGATCCATTTTATTATATTGGAGGTGAAAAAAGAAAGTACAAAAATGCTCAAAATGTGAGACACTCAAGCCACAAGAGTAGCCTAGAATGACCCTGCAATGATATCCCAAGAAGGACTGCGTATCTGTTGCTCTGATAGAAGGTAAACTGTGTTGTCCCTGCTACAACTGTAGGGACTACAACTACCTATAAGATATAAATTCAGATATAGGCAGAATGGGAGCTCTAATGATGCTGAAATTGTAGATCTGGGCTCTATGATGGATTCCCAAGATAACCCAAGAGGGATTTCTCAGATCTGTAAGTCTAAGACAACCTTCCTCTTAGGGATTCATATATATACTACTGGGAATGAAGATCTAAAGCTAGATTTTATAATAATATGGCTACAATGATGTAAAATCATATCTATGCAAGAAGGGTTGATCCCTTGACTAGATCCTTGGGCTAAAAACTCAATATGTAGCCCCTCCAATCTCCTCCACTAAAAATAGTTGTTGAATGAACAACAACTTCAGAAAACTATGCTATCAGAGAGGGAGGATCTTTAGCCTACTGCTAGATATGGAAAATCAGCTCTGAGTGATGGAAACAATAGATCTAATGTGAGGAGGTTATCCCTCACAGGATTTCTAGCTAAAATACTGGAAACTTACCTCCTCTGATAGATCTACAAGACTTAACTGCACAATCCTTGAAGGGACTACTGCTACAAGGAGGTAAAACCCAATGGCTTGAATGCCAGATGTAGATTTACTACTCCTGAAAGGCTGGATCTGAAGAACAAGGTGGTAGGATGAATAATCCACTAGTTTCCTAGCTGCATGCTAGAAACAACCTCCTGAAGATGGCACAAATGCCTGATATGGAATGAAGAAAAATCCTCTTCCTTAGAGATCACTCAAAGAAAGAGGTGGGATTCCCACTTAGGAACACCCTGAAAACTCTGCTAAACAACCCAAGTCTACATAGAAATTTCCTAAGATAAATCTAGATCTAAACAGATCAAGAAATGAATAATCCAAATCATGCCTTCCATTGTGCCTTCACCTTCATTATATGCATGAGCCTTCTATAGCCTGGCCCACTCCAAATCTGCACTTTACATGTGGAAAAATTCTCCATGTTTGACTGCGTTGTTGATCCATGTCATCCATCATGCTCATATGGGGTGATCACCCTCTCCATCATGCATGCATTAAATGCACCACTTCCTCCACTATCTTATCATAAGTGCTTAATGATCTTCTTTTCATGAATTATGATCTCAGTTAACCTTTTCAAAGATCCATATGATTTTATATTTAATATCCATGATCTTATTTAACTATTTCATCCTCCATAATCTATCTCATAAATGAGACACGATCTCCATTAATAGAGTTGCTCCACTACTCCATGTTTTAGATCTAGATCTAGAATATCCACATTCACACATTAAAAGTGGATTTTATTCATATTTAAGGTTTGTGGGTCCCTCAACCCTTTTATTTACTTAATTTATTAAGAAAATAAAGGACTCTAATATTCCAAATATGATATGAAAATTTGGGAATATTACAGTTCTCCAAGATCAGAGAACAGGGATTACAGGAAGAATGACAAAATTATTTGTAACAGATGCCCCTTAAATCATGAAGGCAGAATGAGAGTGACAGTTGAAATGCTTTACAAGTACGTGCAAGGATCAGGACGTGGTCATCAGAAACCCTGTTAATAAATTACATATATAAAAATTAAATCTCTCATGTAAATACATGAGCATAAGGCATGGACATAGTCATCTGTAAAAGAGATCAAGTAATAAGATACATGGTATGGACACAACCATCCAACAATAAGAAGAATCACAAATATAGGCTCATGTATGGTCACAGCCATCCATGAAAAAGAGTCATGTATAGAATCATGAATAACTCATATTGCCTCGCAACCTTCACTTTAAAATACAAAGAATAGGGTCTTCCACTCCATCACAACCCAATAAAATAAAAATTCAGGCATGTGAATGAGTGAGATGAAGTAAAACATGCAATAAAATCGCGTGATTACCATTCAATGATTTAAATTGTTAACAGGTGCAAGAGAGACCACCAATAATGACAATGGCCCTCAAGCTACGAGAAGTATAATCCACTAGATGTGAATAAGGAATTGAATTCAAACACTCATTAAATCACTCAATCGAAGGCCAATGATGTGAACCTGTCATTGAATGTGAACAACCTATCGTTAGGGTATGCAGGCTCTAAGGTACTGGAAACAGAGTCTATAGATCAACTTCCTGGATAAGAAGTTGAAGTTGACATGAAGTGATCTGTCGAAGGAGGGCCATGATGTATCCCACATCATCGACATGAGACAGAGGAAACAAGATGCTTGTGAATCAAGACTGAACAGAGAATAGGGTAATGAACAAATTGCAGAACAAACTTCTGTTGAACATATCGATGACATGACTCCGGATTATGGCAGCATTTGACTCAAGTAGGATCAGAGATCATGTTGACAAGATTGGTAAGCAAATGAGAGGCAAAAGGATCTCCCAAACCCATGGAGGCAAAGTGAAAAATTTAGGATATCCCCAACCCAACCCGAACTACATATAAGTTTCATGTTCAAGAGTGACATACTGTCGACACAATTGATCAATACTTTCATTTCCCCCCACCATTTCTGGCAAGTACCCAAATTATTTTTTAATAAAATATTGAAGGGGATAGCATATGCTTGTCATATAAATTTTCCCTTTGGATAAATCCATCCTAGTACATTTTAAGAGCCCTAGGAAGGAGGAACTCGATTGTTATAGCATCATTTCTCACCTTGACATGATTCATGATTGCTTTGATGGTTTTGGGCACCCATTCCTATAGACTTGGAAAAATTCACTTAAAAACAGTGTAAAAATCCCCATACGCGACTATGCCTGTACTTTTCCGCGTGTATACGCAAGTCCAGCTAGACTTTTCCGTGTATGCCATTAAAATGATTAAAAAATATATAAAAATTCCCTATTTTCGGGATATCGGGTTGATACTTTTTGTAGTTCAATCCACCCTAACACGGCCAATCAAGCCTAATCACAAAACCACTGGAGAGTATAAAAACCCCTCATGTGTATGGCCTAAGGGAGAGAGAGAAATTCATTGATATTATAAATTTCAAAAACATGGGGCAAGTCCGATTCCCAAGGCTCATGGGGCTTTCCCAGTTCATTGTAGGAAACCCTTGTTTCCTTGAGATACACATCCCTTTATATGTTATCTCGTAAGCACCATTTTGGAAGGAGTCTTAGCGAGGCAAGGGCTGGACGGATCCGGACGACGGTCTGCGAAGGCCTTGGAAGGATTAGGTGATCTCTCCACTTGATTAATTTTGTACGTACTATTTATAATACAGAAGTATCATGCTGTTCCTGAAATAAACGTGTTAGTGTATGCTTTTATGTATGAGAATATTTTTTATACAAGTATTCATTATGATTTATTTAATGTTTTATATGAATCTCACTAACATATAGAGTAGATATATGCTGTACAACTTGTCCTTTGTGCTGGTTTCTTCTTGTATTTCAGGTTAAGGAGGAAGGACGGTTGCAGGGAGTTTGGACCCTACGGGATCTGCTTCAACCGTAGGACCTACGGGTAACTTCTTCGATCTACTCTATTTAGTTTTTCTGAACATGCATGGTTGTGTGAGTCCTTCTTAAGTAGCATGCCCCTGCTCTGTGGAGGTTGTAACCCAACAAACCTCTAGGGTGATATTCCCCGAAACAGAACTGGCGACTCCACTGGGGATCACATTCTTGTGATTCTCCTGTTGGGT
>CM076574.1:540004427-540134448 GCA_034641835.2 Pinus albicaulis | reverse complement strand
TGAGCGAGAGCCTCATGATTACAACCTATCCGTGAGAATCAAATGGGAGTGCATCCTTATTTTGAAAACAAGTAGGATTCTAAGCTACCTAGGACTCAAACCATCATTTTTAAATTTGAAATATAATGGTGTTGTTTCAATTCCTGAATCCACAACCCTAACACATGAAATCACTAATCTAATTACACATGAAATAAATAGTTATTTTCTCAAAAATTAAAAATATAACTAAAAACTAAATTCAACATAGTTGAAAGAAAAAGAAGCGCCATTGAAATGGTTTGCTGACAAATGGTTAGATTTCTTATCAAATTAAGGCCTAGCATGTATTTTGATGTTTCATTAATTTCTTTGCAAATTCAAAGTATGGTGCATGTTGCATGAAGCAAGATGTTGAAAGTACATGAGCTCTAGTATTTGACTTGAGAGTCAGTTGTTTGAAGAGGCATGTTTTGTCAACTTGTGTTGGGTTGATGGTTTTGTACACCAATATGTAAGAGTACATGGACATATTCACATGATGTGAATTTTTTTTTTTCTTTGAAGGAGAAAAATTATGTGTTTTCAGTTTGATGGTTTTGTTTGTGACAAGACGTCACAAGATTTTGCGAAGGTCCACTCTTGAGCGAGAGCCTCATGATTACAACTTATCCGTGAGAATCAAATGGGAGTGCATCCTTATTTTGAAAACAAGTAGGATTCTAAGCTACCTAGGACTCAAACCATCATTTTTAAATTTGAAATATAATGGTGTTGTTTCAATGCCTGAATCCACAACCCTAACACATGAAATCACTAATCTAATTACACATGAAATAAATAGTTATTTTCTCCAAAAATTAAAAATAATAATATAACTAAAAACTAAATTCAACATAGTTGAAAGAAAAAGAAGCGCCATTGAAATGGTTTGCCGACAAATGGTTAGATTTCTTATCCAATTAAGGCCTAGCATGTATTTTGATGTTTCATGAATTTCTTTGCAAATTCAAAGTATGGTGCATGTTGCATGAAGCAAGATGTTGAAAGTACATGAGCTCTATTATTTGACTTAAGAGTCAGTTGTTTGAAGAGGCATGTTTTGTCAACTTGTGTTTGGTTGATGGTTTTGTACACCAATATGTAAGAGTACATTGACATATTCACATGATGTGAATTGTTTTTTTCTTTGAAGGAGAAAAATGATGTGTTTTCAGTTTGATGGTTTTATTTGTGACAAGACGTCACAAGATTTTGCGAAGTTCCACTCTTTAGCGAAAGCCTCATGATTACAACCTATCCGTGAGAATCAAATGGGAGTGCATCCTTATTTTGAAAACAAGTAGGATTCTAAGCTACCTAGGACTCAAACAGTCATTTTTAAATTTGAAATATAATTTGGTGTTGTTTCAATGCTTGAATCCACAACCCTAACACATGAAATCACTAATCTAATTACACATGAAATAAATAGTTATTTTCTCCAAAATTAAAAATATAACTAAAAACTAAATTCAACATAGTTGAAAGAAAAAAAAGCGCCATTGAAATGGTTCTCATTGAAAAAATGGTTAGATTTCTTATCCAATTAAGGCCTAGCATGTATTTTGATGTTTCATTAATTTGTTTGCAAATTCAAAGTATGGTGCATGTTGCATGAAGCAAGATGTTGAAAGTACATGAGCTCTATTATTTGACTTAAGAGTCGCTTGTTTGAAGAGGCATGTTTTGTCAACTTGTGTTTGGTTGATGGTTTTGTACACCAATATGTAAGAGTACATGGACATATTCACATGATGTGAATTTTTTTTTTCTTTGAAGGAGAAAAATGATGTGTTTTCAGTTTGATGGTTTTCTTTGTGACAATTTGTCACAAGATTTTGCGAAGGTCCACTCTTGAGCGAGAGCCTCATGATTACAACCTATCCGTGAGAATCAAATGGGAGTGTATCCTTATTTTGAAGACAAGTAGGATTCTAAGCTACCTAGGACTCAAACCATCATTTTTAAATTTGAAATATAATGGTGTTGTTTCAATGCCTGAATCCACAACCCTAACACATGAAATCACTAATCTAATTACACATGAAATAAATAGTTATTTTCTCCAAAATTAAAAATATAACTTAAAACTAAATTCAACATAGTTGAAAGAAAAAGAAGCGCCATTGAAATGGTTTGCTGACAAATGGTTATATTTCTTATCCAATTAAGGCCTAGCATGTATTTTGATGTTTCATTAATTTCTTTGCAAATTCAAAGTATCCAGTGCATGTTGCATGAAGCAAGATGTTGAAAGTACATGAGCTATATTATTTGTCTTCAGAGTCAGTTGTTTGAAGAGGCATGTTTTGTCAACTTGTTTGGTTGATGGTTTTGTACACCAATATGTAAGAGTACATGGACATATTCACATGATGTGAATTTTTTTTTCTTTGAAGGAGAAAATGATGTGTTTTCAATTTGATGGTTTTGTTTGTGACAAGACGTCACAAGATTTTGCGAAGGTCCACTCTTGAGCGAGAGCCTCATGATTACAACCTATCCGTGAGAATCAAATGGGAGTGCATCCTTATTTTGAAAACAAGTAGGATTCTAAGCTACCTAGGACTCAAACCATCATTTTTAAATTTGAAATATAATGGTGTTGTTTCAATGACTGAATCCACAACCCTAACACATGAAATCACTAATCTAATTACACATGAAATAAATAGTTATTTTCTCCAAAATTAAAAATATAACTAAAAACTAAATTCAACATAATTGAAAGAAAAAGAAGCGCCATTGAAATGGTTTGCTGAAAAATGGTTAGATTTCTTATCCAATTAAGGCCTAGCATGTATTTTGATGTTTCATTAATTTCTTTGCAAATTCAAAGTATGGTGCATGTTGCATGAAGCAAGATGTTGAAAGTACATGAGCTTTATTATTTGTCTTCAGAGTCAGTTGTTTGAAGAGGCATGTTTTGTCAACTTGTGTTTGGTTGATGGTTTTGTACACCAATATGTAAGAGTACATGGACATATTCACATGATGTGAATTTTTTTTTTCTTTGAAGGAGAAAAATGATGTGTTTTCAGTTTGATGGTTTTGTTTGTGACAAGACGTCACAAGATTTTGCGAAGGTCCACCCTTGAGCAAGAGCCTCATGATTACAACCTATCCGTGAGAATCAAATGGGAGTGCATCCTTATTTTTAAAACAAGTAGGATTCTAAGCTACCTAGGACTCAAACCATCATTTTAAAATTTGAAATATAATGGTGTTGTTTCAATGCCTGAATCCACAACCCTAACACATGAAATCACTAATCTAATTACACGTGAAATAAATAGTTATTTTCTCCAACATTAAAAATATAACTAAAAACTAAATTCAACATAGTTGAAAGAAAAAGAAGTGCCATTGAAATGGTTTGCTGACAAATGGTTAAAGATTTCTTATCCAATTAAGGCCTAGCATGTATTTTTATGTTTCATGAATTTCTTTGCAAATTCAAAGTATGGTGCATGTTGCATGAAGCAAGATGTTGAAAGTACATGAGCTCTATTATTTGACTTCAGAGTCAGTTGTTTGAAGAGGCATGTTTTGTCAACTTGTGTCTAGTTGATGGTTTTGTACACCAATATGTAAGAGTACATGGACATATTCACATGATGTGAATTTTTTTTTTCTTTGAAGGAGAAAAATGATGTGTTTTCAGTTTGATGGTTTTGTTTGTGACAAGACGTCACAAGATTTTACGAAGGTCCACTCTTGAGCGAGAGCCTCATGATTACAACCTATCCGTGAGAATCAAATGGGAGTGCATCCTTATTTTGAAAACAAGTAGGATTCTAAGCTACCTAGGACTCAAACCATCATTTTTAAATTTGAAATATAGTGGTGTTGTTTCAATGCCTGAATCCACAACCCTAACACATGAAATCACTAATCTAATTACACATGAAATAAATAGTTATTTTCTCCAAAATTAAAAATATAACTAAAAACTAAATTCAACATAGTTGAAAGAAAAAGAAGCGCCATTGAAATGGTTTGCCGACAAATGGTTAGATTTCTTATCCAATTAAGGCCTAGCATGTATTTTGATGTTTCATGAATTTCTTTGCAAATTCAAAGTATGGTGCATGTTGCATGAAGCAAGATGTTGAAAGTACATGAGCTCTATTATTTGACTTAAGAGTCGGTTGTTTGAAGAGGCATGTTTTGTCAACTTGTGTTTGGTTGATGGTTTTGTACACCAATATGTAAGAGTACATGGACATATTCACATGATGTGAATTTTTTTTTCTTTGAAGGAGAAAAATGATGTGTTTTCAGTTTGATGGTTTTGTTTTTGACAAGACGTCACAAGATTTTGCGAAGGTCCACTCTTGAGCGAGAGCCTCATGATTACAACCTATCCGTGAGAATCAAATGGGAGTGCATCCTTATTTTGAAAACAAGTAGGATTCTAAGCTACCTAGGACTCAAACCATCATTTTTAAATTTGAAATATAATTTGGTGTTGTTTCAATGCTTGAATCCACAACCCTAACACATGAAATCACTAATCTAATTACACATGAAATAAATAGTTATTTTCTCCAAAATTAAAAATATAACTAAAAACTAAATTCAACATAGTTGAAAGAAAAAGAAGCGCCATTGAAATGGTTTGCTGACAAATGGTTAGATTTGTTATCCAATTAAGGCCTAGCATGTATTTTGATGTTTCATTAATTTGTTTGCAAATTCAAAGTATGGTGCATGTTGCATGAAGCAAGATGTTGAAAGTACATGAGCTCTATTATTTGACTTAAGAGTCAGTTGTTTGAAGAGGCAGTTTTGTCAACTTGTGTTTGGTTGATGGTTTTGTACACCAATATGTAAGAGTACATGGACATATTCACATGATGTGAATTTTTTTTTCTTTGAAGGAGAAAAATGATGTGTTTTCAGTTTGATGGTTTTGTTTGTGACAAGATGTCACAAGATTTTGCGAAGGTCCACTCTTGAGCGAGAGCCTCATGATTACAACCTATCCGTGAGAATCAAATGGGAGTGCATCCTTATTTTGAAAACAAGTAGGATTCTAAGCTACCTAGGACTCAAACCATCATTTTTAAATTTGAAATATAATGGTGTTGTTTCAATGCCTGAATCCACAACCCTAACACACGAAATCACTAATCTAATTACACATGAAATAAATAGTTATTTTCTCCAAAATTAAAAATATAACTAAAAACTAAATTCAACATAGTTGAAAGAAAAAGAGGCGCCATTGAAATGGTTTGCTGACAAATGGTTAGATTTCTTATCCAATTAAGGCCTAGCATGTATTTTGATGTTTCATTAATTTCTTTGCAAATTCAAAGTATGGTGCATGTTGCATGAAGCAAGATGTTGAAAGTACATGAGCTCTATTATTTGACTTAAGAGTCAGCTGTTTGAAGGGGCATGTTTTGTCAACTTGTGTTTGGTTGATGGTTTTGTACACCAATATGTAAGAGTACATGGACATATTCACATGATGTGAATTTTTTTTTTCTTTGAAGGAGAAAAATGATGTGTTTTCAGCTTGATGGTTTTGTTTATGACAAGACGTCACAAGATTTTGCGAAGGTCCACTCTTGAGCGAGAGCCTCATGATTACAACCTATCCGTGAGAATCAAATGGGAGTGCATCCTTATTTTGAAAACAAGTAGGATTCTAAGCTACCTAGGAATCAAACCATCATTTTTAAATTTGAAATATAATGGTGTTGTTTCAATGCCTGAATCCACAACCCTAACACATGAAATCACTAATCTAATTACACATGAAATAAATAGTTATTTTCTCCAACATTAAAAATATAACTAAAAACTAAATTCAACATATTTGAAAGAAAAAGAAGCGCCATTGAAATGGTTTGCTGACAAATGGTTAGATTTCTTATCCAATTAAGGCCTAGCATGTATTTTGATGTTTCATTAATTTCTTTGCAAATTCAAAGTATGGTGCATGTTGCATGAAACAAGATGTTGAAAGTACATGAGCTCTATTATTTGACTTAAGAGTCAGTTGTTTGAAGAGGCATGTTTTGTCAACTTGTGTTTGGTTGATGGTTTTGTACACCAATATGTAAGAGTACATGGACATATTCACATGATGTGAATTTATTTTTTCTTTGAAGGAGAAAAATGATGTGTTTTCAGTTTGATGGTTTTGTTTGTGACAAGACGTCACAAGATTTTGCGAAGGTCCACTCTTGAGCGAGAGCCTCATGATTACAACCTATCCGTGAGAATCAAATGGGAGTGCATCCATATTTTGAAAACAAGTAGGATTCTAAGCTACCTAGGACTCAAACCATCATTTTTAAATTTGAAATATAATGGTGTTGTTTCAATGCCTGAATCCACAACCCTAACGCATGAAATCACTAATCTAATTACACATGAAATAAATAGTTATTTTCTCCAAAATTAAAAATATAACTAAAAACTAAATTCAACATAGTTGAAAGAAAAATAAGCGCCATTGAAATGGTTTGATGACAAATGGTTAGATTTCTTATCCAATTAAGGCGTAGCATGTATTTTGATGTTTCATGAATTTCTTTGCAAATTCAAAGTATGGTGCATGTTGCATGAAGCAAGATGTTGAAATTACATGAGCTCTATTATTTGAGCTAAGAGTCAGTTGTTTGAAGAGGCATGTTTTGTCAACTTGTGTTTGGTTGATGGTTTTGTACACCAATATGTAAGAGTACATGGACAAATTCACATGATGTGAATTTTTTTTTTCTTTGAAGGGGAAAAATGATGTGTTTTCAGTTTGATGGTTTTGTTTGTGACAAGACGTCACAAAATTTTGTGAAGGTCCACTCTTAAGCGAGAGCCTCATGAGTACAACCTATCTGTGAGAATCAAATGGGAGTGCATCCTTATTTTGAAAACAAGTAGGATTCTAAGCTACCTAGGACTCAAACCATCATTTTTAAATTTGAAATATAATGGTGTTGTTTCAATGCTTGAATCGACAACCCTAACACATGAAATCACTAATCTAATTACACATGAAATAAATAGTTATTTTCTCCAAAATTAAAAATATAACTAAAAACTAAATTCAACATAGTTGAAAGAAAAAGAAGCGCCATTGAAATGGTTTGCTGACAAATGGTTAGATTTATTATCCAATTAAGGCCTAGCATGTATTTTGATGTTTCATTAATTTGTTTGCAAATTCAAAGTATGGTGCATGTTGCATGAAGCAAGATGTTGAAAGTACATGAGCTCTATTATTTGACTTGAGAGTCAGTTGTTTGAAGAGGCATCTTTTGTCAACTTGTGTTTGGTTGATGGTTTTGTACACCAATATGTAAGAGTACATGGACATATTCACATGATGTGAATTTTTTTTTTCTTTGAAGGAGAAAAATGATGTTTTTTCAGTTTGATGGTTTTGTTTGTGACAAGACGTCACAAGATTTTGTGAAGGTCCACTCTTGAGCGAGAGCCTCATGATTACAACCTATCCGTGAGAATCAAATGGGAGTGCATCCTTATTTTGAAAACAAGTAGGATTCTAAGCTACCTAGGACTCAAACCATCATTTTTAAATTTGAAATATAATGGTGTTGTTTCAATGCCTGAATTCACAACCCTAACACATGAAATCACTAATCTAATTACACATGAAATAAATAGTTATTTTCTCCAACATTAAAAATATAACTAAAAACTAAATTCAACATAGTTGAAAGAAAAAGAAGCGCCATTGAAATGGTTTGCTGACAAATGGTTAAAGATTTCTTATCCAATTAAGGCCTAGCATGTATTTTGATGTTTCGTGAATTTCTTTGCAAATTCAAAGTATGGTGCATGTTGCATGAAGCAAGATGTTGAAAGTACATGAGCTCTATTATTTGACTTAAGAGTCAGTTGTTTGAAGAGGCATGTTTTGTCAACTTGTGTTTGGTTGATCGTTTTGTACACCAATATGTAAGAGTACATGAACATATTCACATGATGTGAATTTTTTTTTTCTTTGAAGGAGAAAAATGATGTGTTTTCAGTTTGATGGTTTTGCTTGTGACAAGACGTCACAAGATTTTGCGTAGGTCCACTCTTTAGCGAGAGCCTCATGATTACGGCCTATCTAGTGAGAATCAAATGGGAGTGCATCCTTATTTTGAAAACAAGTAGGGATTCTAAGCTACCTAGGTCTCAAGCCATCATGTTTAAATTTGAAATATAATTGTGTTGTTTCAATGCTGAATCCACAACCATTGAATCCACAACCTAACACATGAAATCACTAATCTAAATTACAGTTGAAATAAATAGTTATTTTCTCCAAAATTAAAAATATAACTAAAAACTAAATTCAACATAGTTGAAAAGAAAAGAAACGCCATTGAAATGGTTTCTTGACAAATGGTTAGATTTCTTATCAAATTAAAAGACTTTATGTATTTTGATGTTCATGAATTTCTTTGCAAATTCAAAGTATGGTGCATGTTGCATGAAGCAAGATGTTGAAAGTACATGAGCTCTATTATTTGACTTAAGAGTCAGTTGTTTGAAGAGGCATGTTTTGTCAACTTGTGTTTGGTTGATGGTTTTGTACACCAATATGTAAGAGTACATGGACATATTCACATGATGTGATTTTTTTTTTCTTTGACGGAGAAAAATGATGTGTTTTCAGTTTGATGGGTTTGTTTGTGACAAGACGTCACAAGATTTTGCGAAGGTCCACTCTTGAGCGAGAGCCTCATGATTACAACCTATCCGTGAGAATCAAATGGGAGTGCATCCTTATTTTGAAAACAAGTAGGATTCTAAGCTACCTAGAACTCAAACCATCATTTTTAAATTTGAAACATAATGGTGTTGTTTCAATGCCTGAATCCACAACCCTAACACATGAAATCACTAATTTAATTACACATGAAATAAATAGTTATTTTGTCCAAAATTAAAAATATAACTAAAAACTAAATTCAACATAGTTGAAAGAAAAAGAAGCGCCATTGAAATGGTTTGCTGACAAATGGTTAGATTTCTTATCCAATTAAGACCTAGCATGTATTTTGATGTTTCATGAATTTCTTTGCAAATTGAAAGTATGGTGCATGTTGCATGAAGCAAGATGTTGAAAGTACATGAGCTCTATTATTTGACTTGAGAGTCGGTTTTTTGAAGAGGCATGGTTTTTCAACTTGTGTTTGGTTGATGGTTTTGTACACCAATATGTAAGAGTACATGGACATATTCACATGATGTGAATTTTTTTTTTCTTTGACGGAGAAAAATGATGTGTTCTCAGTTTAATGCTTTTGTTTGTGACAAGACATCACAAGATTTTGCGAAGGTCCACTCTTGAGCGAGAGCCTCATTATTACAACCTATCCATGAGAATCAAATGGGAGTGCATCCTTATTTTGAAAACAAGTAGGATTCTAAGCTACCTAGGAGTCAAACCATCATTTTTAAATTTGAAATATAATGGTGTTGTTTCAATGCCTGAATCCACAACCCTAACACATGAAATCACTAATCTAATTACACATGAAATAAATAGTTATTTTCTCCAAAATTAAAAATATAACTAAAAACTAAATTCAACATAGTTGAGAGAAAAAGAAGCGCCATTGAAATGGTTTGCTGACAAATGGTTAGATTTCTTATCCAATTAAGGCCTAACATGTATTTTGATGTTTCATTAATTTCTTTGCAAATTCAAAGTATGGTGCATGTTGCATGAAGCAAGATGTTGAAAGTACACGAGCTCTATTATTTGACTTAAGAGTCAGTTGTTTGAAGAGGCATGTTTTGTCAACTTGTGTTTGGTTGATGGTTTTGTACACCAATATGTAAGAGTACATGGACATATTCACATGATGTGAATTTTTTTTTTCTTTGAAGGAGAAAAATGATGTGTTTTCAGTTTGATGGCATAATATGCCAAGACATGTGTTTTTTTTTCTTTGAAGGAGAAAAATGATGTGTTTTCAGTTTGATGGCATAATATACCAAGATGTGTTTTCAGTTTGATGGCATAACTGGCCAGGAAAACTTCCTCCTAAAACCATAATATACCAAGACATGTCCACAATTAAGAAGAGTATTAAAAGGTTAATTCAATAGCAATGTGTAAAAAATAAATGTGAATAAAAACATAATATTACAAGATTTTTTTTCAAGAGAAAAAAAACACTGTTTTCAGTATATTAAAAGGGGAAAACAGTCTATATACCGATTACATATGTCCACCCACAGAGGGAGAGCCCATGTTTATCCAAACAGGATAAAAGGAAGACTCAGCCCTGGCCAATTGTGGTAAAAAACCCCATATCAAAAAGATACAGAATCAGCAGAAATATACAGTATGACCCTCATATGGGATATGAGGAAATTTGTAAAGTCAAAAGCAGAATACGGGAATGATGCATATAACTCGAGGGTAGGATGATACAGAAAAAGACATCAGACACCGTGATGATCAGTTCCACCCAAAAAGCACAAATAAAGTTCAAAGACCAGCCCCCTTTGAGACGAAATAGTAGTTATGGTTGAATCAGATCTTTATCAGTAAACATATCTAGTACTAACTCCAATTTCGATAAGATGACCCTACCCTTCAAAGGAAATGCACAGGCACTAGAGGGATTTGGCAGGAAAATATATTTCATTAGGTCTGAAGTACAGTGGGACAGGGATTAGCAACCATATTACAACACTTAAGTTGTAGATCCAGAAATTGGCAACAGTTCTTGATAGGATAACTTAAGTATCTACCTCATAAACCAGTGAAATTTTAATCCGTACTTCCTATTTTCTTTCCATCGCAGTGAAATTTGATCTTAGAGTCTGTGAAAGAATCTATTGTGTTGAAATTCAGTTTTAATTGAAGGGAAGTTTTGTTGAACTGTCTAATTCAGTGATAGAAGCGCGTGCATAAGCCATTTTAGCCCAAATCTGAAGCAACGTTACTGCCCATCAAAATCTATTGTAATTTTTGCTCCGAGGAATAAGCAAATTTTTATAAAGAAAACTACAAGGAAAGTTTTAATAAGCCACAATATCCCTACAATTGTCAAAATAAGCTAAATTTTCAGGGCCTGTTTAGTGGCTATTGCAGCTCTATTTCTGGGTTGGATATAGAGCAACTTATATGATGTAACGACTTCATTTATTAATGCAAAATATGTTGTTTTTTTTCTCTGTGAAAAGCTAAATTTTCAGTGCATTTTCATTTTTAAATGTCAAGCTAATATTTGAAGCCTATGAAAAACATAAATGAAAACAGGGGATTATCTCAATGTCCAATATGAAACAAAATATATTTTTTAATTTTTTCTGAACTAAAATATAACATATACTAACAAATTTTTAATTAACAAATCACTAAAAAAATTATCAAATCATTTACATTAAAAACTCAACATACATATCAGTAAATCAGATTCGTAATACCCGATGACCAGCGCGGTGATGAGGGCGACCGTGGCGGCGACGAGAAACAGCGACAGCACCAGCGCGGCTACGAGAAACAGCGACAGCACTAGCAACGGAGAAAACGCGGGAGAAACAGCGACAGAGAAAACGCGGGAACAATAAACCACATAACTTCGCGGGCGATTTATTTATAGAAAATAGTTCGGCCGAACTATTTTAAATGTAAAAGTTCATCCGAACTCCATGTTCGGCCGAACTATTTTAAATGTAAAAGTTCAGCCGAACTCCATGTTCGACCGAACTTTTATATAAGTTCGGCCGAACTTTAGTTGCCGGTTTTCCAATCTCCGGCAAAAATTCTGTTTGCTCGCGCCGTCAGTGGGCCGTCAGGCTAAACGGAATCACGAGTTCGGTCGAACGTTAAAAACAAGTTCAGCCGAACTATTTCATAGTTCGGCCGAACTAGTTCCGAAAAAAATTTTCTACCCGCAATTCTCACAAAAGTGTAACCCAGGTTCACGTTTCCGCCCAGGACAAACATTATATGCTCATTATTCTATATAGAGTATGAAGTGGGACAAACATTATATGTTCTATGGATATATAGAATAAAGTTTTGTGGTATTGCAATGAGTATTTTCATTTTATTTTTCATAGTATCATATTTTGTTGCATGTACTTTTCTCTCATTTTTTTTTCTCATATATATATATTCTTTTAGATGTATTATTTATGTTTTCTAACTCTATGCTAGACAAATAACCTATGTTTAACATTTATTGAGTAAATGCATTTTATTTGTATTTATTTATATTTTTATGATTAAATTTCATAATATATATGAGAAGATAACATTTGTTTTTTTAAACATAGAGTAATTATTTTGTACTTCAATACGTAATTATTTTACTAAACATAATTTTTTAATATTTTCGGCCTTTTTCTATTATTCTTTCAGTAAATCTATTAAAATTGTTGTTCTTACTATTTTTTTTTCACTTATTATGTATATAATAAAGGGTATTCAAGTTCATTTTTATCTATTTCTCTACACGAGTTTTAATAATAACAATGATATTATCTAACTAGAAAATATTACTATTATATGAAATGATTATATTTTTATCACAATTGTTTTTATGATTTGTTAATAGCATAATATCATTCACATGAATTAGCAATAACAAACAATAACTTCTTATATGCATAATTACTTTATTGTTTATGATTCAATTTTCCAACTAATTTATATGTAAGTCTATAAGTCAAATAGAGGAGACATTCTTTTTTTGTTTCTATTCTACTCTTGATTTTGACTTGTCTTAATTTTATCATTTACTAGAATCTTCAATTTTGCAATGATTTTTTCATATAATTAGAAATTAGCTCTTCTCAAGTCTACTTGAATTCCTACTTTCTCCATTATTTTTCAAAGTTATTAGTCAATGCATGATAATTTAAACAAAAAAACTAAAGAGCATTGATAAATATTGTTTCCTCATTTGAAAACATGAACAAGTTATGAGATGGTCAATGGGTCAATCCTTAGGCCAAAAGAAATCTAAGAAAAACCCCTCACAATTTTCACATTATTAGTCTCTCTCTACGAAAGAGTATATCATTAGGTTAGGTGTCATACCAAATTGATCAACCCTTTGTAATTATGCATTGTACTAAAAAATTTATAATTTGACATCCATTTAGTTGTATATGCACACAATGTATATATGATTTGAACTAGAAATTAACACTTCATAAATTACAATATTTTGTTGTTTTTCTCTAGGAAAATAGAAATTGTCAAACTTTGCCATACAAATATGAATATGATTGTGCTCTATAAAAAAAATTCATAAAATAATATTTTTTTAAAGTTACATATATGAAAAATATATATTAAATTTTTTCAGATTATACTAATATCACTTTAAATATTTCATAGTATGCTTTATATGTATCATGTTATCAACTTTTATATACAAAATTTCTAACAACATAAACCTTAATTTCAATGGGGTGACTACTTTTCTTGCAACACTTGTTTAATATAGAATTGACACTTTGGAATCTAAAAATAATATTGATATCATAATTCAGTAGGAAAGAGATGTATAATTCATTTTGTGTTTAAGTGAGATATAATATGTAAAAAAACCACACTAATAAGTATACAAATGATATTAAATAGTGAGAAAATATTTTTGTATAAACCATAAATAATTATTACAAACTATAAATAACAATTAAATAATATTAAATGATATTAATTAAATAATTTTATATAAACTTTATAGAGATGTAAATAAAGTAATTGAAATTAAAAAAATCTTATATGATTTCATTATTAGGTTTTTTTAATTAAAAGTACGAGGAAGGTGTAATTCATTCAACGGCGGTGACATGCATTAATTGTTTATTTGTTTGTATTAATTTAGAATTTTGGTGGGAGTGGCAGCAAGGGGAGAAATCTCGTCATTGAAAACGACATAAACACGGAGTTTTGAGATAAGCAAGGAGTTGTGGTTATATATCGATATACTTGTGAGATGTCATTGGTATTGTAGCTCGATGTTTGGGGCGTAGTGTATTGATTATTGTGTCCAAGTAGGTTTAAGAGGGAAACTACCGTAAGAAGTTTTGACAGTGGTGTTTCATGAAAGGGAGATTGGCATTTTAGTATAGTGTTAAATAATCTTCACAAAGGGGATGTTTTCTCTCATGGGTCTGCTCTATATATTTTATCTTTATATTTAAACAAAATGCATATAGAGAAAGAAAATTACCGTATTTTTTTCAAAAATTTTAATGGTAAGACATTTATTCTCTGGATCTAGGGCTTGGATCTATTGGAATATCTAAATAAAAGCATTCAAGATAATCTGGTAATATCAAAAACTCTTCAATTTTTGTTATATGAAGGAAAAGTGCTCCAAAATTATTTCTAGCTAAAATATTATGGCATGGCAGAGGCCATCATAATATTAAATCTGATGGTACATGGTGAAGCTACATGTCTAGGAAACACTAATACAAGTTCTAACAACCCTAGTGGATCAATACCATTTAAGAAGGATGTGGTGAAAGGGAAGGCTTCAATTGCTGCACATCAAATCCAAAATATGTCAGCTGAATAAGCAGGAAAATCACTACAATGAATGTTAAACCCCAGAGGTAAAATTATTATTTTTTGATCTATAATATATGACATTAATACGAAAATTTAATGGCTTATAGATGAGAAATAAAGACTTACACCAATGGGTATATTTTTCTTGGACACCTAATTGTGAATGTTGCTTATGATCAAAGGGTTTCTTCATAGTTCAATTTGATAGCTAGGAATCTTGAGAGCAAGTCCTAAATGATGGGCCATGGTTTTGGGGTAGATATGAGATCTTCATTACCCCATGGCTCATAGAATTTGATGCTAGAAACATGGTGGTCACTAAAATTCTAGTCTAGGTGATATTTACAAATCCTCCCCTCCCTTTTTGGCACCATAAATTCCTAGAATATATTGGGAATTCTCTTGGAAAATTCAAAAAAATAGACTAAGAGAAAACAAAAAAGGATCTCTTTACTTTTTATAGAATTTGTGTGGATATATACCTTAGTAAAAGTCTACTTGATTGTATTAATTTAAAAATTGAACACTTTCAATAAACCTAGGTTCTATATTATGATAATACGACATTTAGATGTTGAATCTATTTCCAAACAAGACACCTACAAAACACATTCCCACATGAAAAAAGACCCAAAATGAGAAATCGAGGCAGACCTGCAAGCCAAAGGGATGGAAGGTACCTAACATATTTGAGGATGAAGACTAATATCTCATGGAAAATACTCCAAATATGGATTCTCAGGCACAACATGGTAGCTAGGTAGATGAAGGAGCTAAGGACTAGTGAGGAATTAAGACCCATATCTAGAAGGGTACATATTTAGCATAAATAAAAGAACCATAGCAACAAAAAGAATATACACGTATTGAAAAGGGATCAAAGGTATAAAAAGAACACATGTATCTGAGATTTTATATTTAGACAAAAAAGTCCATGTGCAGGAAGACATAAATCAATTGTAAATAGTAACAATTGATCCTCACCATGGGGTTTGGAAAAAAAAGTTTAGAAAAATAAAGGAAAAAGGGGGAGGTTATGTGGTTATTATCACACTTAGCCCCTGAAAAAATTATGTAGTTTTTTTACAGTTTTTTTCTTTTATTGTGCATCATGCAAAAGGTGGTCATGATCGAATGCATAATTACAACTACATAATGTAATTGTGTTAATTGTTTACAGGTTGAATAAAATTATGATTTTTTCCTTAGAAAAAAAAGATGACATGAAACACTTTGAAATGGTTTTATCTATCTAGAGAGAGAGAAAGAGGGAAAGATAAAGAGAAACTCTTATATGAAAATTAGAATTTTCTTATGGTTAAAACATTTTATTAATGTGTTGCTCAAGATAAAGAAGATGCTTAATCATTAAGAAGTGTTTTTTCATTGAGGATATACGAGAGATTGTTCTTTATAATTTAGGGTATAATAGAGGTTTTTAATTCCTTCAATGTTTAATATGGACTTGACATGTAACATTTAAAAAAAAATACTAATAAAAAAAAAATTCAATGTAAATATCTAGATATATTTTTTTCAAAGAAATGAAAAAAATATAGTTAAAACATTTTATGAGTATGTTGCTCAAGATGAAGGATAACCACAATTATTCCATGCTTAGCATGGATTTGACACATGGTGTGTGTGTGTGTAACAAACATATATCCCATGTTAACACTAGATTTAGGGGTTAAATTTTTTGAGGTGAAAACCTTTTTTCAAAATTTTCACTTGAAAAGAGGTTTGCACTTCAAGAGATTTCATCCCCTTTGGAAATTTGATAAATTTTAGATTAACATATATAATTTTTTTAATAATAATATTAATATAACTTGAACTAATATATTTATAAAACTATATATAATATAATTATATATATTTATTTAAAGAGATTTTTTAAATGTATTTATTATTTAATAAATAATAATTTGAAATTGAAAATAAAGATTCATAATCAAGTTTACATATTAGCCCCAAGGGATAACTCACTTGTTTCAGTCCCTATGGTTAAATAACCTCTATTATTCAAAAGTCACATGCTCAATTATCTTGAAACTCTTGTGGTTAGTATCCATGGTTCCGCTAGCAAGAAGTGATTCTTTCAAGTGCATCTTCATACTACAAATATTTTGTGGATGTAGTGATCATTGATCTATAGGAAGGATGAACCACATAAAAAAATCAATTATTTATATTAATTGGATGCATCGTTTCTTAAAAATATGAATAATTCATCTTTTATTATGAAAAGTATGTTAAATATTTTATCTATAATATACATATATTCCTTTTAAATATGTATTTACTAAGGCCTAAGAGGAATGAAATTTCTCAAAATTCAAACCTCTTTGTAAGTGCAAAACTTGAGGAAAGGTTTGTACCTAGATAAATTTGTTCCTCTAAGTGTTGGATAGATCCAAAATTAATATGAATCTCGGTTGATAAATTTAATTTTAAACATATAATTAGAAATAGAATATTTCTAACTATAGACATGTGAAATATATAAAAATTTGAAAAAAAGGTATAAATTAAGCTTAATTTTAAAATATAAATTAAAATAATAATTCATATTCATATCTCTTGTATTTTAGAACTTCATATTTAAATTTGATTGATAAGAACATATCCTCTCTCTCTCTCTCTATATATATATAGAGAGAGAGAGAGAGAGAAAGATTTATATATATATAATTGAGGAGTTTATATAAAAATAAATAATATCATTAATAAGAATATTTTTGCATACATAAATGAGAAGTTTATATAAATATAAATAATATTATCAAGAACTAGTATAAATCTATTTTAACTCCTCATCTATCAAGTGTTGAGAAGGAATCAAATCTACCAAGGTGTAAGCCATTTCTAAGTTTTATATTAAAAAAAAAAAATCATTTTGAAATATTTGATCCTTCTCTATACTTCACGAATAGAAAATTAAAATGAAATTTGTTTTTTTAATTTAATATTATGTTCATGAGTAAATAGGTTGCAATTTTTCAACAGAATCAATTGTAAAACATCTAATCACTCTAAATATTTTCGAGAGCAATAAGGATAACCATAGGTTGTTCATAAGAGTAAAAAATGATTTCAAGGCCCTTCATGATTGTAACTTGTGATCTCTGGTCTGAAAATAAAATAGGGAAGAGAATATCTAGTGTAATTGTAGTAATATCTAGTTTGAGATAACATAGGAATATGAATTAGATATTCATAGTGGAATTTAGTCGGGTAGCATCTATAATTAGATATATTGAATTACAATTGATAACATCTCTATTTTTTTCTTCATTTAAAGTTTCAAAAAAAATGAAATTAGATCAATGATCTAGTCTTCTGGTCCTCTACGAAAAATATGAAATAAACTAATGAACTTGTCCTCTAATCATTCATATATATATATATATATATATATATATATATATATATATATATATATCAAATTAAGGAGTCAATTTGGGAACAATTACGAGACTGATGAAAATAGATGATACTTTCAGAAGTGCTTTTGGATTAAAAAAATAGTTTTGGTACTAATACAAATGATGTTTGTGATGAGAGACAAGAAGAAAATATTCGATTTTTGTAGGCCACAAAATGGGCCAATTGCCCTCTAATATCTAACTTTTGGCCCTCCTTATATATAATTTCATAGGTGTCATCCCCTTTATGTCTCCTCACTCCCATTATTTGTTATTTAGAAGTGGATCAATTCTAGCAGTTTGAATCTACAATATAGGTGGTTTATCAATTGTGTTTTCAAGGCAAGCACTACAAGATATCCAATTGGTTTATCAAATTACTTCTCAAGCACTAAGTGGTTTATCAAATCCCTTAGAAAGTACTTAGTGGTTTATCATCACTTTTCAACAAGCACCATAATGGTTTAGCTACCTTGCCTAGTGGTTTATCGGCCTTATAATAAGCACCTTAGTTGTTTACTAACCCTTTCAATGAGAATTAAGTGTTTTATCAACTTACTTAGAAAGAACTCATAGTTCAATCCTCCAATGAGCTTCCCACTAGATATTTAGTCTTATATGTCATGGTCCAACAACTCATAACATCAATAAAAGGGAAAACACCTAAAGATCCAAAGCACCAATCTCAATTTCCTCTCCCATGTTGTTTTCATGCTCCCAATACCACATTCCTTGGGAATTATTTCTCTTATCTTCTATCTCTTCCTTTGCACTCAGTTTTCATTGCTTCCTATTATACTTAAGGATTTTCTTCTCCTATGATATCACCCAGCTTCCATCCACTCACATCTTTGAAACAAGAAAACATGGGCACTTCCTATACCAAATTTTTGTTTTCCAATTGTTAGGTGGTGGATAATTTTGTAATGCCAGTAACACCACTCTTCCACTTCTATATTCTCCCGTTAGAATTTTATTTGTGCATGCACCCTTCAGGCCATTCATTTCATGTTTAATTATTTTAAAATTACACATGATATCTCACATAGCCATGACCTCAATGTTGGCATTATACAATCATTATTTTACATTAAAAAAAATAGTAGGTAATGTTGTGGGTTACAAATGCCACCCCGTTAAAAGAAAACCATCCTTTTTGTTTCATTAATTAGAAAAAAAGAACAAAAGTGAGATTTATATCACCTCTTTTACATTTTCTTAATCATTAAAAATATTTGGATATTATACCCTTATTTTTTCTTCCATATCCCAAGTGGCTCCATCGGGTCAAAAGTGCTTCCATTGGAAATTAAACTACTCTATTACTCAATTTCAAAGCATTTTCTACCTTAGGTCCAAGATGCACAGTAGTTCTAGTTGTAACTCTCTGTCAAGTTCCACTTGTATCAAAAACTAGTAAAAAATATGATTAGTTATATGTACATTGTTCTTAAGAAAATAAATGTAAAAAAAAATCATGTCCTTTTATAGTGGGTGGTAAGGCCAATATATAAGCCATTGGACCCACTCTTTCCAAAATCTAAAATAATATACAAAATATGGGTGCCAACTTAGTACAAGACGCCACTTTTGGTGAGATTTTCCTTTGTCTAACATGAATATACACATGTTATCCTACAATTTTTTTTGTGTCCTTTGTTGGTCTACATAAATATTTTTCCTATCCTTCGTTGCTTTTAAATTTTGCCTGATATTTATTACTTCTTGTTCCATTTATTTTAGCATGATAGGTCTAAGACATACTATTTTCACTAGATCATCCTGATGGATAGGAGTGTTACATTTTCGACCATACAATGCCTCAAAATATCTCATCCTTAGTGACTCTTGATACCCATTATTGTATGCAAAATCCACCAATGGTAGGAAATCTTCCCACTTCTTTAGTTGATGCATGAAATACATTCTCAGCATATCTTCTTGATTTGTTTTCACTCTTTCCATTTGGCTATCTGTTTGAGGATGATATGTGGTACTAAAAGCTAGTTGGGTTCCAAATATAGTAAATAATGCCTTCCAAAACATGGAAGTGAATTTTTTGTCATCATATGAGACGATTTTCTTAGGTATTACATGAAATATTAATATTTCCTTCACGAATATTTGAGCAATATCTATGGCTTTATGAGTGGACTTAACATATATGAGGCGAGCTTCCTTACTCAAATTATCCACTGCCACCATAAGGCATCATCTTGTTAGATTTTTTTTTTGTGTTCCTGTAATGAATTCCATATATAAAACTTCCTACTTCCATTCAGGAATGGGGATTGGTTGTAGCAATCATGTTGGGTGCCTGAATTCTACTTTGAATTGTTGGAATTCCAAGCACTTCGCAAGGTATTCAACAATTTCCTTCTTCAATCACGACCATTGATAATTTTTTTTATGAATTTTATCATAATTTGATAACCAGGATGACCTGATTAAGATCTCTTATGAAACTCATCCATGATAAGTTTCATTAGACGAACCACACACGAAACATACTCTTTTTATTTGAAAAACAACATGCCATAATTAGTGAACTTTTGCTTCTTGATAATTGATTTCTTTGGATCCTTCTACAAACATTCCTTTACTTTTTGGTAATTCTCATTGTGCAAAAATTCCCCTTTGTTCCTTTCTTTGGTACGAATTTCACAAGTGTTAACAACTACCAAATGATCCATGTGTAAACTTCTGCTAAGTGAATCTGGTACCTTATTTTCCTTGCCTTTAATGGTATTTATCTCAAAATCAAATTAGCTAATTAAAGTTAGCGATCTAGCTAGTCCATCATTAAGCTTGGACTAGTCAAACAAGTACCTCAGTCTCCACGGTCTATCATAAACAAAAAAATTATCCCTAGCAAGTAATTCCTCCACGGTTTTAAGGCATGCATTATTGCTACAACCTCTAAATCATGGGCGGCATAGTTATTGTCATGTTCATTTAATTTCCTTAACTCATAGAAAACCACACGTCCTTCTTGCATCACGACTCCACCTACTCCTTCCTTACATGCAATGGTATGCACAAGGAAGTTCTTCTCTAGATTTGTATTCTCAAAATAGGTGCACAAGTGAGTTATTTATTAAGCTACTTGAAACTTGATGGACATTAAAATGTCCACTAAAATTTGGGTCCCTTACTTTAAAAGGTTGTAATTTGGTGTATGATCTTTGAAATTTTTTTAATCAATCACTATTAATATCTGACCAACCCCACAAAGGATCTAACCTCCATGAAATTTCAAGGAGTGGGAAACTCCCTTATTTCCTTGGTATTTTTACGATCTACAACCACTCCCTCTTTTGAAATAACATGCAACAAGTAGTGAACTTGCATTTGGAAGAACTCAAATTTGTTGATTTTGGCATAAAAATTATTCTCCATTGGAAATTGCAATATTTATTTCAAATTATTTCCATGCTCTTCCATGGTTTTTGAGTAAACCAGAATATCATCCACAAAAAAAAATATAATTTTTTCTAAATATGGTTTGAGGATGTTGTTCATAAAGCACATAAATGTGATTGGTGCATTTCTAAATCCAAAATGCACCACCAAAAAATCATATTTTCCATACCTCATCCTAAAGATTTTCTTATGGATGTATCCATATTTAATCCAAACATGATGGTAATCAGACCTAAAATCTATTTTTGAGAACACTACAACTCCTTTCAACTGACCAAAAATTTCATCAATCGTGGGTAGTGGGTACTTGTTGTGTACTATAGCTTAATATTATTATAGGTAACCTATGCACATCTGAATTGTGCCATCCTTCTTAATTAAAAACAAATTTGGGGCTTCCTAAGGTGATACATTGGGTATAGTGTACCCCTTATCCAACATTTCCTTTAACTAAATATTTAGCTCTACTAGCTTGGGTGTACTCATATGATATGAAGTTATGAAATTTGGAACTTCCCTAGGGACTAATTCAATGGTAAATTAAATTTCCCTTATAGGTGGTGATCTAGATATTTCTTTTGAGAATAAATTACTGAACTATTTTTACAATGAGTGAATTTCCATTCCATATTTTCTACTTTATAGCTTGTTGGTCACTTATTTTGCATATAATGCACACCCCCTTCCTATTGCATATTTCTCAATTGAAACTCTATTATTTTATTGAGTATAATAGGCTTATTTATTCCCTACAACATCACTTCCTTACCATTGTCACTGAGGAACTCCAAAAAAATATTTTAGCAACCAATGTTGGGTTTATGGGATGCTAACCAATCCATGGAAATTAGAATGGCATATGAGCCAAACTATAAAATATTGGGATTGAATGACATATAAATGTAACTTATTTTCATGGGGCATGACTCCACCATGTATTTCACCTTTCTCTTGGTTGATGTGGCTAGCTGAACAACCCACAATTTCTCATGGGCTCTCTTTTATAGAGCACATGTCTCTGCCACTTTTGGGATGATATAATTGAAATGAGAACCTAGGTTGATTAAAATTGAAATATGTTGGTTAAAAACTATACCTTCAATCTCAATAAGTAAATATTGATGGTATGCCTTCATATTGTCCAATGTGGTTTAAACTCGTGGTATGTTCTGAGCCACATCATTCACATTTTTCACCTCTTGTACATTGTACAACTTTGTGCTACTCTATTATTACTGAGGGAAATTTATTCATAGATGGTTCTCTTCACATATCCAACATTGTACATTCCCTTTCCCGAAACCATCAACCTCTTATTTTTCACTTTAGAGGTTCTATTTCTATTGGTAGTCTTGGATTATTATTGATATTAATTCTTGGCAGGAGTGGTGATCTTCCCATTCTTCCTTCACTTCTATCCTTAAAAAAATCCCCTTTTCACCTAGATTTGATCTTATCTGTATTTTTCTATTCTATTAAGAAATCATCTTTTTGTTTCGATTGTTCATAATAATATTTGTCTTCTGGATAATGTTTAATCCTATATCAATATTCATGTGGTAACCCATTGATGTACATTTTATTTTGTACTTTCTAATATCATATATATGGCACATACCTTAAGAACTCTTAGAATCTGTTATTATATTCATCTTTCGTAAGCTACCATAGCTTATGCTCATTAAATTATTTAATTTTTTTATCATAGTCCCTCTCAAACAATTACTTATCTTGAAAATATTTCTCAAACTTTCTCCATGAAAGTTTATTTTCTCTCATGTCCTTAACATTTCTCAAATCTTCCCACCATATGTTAGCTTTTCACTTAAAGCTAAAAATGGTTACTAGAGCCTTCATATTCTCCAATTATTCATGCACCTTGAAGTACTTCTTCATCCCCAACAACAAATATTTTACCTATTCAACCTTCTTTATCTCTTCATCAACCTTAGGGGTATTTACCTTCTTAAACTCTTTTAGCATTAAGTTATTCTTAATTTTCCTCTGATGATGGTGTCTCTTGAATGAAAAATGCAATGATTGATTGATGTTGCTTGACTCTCTTTTCAGAGTGCTAAGTGGGATTTTTCTTTTCAAGGTGTCTTCATCAATTTGCTTATATATTTTCCATGAATATTTTATTTTTGTCCCATTGGTAACCAATTTTGATTTTGGACTTCTGATGGGTTAGGTTTCAATTTGTGCCTACCTTGATAGCTGGAACCATGCTTTTGTTGTTTCTACCTTTGCAGGTATGATAAGCTCTACAATAGTATTGCATTTACCTCTGCCTTCCTCTATTTTAATCCTCTAGCTACCTTTCTTTTACTCCAATAATTTTTTCATTGTGTTCTTTACGACTCCTCAACCCAGCTCTCAAGTTCCTGAGAGTGTCCATCCAATATGGACAATTCTCCTTTGACTTCATTATGATTGGGTTCTCTTCTTAATCCCAATGGAACCTATCCCTCTTGTATTGAAACATTCTATTTTCATTCCTTTATTTATTTTTTCCAATTTTCTCTTATTATGTGTTGCCACACACATAACTATCACCTAAACCAAATATGGGAAGTTATATAAATATACATTTATCACTTTTGCATTCTTGTATTAGGAATGTTGATATGAAAGTGGCTGAAACATCAACCTCAAGTTAGTATGCAAATTATAGAAAAAAAATAACCTATTATCAATATTTCAAATCAATATTTACACCATCGTTAAACTTAAACTCAACACATATTTGTATAAAACTATGAAACAAGCATATTAAACGAATATCCTATGTGCATGTGTGTATGAGCCCCTTTAGGTCTAATGTTGAATCTTCACTATGATATCACTTTGTAACACTAGCTCCCACCTCCTTGAGCTATCTCGAGTTATAGGTGGTGTTATAATACGATCTAACTTAATCTCCAAGGTTTTTTTATGAAGATGAGGTTATAAAATATTCCTTTTTGAATGCTTGCAAAATCAAATTCACATATCACCGTCTCATCTAGCTCATCAATATATTTTTGTTGAAATAAATTTTACATCAATATGACTCTTGGATTGCAATTTATGGCCTACTAAACTTAGATAAATTATAAGGTGCCATGTGGGATCCATATAGATCCACTACTTCGCCCAACCAGTCATTACCAGGCCCACACTAGCATATTTGGGCCAATTTCCAATGGCCAAAATATCTCTATTGTGACACAAAGGCGTCCCAAGAGTGACACTCTGAGGTTAGTAAAAATTTCGTGTCCTGTACCATCACATATGTGACACTTCTAATCACTGTTGGTAGAGGGATACTAGACACGACACGTGTCTTCATTTAGTCAATATTCCAATCATGGTGCTTATTCTCTCTCTTCCAACATCATGTGGAGACGTTGGTATTATGGAAATGATGCCATCCCAGAATGTGTCACAATAATAATGACCTTTCGTCACATGTTTGAATCTATTAGTTTTCCAGTGACTGAAACAACCATCAGAAGTGCCACGACAATCATCACTATTTCGACAAGTGGCATAACATTGTTGCGGCAGTTGCGCTATATCAACGATAGAAACAATTGTCGGTAGTTCGAACTTATCCATTGCTAGTACAACACTATTCTTAGTCATACCAATGACAGAAACAACTGTCAGAATTTTGACAGAAACAATCGTCAGAATTGTGATGGAAAAAGCCATCGAAATTGCGACACACCTCCTAGAATTTTTTTTTGGGGTGAAAAGTAACCCTAAGATGATCATCCACTTTAAGAAGGAACTCACATTTGGCTTATGACATGATAACAGTAGATGATAAAGGATAAAGGAAGATGTAGGACCTCCCAAGAAAGCTAGGATGTAAGAAACCTGTCTCAGTTGTCTTGCATCCTAGCCTAGCTCACTTGGGAGGTCGTCAATCTTCATTTCTCATTGTTAAACTATTGGAATCATGCCAGAAGTGAAATTTGATTTCCTTCCTAAAGTATGTGATCATCTCAAGATTACTTCTTCCCCTACGGATCTATCTCTGGTAAGAATTTGGTTATGGACCTACATTGAGCTGACTACATTAGCTTTAACCAAAACTAGAAATATAGTATAAAATATAAAAATAATATTGGTTGAGGCCAAATGTGAAGATTACACCAAAAATTTCAACTATAATAAATATGAAGATAGCACAACTATAAATAAAAGCAATGGCACACTGAAAATAAATTTGCCTACAAACAAAGATTTATCACAAATGATGAGAAACAAGTCTTTGAAAGGCAGTAATTGGGACTTAAAAAATCACCTATCAAAGAGCGAGAACTGAAAATGGGTCGCTCAATATTATAAATGTGTTCCTGATCTACAATAAAGAAACTTAATATTCTTCAACTTCATCTAGATCATTCTGCCCATTTCTATAGAGAAGCTCACCATCCTCCTTTGCAAGGTTCATTGCAAAAAATACTTGTTCCTACCTACCACTATCAAGAAGAATTAACTGAAAATGTAGTTGAAATTAGCTTGATTAACAAAAAAAATAATCATTCTGAGTCACTTAGCCTTATAAACGCAATCTAATTTTCAATATTAACAAAATATTCTTCATATTAATCTAGATCATATTGCCTATACCTACACAATAGCTCATTATCCACCTCTACAATATTCCTCTGCGAAAATTTATAAGGAAAAACTTCTTCCTATACACTACCACTAAAAATATAATCAAATATTTCAGGCGAAAGAGGCCCTCTCTCCTCATCCAAAATGATAAAATTCCCACTCCCTATAAATGTCTTCAATCTGGAGCCCAAATACATGCAGAGGGACTGCCTTAACACCCTCGAAAAAATCTGAATATCCATACCCCTAGCAAGCCTCAGAGACAACATAACTATGTCCATTGCCACATCCCTTCTATTACAAGCCACATCCACATCTTCTTTCAGCAATTTCTCAAAAGCCTCCCATTCTTACACAAATTTTGCATACTCCAACATCCTACGAGGTCTATTAAACCTCAAGTCCCCCACATAGATAGTAGTTCTTAACCCAAAAACTATAATCCCTTATCAGGAAGAATGTTGATAGAAGTATATGCTACTTCAAATTGCTGGACATGAATTGCCAGAATGGAGGATGGTGGTGAATATGCATAGAAAGTGGTTTCAGTGGCACTTGTAACACAAACAATACCAAATCTAGAATGATGAATGTCAAATTGGACTGCATCTTTTTAACGTCAAGGAATCTTAACACCCATAAGAATAAGAAAAAATTGTTAATATAAGAATCATAAAACAGAAATAAATATGTGAAATCATTAATAAAATAAGTCTAAAAGTATAAGTAGAAATACTATGGCATTGAAACTTATAATTTTAAATAAATCCATATCCTCTAAAGGAATGCACACATACATGGAAAGAGAGAGAGACAGATTAGCTATGACTTTAGAAAGAAAATTTCTGACCATTTCCATGAAGTCTTCTTTGATTCCAGAGTAGTTTTCCCTCTAAAAAAGGTTGGAACATTCATTTCAGCCCAGTCCAGTCCAATCCGGTTATAATAACATAGCCCACAAGTGCCGAAGAATTACCCTAAACATCCCCCCTTTCTAACTCAAAATAGAGAAGGGCAAGAGGAAAAAATGAAAAACATGAACATAAAATAAGCACATAAAATTTAGCATTAAAAATATATATATATCTAAAGATTTCAGCTCATTTTATTTTAGCGCTGTGTTGAGAAAACAAAGTGGGAAATGTCCTAGGCAACACATGTAGTTTTTGAATCTTAGAAAATATATGTTCAAGGTTCCCTCTACCATATTTTGTATTTTTTCTGCTCCTTCTTTACTATGGTACCATTTTGTAGATTATTTGTTTTTCATTTGGAGTAGTCGAGTGCACTTCCAAAGTCTATCATCTCTGATTGATTCTGGTTATTAAGTTTCTACAAATAATAATAGGTTATCATAGAGCAACCAAGTTATTAAGATATTTAATTGTTGGGATTTTTAAGAATAATTCCAAGACCAATTAAATCATTGATATCATTATATTTTTTTAATGGTTAAATTTTTTTTTAATTCCTTTTTCCATATTTTTCATAGTATTGCACCTGCCACACCTTCATTCTGGCTTGCAGGACCAATGAAATTGAAGCAGTTAATTTTAAAGAAATTTCCTCTATCCATATTTTCCATAGTATCCCACCTGCTGCACCTCTATGCTTGTTTACAGAAAAGGAGTTATAAATACCCACCATAAAAACTCCTTTGAAATCAAAACCAAGCATCCTTCTATAATTACCTTTATTTCTACACTAAATCAACAACTTCCTTACAATGTTACAAGATAGAAAAAAATACAGCATTGACCAATCACATGATATAATCCATTAGGAATAACATAAATGATTACAACCATCATCTAATTTTTTCCATGGAATTACAATAACTAATTTTTCTATAGGCTATAACATTGGAATTTTATAATAATATTCTAATTATCATTCAAACATGAGGAAAATGTTATATGCGACACAATGGCATAGAAGTATCAATGTTTCAATCTATGAACATTGACCATTGCACCAATACTGTAAGGCATCTATGATAAAATGGGCAAGATAATTTTCCAAAGTTTTCCTTGCAAGTTACAGACTATTATTGGGTATAACATTGGAAATTTTTAAGAATATTCTAATTATCATTCAAACATGATGCAAATTTTGTATGGGACAAAATGGCACAGAAGTATCATTGTTACAATCTATGAACATTGACCATTGCAGCAATATTGTAAGGCATCACAGTGCTCTCCGAATAGTGTGTAGACATTTCTCAAAAAAATGTTTGAGTTTGGGCAAAGCTTGATTTTCTATACTCTGGATAGATTAAATGGTAAGATCATATCTTGCACAGGAGGAAAATAACAATATTAAAGGTGAGTTATCATTTAGAGATCTACATTTTAAAGTTGTAGAAGAGAAATAAAACTACTTAGAAGGGAACAAGAATTCCCTTGAACATGACAGGGAACATTTAATCAAGAAGATGAGCTTTCTAATGGAAGAACTAACTTCTACACATAATTAGGAACAAAGTCTTAGAATAAGACTACAAGAAGAGACAACCCAAAACATGAGGATTGATTCAGCTTTGTGAAGCTTCCAAAAGGCCTTAAATCAATCACAGGAACAAAAGAAAGTTATGAAAACAGAGATACAAGTACGAACTAAGAGGTTGAAGGATGTTGACAGAAATTTTGAAGCATATCTCTTTTAATTTTGACTCACTCAATGAGAAAAAAATTGTGTTATTTAATCATTTATGCTCATGGATCTTATGCTCCATGGCTTTAGATTTTCTAGGTGTGGTGACATTAATCATAAGAATTATTTTCCTGTAAGTATTGCATGATAATAGCAAAAATTATAGAGTAATAGATAACGAAGTGGTGAGAAAGTTAGAATATACGTTGTTGCATGGACATATAAACATAGAACATAAGTAATAGATATTAACTTCAACATGTTTTTCATATATTATGGCTAAGTTTCAATGACCTGTATCAAATCAAATAAGGGCATAGATATTAGTTCTTATCATCACAGGCCATGGCTACATTCTACAAGGACAAATTTGGGGTTCCCTTTTGGTCGACGACAAGGGCCTTGACCTTTACAATGCAAAAAGAGATATTCTACACTTCAAAATAGAAGTTCTAAATATGTCAAGGTAGGTCCTTTATGAGTATTGACAACAATAACCAAGCTTTTGATCTCTTGCAGTTCAAGTGAGCCCATATTCTTCCATATTTCACTTGTTTAAGGAAATTTTTTTTCATTCCATTCCATACTCTAGTTAGAACATGCGATGTGAAAAACCCCAGTCCTAGATAGAAATGTAAGAATATGTGAGAAGACATAGAATCATACATTTCCTTCTTGAAAACTGAGAAAATTCATTTTTCATTAAATATATGTTTAACCATCTGGTGGTTGTGTTTTTTGGATACAATGGATCCATTCTTCCTAGACAACCTTGGTTAAACTAGTGTGAACAACACTGTGAAAGTATATATATGCATGAAAGAAGAATAAAGCATGTGAGATTGGCTTGAAGCTGAGCAGCCAAAACAAGAAGGGTCCATAGGAATCACCCATTTGAAAGATACGTCTGAAAGGTTGATTTTGTAAGTCAAGATAAGTATTCAATCCCAAATGATAGTCTAGAACCAAAATTTCAAAAATATGAGTTGCATAGGGAACACATGAACATAATATGATCTAAATTTCATAACTTAAGAGAATACAGAAAATCATAATTGCACAAAAATTCCCATATCTTGATGAACATGTGGTCTTTAAAATGTTCGTATGAAGTTTCTAATTTACCCGTAGGAATAAGTTCTTGATTCTCGAAAAACTTATGAGGTTTAAGTCTTCAAATTACTTGAATTACAAATTCATAAATGATAACTCTTTGACACATAGATTAAGAAAAATGAAAGGATGAAAAATTGCCCAAATTTAAATTTGTTAATGGGAAAAAAAGTCCCACAGTCAAACTATCAAACAATTCCTCTATCAAACTATCAAGAAATTCCCATACCATATTAAACAATAAATCCAACTACCTAGCCAATGTTTTTTTTTTTTTCACAAATTTGATGTTTCAGGGTATCTTGTGGGGGTTCAAATTTCATGTTCTAGAAAAACAAAAGCTAATCCTAGAGAGAAGGGAAAAACTTGCTTACTGTAGTAAAATCTAGTTCCAATTTGACAATTTCAAGTAGCCTGAACCTATCTTCACCTGGAAAGTAATAAATACACCTTGCACATAACCATATCGTAACTGTCTTGGGTAAATACACCTTTCTCATAACCATATCATAACCTTCTTGTTTTTCCTTAACTAATGATATTTTTTGGGGAACTCGGATGCATGTTGCCACTGACACAATATACAATAGTAATGACTCTGAGAAAATACCCTGCTAAAAGCATATATACATAATTGTAGTGACTCAGAAAATTATAAAGCTTCTGATTTAACGTTGGTTGAATATGAATATGAATCTTGGGTTTGTAAATATTCCATGATTAAATGAGACCTTGGATCATTAAGTTCTGAAATCCATTTACGTCGCATAACATCATGGATTTGTAATTTTAAGAAAATTTTATTTGGCTTGATAATTTTCTTAAAACTACAACCTTTATCAATACAAACATGAAAACAATATTTTCTAAAGGTTTATCTTTTGAGCATTCTCTATTGGAAAAATCAGCCTAAGCTTGATTTCCGTAGTCTGTGGTTCTCTTATTTCTGCCAAGAAAAATGTGTCCAGATAGGAATACAGAGTGAAAGATCTATCCCAAGTGGATTTTGGGTGGTTGGTGATTGAATTGGAAGAAGTTGAGATGCTTGGATTGATGACCTGCAGAGCTGAGATCAGCCGCACATAGCCTTTTAAGTGTGTCTGGATCATAGGGTCCCTCCACGTGACCATCCAGACCACTGTGCTCATTGAGACCTACACAACTCTAGGTGCATCATATTTTTCATGGGGGCCTAGGGGCCTGAGCTCATAATGGTGGCCTTTTTGGATTTCATGAACCAGGACTTTCCTAGTTCCTCTATTCTCTGCATGATGTAACTATAATCTTCAATTTTGTAGGGCTTATTTGTTTTTTGAGACAATTAAGAATAATTTACAAAGAAAGCACAACATCAGTAATCATCAACATGCCTATTTCTTGGTGGTTTCCAACAACAACTCCTTGATGTAAATAATAGGGCTTTAATGCAATGGAATCTCAACAGACTACAAACAATAATAATTGTGTCTCAATCATAGTCCATTGGGCTACATTATGTCCCCCTACAATAGCCACTCTTTTGTTGTAAAAGGCGTCGCTCAAAATAAAACAGAGCATTGCAAGTGTTCTAGGCCTGGTGCAAGCCAGGCTCAAGGAAATCTTGGTTTAATTATTTCGAGGTACAATTTGAAGTGCACTAGGGCTAATACAACCCAAGTTCAATAGGATGTGGTCAAAGAGACATTTTTTCTAACAGAAATTTGAGTGCTTTGTATTGCATCCTTGTACTCAACATGATTCACACCTTTAGCATTTTTTCCTACAAAAAATTATCCAAATTCTATAGAATGAAGTGACAAATTTAAGTTTGAATACCATCAAAATTTTAAAAAAATTCACTGAAATATGTTGGTGCAGAAATGAAAAATCCCTTGAAAGCAAACAAAGCACGTAGAACCAAACAAGAAACGTAATGATCTAGAAATCAAAAGCAACTTAGAATGTTCATCCTTTAAATCTTTATAGAAAAACTATCGTAATTACTTCCAAGAGGAAAATACTAGAGAACATAAAAAATAAATAAACATAAGGTGGAATTTCAGGAAAATTAAGGCATCACTAGAAATATGAGCACATTTGTGTGGTACCAACTAACATGATTGGAATTAAAAGGTGTGTGCTTAATATGAAGAATAACCACCATAAAACAATATTAGAGAAGCTCATGAAAATAGGTAGTAGAGCATCACCTTCACTCTTTTAGAAGAAAGCAACTAAATCAATGACTTTCAACGACTGAGAAATTATGAGATTTAACTCGATAATAATTAAAAAAAGAAAGAAAACCAAACCCTACCTAACACACCCAGATATAACACAAAAACGTCCACATGTACAACAAGAAACATTATGTTTATCAGCAACAGCCTCCTGTCGGATCCTCCATGGTCCCAGACCTAGAGACTGAAATCACGCCCTGCCACATAATGCATATGTACATAACCGCTGTAGTGTTAGATAAGTTTTATAAATCAAAGAAAAAACATATGATTCATACATAGAAACCAAACACATTCCCAAACAAAGGATAAAACAATAACTAGGCCTTAGAATAAAAATGTCATCAACTTATATTCAGCTGATAATTCCAATGAAGAGTTAACTCATCATAGGCCAAAACACATAATATTATCATTTCATGTATTTTCCTGCATGGCCCCAATTACCCAAAAATACCAAACCATCATTCCATCATGGATAAGCATTCCACTATTTCTTGGCTCAATTCCCACACGAGAAAATAAAGAAAAGAAAAAATACCTTCCTTCCAACCATGGTTTGGGTCAAAACAATGATAATAATGATGATCATGATCATACTAAAATTGTTGTTGTGGCTTATTCCTTTATATCTCTAGCCTTCAATATAGAAAATTGGTTTATTTTCTTAACTTACTTTTAGCATATATCTATATGTCCTCCTATAGCTTATGTTCTAATAGTAGTTATCATTGCCATATTTCCCTTGAGTTTTTATACTATCTAGATTAAAAAAATTAATCAACCAGAGCATGTTTTTTGGAAAAAAGAATAATAAATTATAACACTAAAATAATAAGAAAAATATAACACTACAAGGAAGATACCCTCTAGCGGATGTTTTTGAGGAACCCCTTATAAAAATACCCCAGACATCTGTTTCTAGCAGAGGTTCCCAGAGGAAGTTGGCGAGAGGAGGTTTTTGCGGATGTATTTCAGTTGGTGCTCTTATCACCGTAAAACACATCAGTCCGTTCAACATGATAAAGCACTGGTGCGGTTAAAAAATTGGCACACCAAACATCGTGCGCCCCATACACACCCACCCGGTGCGTTGTATTTCTGTAGAGCACCGATACTTTACATAAATTTTGCACTAGCGCCTCATAAAAAACACGCGAAAACTGATGTTATCTCCCTGTAATTTTCTATATTGATTGAGATAAAAAGGTACAAGGTAACATCAAACCAAGCTTTGGAATCCTAAGACCTAGCCTTCCTGGATTCGGAGAAAGATCTCTCTAGTAGGTGCAAAGATGTGAACTTGTTTGCTGATTGGGGTTGATTTTAGGCTAGATGTTAAGTGAAGGGTATTTTGATTATTTTTGGTTGGGTATGATGCTCAAATGGGTTTAGATATAAAACAAGGAATATTGTTAACTCATTGGGCAATGGAGTCAAACAAGGTCATGAATGAGTTCATCAATGGTGTCAAAAGCATTTACAGGGAAATTTAACTTGGTTGGTGGATCTTTAAGGTTGTGAAGGATCATGAGATGGAAATTAAACTTGAGAACAACAAGCTAATAAAGGGCAGAAACAGAATCCTTTATATACTTGTAAACTGAGGGAGTTAGAAGATTTATAAGCATAGCAAGAGAATCAAAGGCTTAAGCAAAACTGATCCATTTTATTTCAGGCTGAAAGCAAATAATCAACCAAGACAACATTTAGTTCAAACATAGAAAGGAAAAACTTATTGAATCTTTCATGGGTTTTATCATCAAGAGCAAGAAAAACATTTAGGTTTCACAAGTAACTATAACCAAAGAAGAAGAGACAAACCCTAGCATCCACAATGAAAACTATGATAGTTCTTTTGACTGGGTTCTGACCCTCTACTTTTCATGAAGGAGGTCCTATAAAAATGATAAAAAAATCTTCTCCTATCCAAACTGTGCCTTCTATCTGTCTATTTAAAAAATACAAATGGGAACAAGCTGTGAGCCTTTCCACTTATCACTGGTGAAGTCCCTTTAAACCAACTATGTGGGCCCCCTAATTGTTATGAAGGAGGCCATTCTGAAAACAGAGATGTTTATGCCCCTTTCTATTTTATTGAAGGAGACGTCTCAAACTGAGTGGGTGCTCTGTTTATGAACTAAGGAGGCAGATTCATACTAAAACCTAGGCCTTTTTCTTGTCATTTAAAAATCACTGTTAAACCAAATGTTTAGCCTTTCACTTATTATTGATACAGTTCCTTAAACAATCTACCCTTTTCCTTCAAATTGGTTTTTTTTAAAACACTCTTATGCACTAAGACAAACTGAGGAGTGGAAAACAGAAAAATACCTTCAAAAAATCCTTTTCTGTGGTAGAAAACCAAATTTGTGCAGAAAAAATAAATTCTGGCCCTTTTGAAGTCTTTTGGAGTGGTGCGACGATCCTGTGCACAGGCGCGTAGCACCAGAAAGGGTCTTTTTGAAAAAAGGTTTTGGAAGCCTTATGGGTGTCAGAATTGGGCCCAGGAGGGCTCGTTGGAAATCTACGGATGTATAATTTCCAAATATACTTGATTTGTTTCGTTTTGTATTCATTTGGATATCCAAAAACTGTCGTTCCCAACACTGGTCAAAAAATGGTGAATGCTGGTGCAGAAATGAAAAGTGACGTTGCAGGCCACTTTTGGATGCCTTCCTCAATTCAAAATTGATCTCATGATAGATCATTGGAAATATCTTCAAGTATAGTTGTCAATGGACTCATGAAGAAAGTAATTTGGATAATCCATCTGTGAGAAAAGTAGATTTTCCCAAGGTTACTCCAGCTGTGAAGAAATTCTCTCGTGACACCTATATTTTTGACATTTCTCCCAAACCATGATACCTGTGTAAAACCTGAAGTAATTTTTTCTTATTTTCCCTATTATGGACCAAAACCTCTCTCACTTTTTCCAAATTCATCTCTTTTTGTTCTGAAACACAATTTGAAGCGAAACTAGCTCTAGGTGTGACACATGGCTTGTCTCTTGGAATGAATTCTTGGAAAATGATGGACGCATGATTTTTTTGAGTTGGTATAGAATTATTCTTGCCTAAATGATATATGAATCCTTTTCCCTTGTGCCTCCATTTCATGTCAAACCCTAGCTTATTTGGAAGAGGAAATTAGGGTTTGGTGTGAGGATTTAGGACTGCCTTGCAGAGGGAGGGGAATGTAGGGGTTAAGGGTTGTCTAAATTCTTGGGGAAATTTTGGGGGATAAGGATAGATGTTAGGGAGTAGGGGAAAGTGGAATTTTAGGAATTTAGTGAGGGGAAGGGGTCCAAAAGTTCAAAACACAGGCCTAGTCTTAAAAAGTGTCAATTTGTGGCAATAAACTAGGTTTTGTAGAAAATTGATGATTATCAGGGATAGGAGTGATGGAAAGTGTTTATGGAGGTATTTTAAGGATAGGAGGAGGTGTAAGAGCATCAAGATATAATCCTTGTTGAAAATTTAATCATGGAGGTCATGAAACCAATAAAAGTTCCCTTGAAAACCCTAGTTTTCTCTAAAAATAGGCATGCTGCCCCTCCTTTGCTGTAGGTGTCTTTAGTGATGAGTTGGCCTCTTGCCTTACCTAGTTCTCTGCTAATAGCCACCTTGGCACCCCTTGAAGAAATTTCAAAATGGGTAGTTTTCCTTTGCAGACTTTGTGCTTGGCTAAAGAGGCCTTCCTTGGAAGATTTTCTGATCTCCTTTGGACAACCACTTGTTGATCTTCATCCTCTTTGATTTTACCTTTTTGGGATATGAAAAATAGTGAGTTAGATCATCAAAACAACCCTAAAACCTATAAAACCCTAAATGAACTAGTGCGAGGCTCTTTGGACTTGGTCTCTGCTTGAAAACTTGACTTGGGATTACTAGGTGTAAAACAGAGTTTTGGACAAGCTGATGTATTGAAGATCCAAATTACAAATGTACTTGATTTATCTAAAGAGCCTACAGAGATAGTTTTGATATCATCAATGCTTGATGCATTTGGAAGACATAAGAGAGTTGATTGGTTGGTGACCTTAGGTAGTAGTGGAGGGGTTGGGAAGTAAAAGAACAGTGGGCTTGAGGCCAAAGGTGACCAGACAAGAAAAAATGAATAACATGAGCCCATGATGGGTCTTTTGGGAGTAGCAGGTTGACCTTGACATTAAAGAATGATAAACTAGTGAAAATTTATCCTAAGGATAATGAAGGCAGTGAGATTTCTATAACTCACAATATTCATGAACTTTGTTTCTAGAAATATAGGATAAGTATTTTAGTCATCGATGAGAAGAAAAAATTACTGATGACTAACACTGGCTCCACTTGGGGAGGGTAGCTCCTTTTTTAGGAGGTTTCCAAAACTTCAGATCTTTGGCTTTATGGTGACCAGTGCCTCATCCATTGGGCAGATTCTTACCTCTTTCATTTGTTATGCTTTCTTGAAGCTATGATCTTAGTAATCTGAAAAAACATGATAAACATCAACATCATCTCTACTTACCCAACCCACTTGCCTAACATTTTTTCTTCCTTGGGTGAATTTGAATTGGCAGACCCTTGACATATTTATTTTTGAAAACACAAATCAAACTATCTAATTGTACTCTTATCTCTTCCAAGAGTTCATATTAGGCTAATGAACTCTTTTATTCTCTACCCTAGTCTACTCATTTTTCAAGATTAAGCTTTTTGAAAAACTTTATTCTCTATCCTACTAACATGAAATTGAAACATGAGTAAACCAAGATTAAGCTATCTGATTTATCATGAGCTATGGCATTGAAAAAAGATGCACACAACCATTATTTTTATACCAACAAAACTATAAAGTATAAGAGAAATAATCCATCATTTGTTAGGCATCCCTATCCTTCTCTTTGGTTCAGTTTTAAGCATGTGGAACCATCATTCTTAATTCCTAATCTATTTCTTTTGACAAGTCAAGTTCACATGATTTGACAAGAATCTTTGTCACTAACTTATCAACAATAAATTGAAAAAATGTTCATCCATGATTAGGCTAGATGACTGAACAAGAATTTTTGGCACAAGTAGTGGCATTTAGGCTTGCACACTTTCAGCATCACTATTTTTTGGGTATGGGGTTGTACCACTTTTCAAATCTGCCCTCTTTTTCTAGCTTTCTTTGTTTTTTTGTTTTTTTAATTTTTTTCCAAACAATCTAGAACTAAAAAGATGCTCACAAGGTTGAGCTTATTTTGCATATACATCTATCTATCCTAATCTAACCTACACATAATATACATTCATTTGGTGAAATATCTTTTCCAACACAGGCAATCAAGTAGATGATTCCATGAGGGATTTTGTTTTAGCTCTTTGAGGGTGCTGACAAAATTAAAAATCCACTCCCCCTTCACTTGTGTTTGAATAGTAGTGTCTAAAATTTTCTTAAAATTATGCATCAAACTGCCCTTGACATGTTTTAATCCCTCTTCAACTACCTCTAGCAAATCAACAAAGGGATCTTGAAACAATACCTGGCTTGGAGGATTTTGGAGATAAGATTGATCTAGGACTGCTTCTTTGTTCACTTGGCTGAACTAGGAATCCTTTGGGAAAGAAACCCTTTCTCTTCCTCATGATCATCTGCACTGTCAAAATCATCATATATTTCCATGTTGTCCTCTAGAAAACCTGATTGAAAAGAGCTATAGCTATTCTCTTTCTCTTCTGAAGGCTGCACATAGGGTTGAATGTGTTCTTTCTTGTTAAAATCAATACCCAAATATTGTTGAATTCTGATTATATTAAGTTTGTTTTTGATGAACTGAAAACAAGCACAACAAAGAGGTAAAGATCCTTCCCTTTCTCCCAAAATTTCTGCACTTTCTTCTTCATTGTCATAGCTGAGTGGCATTTTCTAATCACTATCTTTGAGCTATTGAAAATGACTGTCTTTGTCCCAAAAACTAATCACTTATTGTTTGGTAGTGTTGGCTTGAGTTTGGAGAACATAATCATCATCATATTCATTATATTTGGGCATCCTATTCATAGGAGGAATGTCATCCATTATGCACTCTTGATCAGCAAATTGTTCCATCATATGAAAAGGAGAGTATTCGTGGCCAATATCTTCTCTTTTAGCCATTTGAAATGACACGAAGCACAAGGGTAGGGACTCAAGAGGTGTTGTCTTATCTTCCATTTCTGGTTTTGTAATCCAAACAGTCATACCAAGATGATTTGAGGGGGAGAACTTTTGGATTTGAAAAAAGGTTTGTATTATCCATTTCCTTCCTTACTGATTCTTTAGAGCATTCTACCTTGTTTCTATTTTCAATTTGCTTGTAATAATATCTGAATAGTGAAGCACAAGATGTAGGAAGGCATATAGTACTTACTTGACAACTCTCCGCATCTTCTTCTTTGCAACCTTGGTTAGCTAGTATGTTTTGATAGCTATCTTTGCATTGAAATGACTGATTTGGTTCCTCCCAAGAAAATGGTACCAACTGTTCTAAATAATCAGCACCATCCTCAACCTTGTACTCTTCCTCTTTCCTGCCAAGTATATGCATCATTTTACTGATCGTATCTGTCAACATCTCTAGCTTTAGCTCTGAAGAAGTTAGTTTCTCTTGAGCTTCTTTGTCCTTCCTTATTTCTTCTAACTTTTCCTCTCTTTCCAATCTGTTGAGTTCCACAGTAATTGCAATATTTTGCATTTCTTCTAGGTTTGAAGGGTCTTTTTCTCTTATCTGGAATTCCATCTCTGGGTCAAAAGTACTTGGGCAGTGCAAGAGAGCCCACCCCAAAGGTGGCTTTATCTTAGCAGGTATTGCATTGTATACCTTATTGAACCTAGCTGAAAAGTCTTGTACTATCTCCCTTGGTTGTCTTTTTACATTCTTGTAATCCTTTATGATGAGAACTTCATTTCCCATGATCACCCACCTATATAAGAAGACTTGAGTAAATTGATGAAAATTGATAATGCTTGCAGCTGGAAGGTCCTTAAACCAACTCCTAATTTTTCCTTGTAATGATAAGGCAAACATTCTAATACGCACATCATCTTCTTCTATTTCATAAAGGTCAAGTAAATTCTCAAGATTTTGAATGTGTTCTTTAGTAGTGACTTTTGAGCTTTCTCCATCAAATCTGGGTAGTTTATTTGCAAGATTTGCAGGGAGGGCTTGGAATATAGGGGGCAAAATCAGAGGCTTATATATTTATAGGACCTTTGTGGGTATAGGTAGTGTAAAAAGATATTTATGGTTGTTTGAAGTTTCAGCAAGAGGAGGAAAGTTAGCATGAGGCTCATGTTTCACTAGATCTTCCACAGGTGAATCTGGGGTAAGCACATGTGTATAAGACTGATCATGGTCTAAATTTTGAGGCTTAGCATTTCGAGGCTTGAGATCTTCCCAATGATAAATGTAGATCCCATCAGTGTATTCTTGATCAGGCTTAAAGTAGGATAGAACATAGTTATAGATAAAAAAAATAATTTCTTGAATCCAACTTAGGCCTGAATGCTCTTTCTTTCTAGGATGACTGGTCATGTTTTACGTTCTTCCTCCAGTGGAGTCTTTAGGTCTATTGAGAGTTATGGAGTCGCCAGGTGGATGATTTCAAATATTTTAAGGCAGGTTTTTTTCCACCATCAACAACTGAATACCAATCTAAGGATGTTTGTGAGTTTTCTGAGATCTAAGGAATATTTAGTTTGTCACTAACTCAGAAGGTCCCACCGTGATTGCCATTATGTTGGTGTGAGATGTGGGATAAATCCACAAGATAGTACTCTTAAGGTTTTTTTGAAAGGTTTAGGGAAGTATAAGTTTGTTTATCACTCAGAGTCCCACCGTGATCGCCATTATCTTGGTGTGAACAGTGGGATAAATCCACAAGATAGTATTCTTAAGTTTGACAAGGGATTTCTGAGTGCTCAAGGAGTACTTAAGGCTATGACTTACTCAAAAGGTCCCACCATGATCGCCATTATGTTAGCTCCCCATAATTTTCTAGATTGATTGAGATACAAAGGTAAAGGGTAAAATCAAACCAAGCTTTGGAATCCTAGGACCTAGCCTTCCTCGATTCAGAGAGGGATCTCTCTAGTAGGTGCAAAGATGTGAACTTGTTTGCTAATTGGGGTTGATTTTAGGCTAGATGTTAAGTGCCGGGTATTTTGATTGTTTTTGGTTGGGTATGATGCTCAGATGCATCTAGATAGAAAACAAGGAAGATTGTTAAGTCACTGGGCAATGGAGTCAAACAAGGTCATGAATGAGATCATCAATGGTGTCAAAAGCATTTACAGGGAAATTTAACTTGGTTGGTGGATCTTTAAGGTTGTGAAGGATCATGAGATGGACATTAAACTTGAGAACAACAAGCTAATAAAGGGCAGAAATAGAATCCTTTATATACTTGTAAACTGAGGGAGTTAAAATATTTATAAGCATAGCAAGAGAATCAAAGGCTTAAGAAAAATTGATCCATTTGATTTCAGACTAAAAGCAGATAATCAACCAAGACAAAATTTAGATGAAACATAGAAAGGAAAAAATTATTGAATTCTTCATGGGTTTTATCATTAAGAGTAGGAAAAACATTTAAGTTGCACAAGTAACTATAACCATAGAAGAAGAGACAAACCCTAACATCCATAGTGACAGCTATGAGAGTTCATTGAGAAAATTTTAGCTAAGTAAGGCAAATAGCATGATTAAGACAATCTTCTTTGACAAACTATAGGAAAATCTGCTTCAAAAGGGGATTCCAAGAACCGAGTATTTCAGAGGTAACAATATGCAGGGCTAGCCATAAATCATAATTGATACTAACTGATCTAAATCATTCAAGAAAATAGACACGCCAAAAACTTATTAGAGAGAAAAAGATGAATTCTCTAACATATCTTAAGCAGAGGAAAACATTTAGGCAGTGAAGGAAACAAATAGATCTAAGGTGCCATCAACAAGCATATCTTAGTCTAAATTTTTTGTCCTACTGCAGCATAGATGGATGGAAAACATATGACAAACTTAGAAAAAATTAACAAGTGAAAACTTCACCATAAACCAGACCTATGGATCCTGCAAACAATCCTTCTCCATCAACAAGTGAATCAGATCATGCATGAGCTCCAAGACATCAATTTCTCATTGAAGGCTTCAAGGGACTATGTATTACTTCAGCATAATTCATCAACATCCAACAAAATATACAAGAGCCTTATGCTCTATTTATTGAGCAAATGAGGAGGTGGAAACCCTAAGAGGCTTCCAGAAACCCTAATTCAGCCATAAATGTTATAAAGGTGCTTAATGACCATGCAAGCGCCAAGACACATAAGAGATAAGAAAATAAATGAAACACACCAAAACATAACTCCCTAATAAAATCAGGAGTGTTTTGTCCAAGAAAATATTAAAAAACCAATTTTCCATAATTAGTGTCTTTTGTTGACTTTTTGGCAAAAAATTTGTCTCTGTGAATAGCTCCAAATCAGTAAAAATTGGGTTTTATTGCAGCTGCGTTTTTGAACCCCTTCCTGGCATCGTATTTAGCCCCATGATGGCTCGTTGGAAAGCCATGGACGTATAATTTCTGGAACTACTTCATTTTTTTCAAACTAATGCTAGGATGTCAGTAAAAAAATGAGATGAGTGAAGGATTCCAAAATGAAGGATTCCTCTTTTGAATAAACCACCTGTGTGAAAATGTCTTTTACCATTTGCATTAGTTACCTTAAACAGAGATTTGTCCATGTCCTTTACTATTTAAATGAGGTTTCTTCCTCAAATTCTAGCCTCATAGTTATCTTTTGAAGGAGGCTTATACAAACATCATAATTGAGGCCTTTCAACACCATTATGTCAATCTTCTGCTTATGATGTGAAAGAGGTATTTTGACTAGGTTCTGACCCTCTACTTATCATGGAGGTCCTATAAAAACCCTAAAAAAATCCTCTCCTATCCAAACTGTGCCTTCTGTCTGTCTATCTAAAAATACCAATGGGAACCAGTTGTGAGCCTTTCCACTTATCACTGTTGAAGTCCCTTTAAACCAATTGTGTGGGCCCTCTACTTGCTATGAAGGAGGCCATTTTGAAAATAGAGATGTTTATTCCCCTTTCTGTTTTACTGACGGAGACATCTCAAACTGAGTGGGTGCTCTGTTTATGAATGAAGGAGGCATATTCATACTAAAACCTAGGCCTTGTGCTTGTCATTTAAAAAGAACTATTAAACCAAATGTTTATCCTTTCACTTATTACTGATGGAGGCCTTTAAACAATCTGCCCTTTTCCTTCAAATTGGTTTTTTTTAAAACACTCTTATGCACTAAGAAAAACTGAGGAGTGGAAAATAGAAAAATACCTTTTAAAAATCCTTTGTTGTGGTATAAAACCAAATTTGTAGAGAAAAACTAAATTATATCCCTTTTGAAGTCTTTTGGAGTGGTGCAACGCTCGTATGCACAGGCGCGTAGTGCCAAAAAGGGTCTTTTTGTAGCAAGGTTTCGGAAGAATTCCTGGTGTCAAAATTGGGTCCGGGATGGCTTGTTGGAAGTATACGGATGTATAGTTTCCAAATGTACTTTATTTTTTTTATTTTGTGTTTATTTGGATGTCCAAAAATGGACTGTTCCAACACTCATCAAAAAATGGTGAATGCTTCTGCAGAAATGCAGAGTGATTTTGCAGGCCACTTTTGGATGCCTTCCTCAATTCAAAATTGAGGCCATGATAGCTCATTAGAAATATATTCAAGTCTATTTTTCATTTGACTCATGATTCAAGTCATTTGTATTCTCCATCAATGAGAAAATAAGATTTTCCGAAGGTTACTCCAGCTGTGCAGAAATTCTCTCGTGACACTTGTATTTTTGAAATTTCTCCCAAACCATGATACCTGTGTAAAAAAAAATGATATTTTCTTCTTGGCCCTATTATTGAAAAAAACCTCTCTCACGTTTTCCAAATTCATCTCTGTTTGGTCTAAAACACAATTTGAAGCAAAACTAGCCCTAGGTGTGACACATGGCTTGTCTCTTGGAATGAATTCTTGCAAAATGATGGAGGCATGATTTCTCTGAGCTGGTATAGAATTATTATTGCTTAAATGATCTATTAAATGAATCCTTTGCTCTTGTGCCTCCCTTTCATGTCAAACCCTAGCTTAGTTGGAAGAGGAAATTAGGGTTTGGTGTGAGGATTTAGGACTCCCTTGCAAAGGGAGGGGAATGTAGGGGTTAAGGGTTGTCTGAATTCTTGGGGAAATTTTGGGGGATAGGGATAGATGTTAGGGAGTAGGGGAAAGTGGAATTTCAGGAATTGAGTGAGGGGAAGGGGTCCAAAAGTTCAAAACATAGACCTAGTCTTAAAAAGTGTTAATTTGTGGCAATAGACTAGGTTTTGTAGAAAAATGATGGTTCTGAGAGATAGGAGTGATGGGAAGTGTTTATGGAGGTATTTTAAGGATAGGAGGAGGTGTAAGAGCATCAAGATATAATCCTTGTAGATGATTTAATCATGGAGGTCATGAAACCAATAAAAGTTCCCTTGAAAACCCTAATTTTCTCTGAAAATAGGAATGTTGCCTCTCCTTTGTTGTAGGTGTCTTTAGTGATGAGTTGGCCTCTTGCCTTAACTAGTTATCTACTGATAGCCACCTTGAAACCCCTTGCAGAAATGTCAAAATAGGTATTTTTCCTTTGCAGACTTTGTGCTTGGCCAAAGAGGCCTTCATTGGAAGATTTTTTGATCTCCTTTGGATAACCATTTGCTGATCTTCATCCTCTTTGATTTTACCTTTTTTGCATATGAAAAATAGTGAATTAGATCATGAAAAAAACCCTACAACATATAAAACCCTAAATGACCTAGTGGCAGGCTCTTTGGACTTGGTCTCTGCTTGTAAACTTGACTTGGGATTATTAGGTATAAAACAGATTTTTAGACAAATTGATGTATTGAAGATCCAAAATCCAAATGTCCTTGATTTATCTAAAGAGCCTACAGAGATAATTTTTAGATCATCAATTCTTGATGCATTTGGGAGACATAAGAGAGTTGATTGTTTGGTGACCTTAGGTAGCAGTGGAGGGGTTGGGAAGTAAAAGAATAGTGGGCTTGAGGCCAAAGGTGACCAGACAAGAAAAAATGAATAGCATGAGCCCATGATGGGTCTTTTGGGAGTAGCAGGCTGACCTTGACATTAAAGGATGATAAATTAGTGAAAATTTATCCTAAGAATAATGAAGGCAGTGAGATCTCTAGAACTCACAATGTTCATGAACTTTGTTTCTAGAAATCTAGGATAAGTATTTTAGTCATCGATGAGAAGAAAAAATCACTGATGATTAACAACTGAAACCGCCCGGGTCGCCCTTAAACGCATGGGGTTGCCAACGCACTAGGCTGCCTTGAAATCCTCGTGCACTAGCACAGGGTTAAATAAATAAAAATTATGGCCAAAAAATTGCACAAAACATAGGCACACTGGGAACCGTGCGCTCATAATGCACCCACCCGGTGTGTCATGTTCCTGTACATCACCGGTTCCTTACATCTCTACTGCACCGGTGCTTTCGAAAACGTGCAGGAAAATAGATACTGCCCAGTGTTGAATAAAGCAAACAAGAAGGGGCACCCATAAACATCGCGCACCGACATATGGTTACATAAAATAAAATTACGTCCATAAAATTGCACAAAACATTGGCACACCGAAAACCGTGTGCTCCATACACACTCGCCCGATGCCTCATAAAAATCTTGCAGAAATAAAACCTCCTTAGGCGGGACGACGGAAATGCACCGGGATCCCCATAAATGCCACACACCAGAAAAGGGTTAAATAAAAAAAAATTACGGCCAAAAAACTGCACAAATCATTGGCTCACTGGATACCATGCCTGGTGCATCTTATTAATGTAGAGCACCGGTGCGTTACAGATATGCCACCCCGGTGCCTCATAAAAGCGCGTGAAAACAAAAATCACCCAGAGTGGCATACTGCAAATGCACCGGTATGCCAGTAAAAACCCCACGCACCAGAACAGGGTTAAATAAAAAAAAATATGGCCAAAAAACTGCATTTTTCACTTTTGTCAGTGCTACAGAGCTATCAAGAATCGGTGAAATTTATCCTTGTTTGAGCCACCCTAACTTCTGTGCTCCATGTTACAGGTCAAATAACCTCCTTATCAGCTCAGAGGAGAAGATAAATATGGAAGGAATACAGAGACCTAAACTAAACCTACTTCTACCAAGGTAACACACCCCTATAACAGAAAAAAAGTGTTATAACGCACCTGATCAATGAAAAGGTTGCATTAGTTGCTAGGGAAACTCTCTGTTTAGAATAGAGGGCAGTGTTACCCATGTTTTGAGTTTGAAACAGGAAAAACCTGCGGAGAATGATTTGAAATTCCAGCTTTTTCTCATAAGAGATTCAATACAAAATAGAAACTGCAAAGCACTAGTCTCTTATTGGGCCTTTCCAAAAACAACTGAACTCTCAAGGAAGGAAAAAACATGGGAAGTTGAGGAAACATCTTGGTTTTTTCTATTTAGAACTGGTGGAAGGAGAAAGGCAATGATTGCTCTCTCCATATCCTATAAAATGGAGCTATAGGCTATTGGTTCATGGTCGAAGGATTGTCAAATTTTTTTAATACATGTGAAGCAGAGCATTATTGTTGTAGTGTGAAGGTAAAAAATAAAAGAGGTTCATTGAGAACTTGTTGATCAAGACATCACCACATTGAGAGATAGAGATATTGGAAGGCTGAGGAGGGCTTGGTTCAACCGACGGTTGTAATCCTCCTTTTTCTAAATCAATAGAATCGTATCTCTTTTGTCCATTCTATGCATTGATATTGTTATTGTTATTCAATTACTTATATAGCATGAGATGAATGGCTTAGATGTGAATATTTTAAATTTTTATCATATATTAACTTAATTGATAGGAAATGTATGTTCTGGTAGAGATTACACGGCTGCTTTGATTAATCACAGGGTCGAGATTTGGAGCTGGTGAAGGAGGATACCTGCTTTGCTGCTTAGCACTCTCCAAGAGACTTCAAGATCATTAAAGAAGTAATCTTCCATCCTATTCCATCAAGTTCTTTAATTTGATATGAACATGTGTGTATCTTCTTTTTGAACTATACAGCTAATCTTATTGTATTCCTAGGGCACCTGAAAGCCCTGAGAGGGATATTCGAAAACCAACAACCCAAGCATTTTACCCTATAGCAAAATTGGTGAATCTACTGGGGATTTAACCCCAAGTTTCTGGACTTCTTCCTCCCTTCTTTCCTCTGCTTACAGATCCTTCTGACCATCTTTTACGCCCATTAAAAATTTCAAAAGCTCGCAGAGTTTAGTCCTGCGCTGTTTTTTTCCATCTGAAGAACCTTACCTTGGCTAACGTTATCTCTATCAGTATTCCAGAGCATTATAACGTGGTCTAGATTTTATTACAATGTGTTAGTCTTTGCATTAACACTGTCTCTGCTCAGAACGAGTGCGTTACTCAGCCAAAAAATTGTTGTTCACCCCTGTGTTGTGTTCCTTTTTGGTTGCAGAGTTTTTGCCATCAGAACCACTTCTTGACTGAATCCCTGTGCTTGTTTACCAGCTGGCATCACTATTTGTTTGTTATTGTTTAAAAATTTAGTGTTGAATGCATTTACTTTTTAGAAGATTTTTTTTTTTAGTTTTTCTACATCTAGCTGAATTAATTCTGAAAATTTCAGTTAAAAGACTGTTAAGATGAGGTAAATAGATGTCTGAATCTTTAAGGTTGAACTTTGCTATTTTAATGTTAGTGCATGGATGTTGAAAGGAAACCTCTCCTTGTAGAAATACTCTTCATTGAATTGAATATTTAGAGCATATTTTTGCATGGTTTCTTGAGTCGGAGTCTCATTACATTTCATACGTCCACTCCCCCTTCGCAAGACTAATAATAAAGTACAATAAGAATCAAGCGATAATAAAATCAATCACATTACTTTTTTTGAGCTCACACCAACAGTAGTTCAGGCTAGGATCTTGGGTTAGGAAAAGTGAGAAAATCACCCAAGATCTCAAAACTTGAGAATAGAGTCATTAACGAGCGAAATCCTACTACACTCATATTATCGGGACCACTCCTTTACTGGAGCTAAGCACGAGACAACGCTTGGATGCACAATAAGGTAGCCCACCTTTGACTGCATCCAATGGGCATTATATATATTGGGGTTCCCTTCGGGGATGTCGAAACTAGATCAGGTATTTAGGTGTTCTGCCCATATAGTATGCTATCCTAGACCGTGGACCCCCCTGATGATGTCTGTGATTTGAGGTATCTTTAGTGGCCATAGTTTTTAGGGACTTACATAAAGTGACTGGGATGGGCTATCCTAGTACCTGAAATTGACGGACCTACTCTATCCTTGGTCTTTAGGAGGGTACTCGTCTTCACGAGAGTGCTTACACCTATTGTCTAAGGTTCGGGAAAAGTTCTAGAGTAACTGTAACTGTACTTTCGACCAACCCTCTCTCTATACTATTGTGATACTGGATTTCATCACTAGAAAATGGTAGTACTCAGACAGGGCACCCTATTCTGGCTGCTTGTTGATTGATTTTAGATATTTTTTTTCTTTTTTCTTTTTTATGTGTGTGATTACTATCATTGAGACTTTATAATACATCATAATTTATTAAAAATTGTTAAAAATAAACATCTCACCGTGGCGTCATCCGACCCAAACCGTCTGTCTCAATGACTGCAAGGTCTACCTCCTCTGACTCTTGAGGAAGAACTGAACTTTGGTGAACCTGTGCCTTCTACGGAAGAACAGTCTCCATTGAAAAACCCTGATTTTCACATAGCCTCATATCATACGGAATTTCTAGAGGACCCTTTCAAAGAAGGTGTTGTACCTCATTACAATCCTCCACTCACTGATCCATTGGAAATTGCGATAATTCATATTTCACCATGCCAAGACATGTCTCCGGCCGCACAAACATCCATTTCACAGTCGGCAACCACAGGGTCGATACTAATGGCGACCATCCCAGGTTCGCCATCATCCTCCCCGCCAGTTGTTAGTTCTATGCCATTACTTGGTAACCCCAATAGTCAACATATGCCTAGTCCTAACCCTACAGTCATCACAACTGTGAGTAACTCGCTGAGTCCTTTGGGATCTACTCCTACCATGACCATGTTGGGACCTACGGTTTCTCCTCCCATGAGTGGGACTACTTCGGTTCCTTTTAGCAACCCTTTCGTTTGGAACCCTTTGTTGAGCTCAAACCCCTTGGCCACCACACCAGGGGGCAGTGTCACCAGCACGCAAACAACAGGGAACATTTCACTACCCCTGCAATTGTTAGGACAAACCGGACAACCTATTGTTAACACTATTCCCTTAAGTGGTTTAAATATCAGTGTAGGTTCTATGTTGTTTTCGACCTATGCAAGTAGCATCATGCCTCAGGGGAGCTCTATTGCATCCATATGGACTAATCCACCCCAACCTCCATCTAGAATGGGAGGGAACTTCTATACTGGGGGCAACCAACCATTCGCCCCACAATACAATATTTCCTATGGACAGCAACCATATATCCCTACCCCTCCACCTATAGGAATTTTTTATCAAAGTTCTACTTATCCTACTGGTAACACATTGATGGGTAGACCCTATGGTCCACATAGTCAGCCAATACTTCCTTGGTTAGATTCAGGAGAAAACTTGCAATTGCCATTTTTGGCAGCTCTAGAAATTCCCGACATCTATAAATTGACTGATTACCCCATCAATCACAACCCTCTCTAGCCTCCGGTACCACACAAGATTCCTTTTGACATCCCAAAGTTCAATGGGAAACAAGGGGAAGACCCAGCCGCACACATCACCACCTTTCATTTATGGTCTATATCTAATTCCATGGTGGATGATAGTGTCCGGCTTCGACTTTTCCCCCGCACCCTTACAGGAAATGCTACCAAGTGGTATATTGAATTGCAATGCGCTGCCATAAACACTTTTGGCACTTTAGCGACGGAGTTTCTAAATAACTTCCAATTACCAATCAGATTTGAAACCAGAACGAAACTGTTAACCTCGTTGCGCCAAGACACTGCCACCCACATATCCGATCACATTCATGAGTGGAGGCGTAGGAGGAGGCTAGTCAAAGCGCCAATCCTAGATCATCTTCTATCTAATTGGTTCTGTAAGTCTCTCTTACCCCACGTCTCTAAATACATTGTCCTATCAAGTGTAGTTACAGAAGATCAATGCATTCGTTGTGCCAAAAATTTGGATTTAATCTATTCACAATCTGGCATGCTATATGATTTACTCCCCAATGCCCCTAGTAACCCAAATCCTCCCGCTACTCAGAAAACTAGAGCCCACGCCAATGGTCTTCTTCGCACAATCTCTGGCGTAGCCACAAAAATGTCTCTCGGGAAAACCTCCCAGCCATCCTTGGTTGCCACCGCCCCTAACTAAATGAATACTCTTCCTACTGCTGAGGTAAATTCTGTGCAAACTTCACAAAAACCTAGTGGAAATAATAAGAAGAAAAAAGAAAAGAAATCTTCTTCGGAAGAGTAGTCGGACAATTAGAATAATCCTAATCAGAAAAACGCTGCCAAAAACGACAAAGTGAAGGATAAACCCATGAAATTTCCTTGCAAGATCTGTGCGGAGGACCATTTGACATAAAAATGTCCTCGACTATAGGAATGCACCGATTTTATCGCAAACAAGGATTCTGGGCGAACACCTGTCGTTCTTCATAATCCTTTCCCTAATCAATAGCAGCAACACCAACACATGGTTGACAACCTGCCACAACCCCAACAAAGGGGAAATGGTGGTTCATCTGCCATTTATGGCATTGAAAGTGTTGAACTTCAAACACAAGCCAAGCTTTATGGAAATCCTATCATAGATACTCAAGAACCTGGTACTAGTTAAACTCCACCGCCGCCCAACGATCTGCATATCGAATGACCTACTGTTGATCCTGTGATTCGTCCCCCCAAAGAGACACTTCAACACATGACTCATAACACCTCTGCACGTGCAGCCCAAAACTACAACATCGTAGAAGACTTGGCGCAGGCACCATCAGGTATGTCTTCTCTCGAAGTATTGCAAACTTGTCCAGCACAAAGGAAAGCCTTTCTTTCAGCCATTGGTGGAACAGAGCCCCAAGATTCCATGCTAGCTATCTTTGATATGGAAAAATCTTAGACTCACCTCTCACACCAACTTGCATTCCAAGTGCAGGTTGTGTCGAAAGGGAGACCAATCCATCGCACTATCATAGACGAAGGTGCTTTGACCTACGTTATGTCACAAGCTTGCTAGCTCACATTAGGTTCTCCTACCTTGTCACTGCTGTCGAATTCCCTCAAAGTTTTCGATGGCCACACATTCCTCCCAAAAGGATACCTTGCTAGCTTTCCCATCACTCTGAGTGGGAAAACAATAACCGTGGACGTTGAAGTTGTAGATTTCCATCTCGACTATAATCTATTGCTTGGTCGCAGTTGGTCTTATGCCATGACTGCCATTGTTTATTTGGTCTTCTGACTCATCCTATTTCCATTGGATGGGAAAATAGTCACAATGGATCAGTTATCCTTCTACACCCCTAATTATACCACATTACCAAGTAGCACTGTACCCCTAATAGGAGTCTTTCCTGACTCTTATGTTAGTATTGGTACTGGTCTTCTGAAGGAATCCTCCCTACTGGGTTGTTTTCCTCTACTGCCTCCAGAGATACCAAATACGGTTGCAATGATACCCACCATTTTGGATGGCTCTATCAACCCATGGATCCTCCCAGAACCTTCAGACATTGATTCCTACGGAGATCAAATGTCACTCTCACTAGCTGAGTTGGCCTACCAAGCCATCCAAATTACATCTGAACCCTCCACCCATCACAGTTCTCTCTAAGGATCTCCTCAATGAAGTCTTTCCTATAGATGAAGCTATTCGAGAGATCATCTCTCTAGAAGAATGACCTTGGGGAGATTTTCACCATCGCGCTTCGATGATTTACTCAGACGTGATAAATACTGAAATCCAATCTTTTGAACCACCTGAGATGGTTCCCTCCACTTACACAACTGTTCAAAATATCGATTCAGAAGGGAACATGGGTAATATTTTTAAGACAATGCTCATCGATATCTTGGTCAAAACGGGTATTGTGGAAAATATTCAGATTGGAGCAGATTGCAATCCTGAGTAAATTGCACGCTTCACATCCCTTTTCAAGGAATTCCACGATGTGTTCGCTTGGTCTTATGATGAAATGCCCAGCATAGATCCATCCATAGTCGAGCACGAAATTAATATTTATGACAATGCCAAACCAATTCAGTAGTGACTCAGGCCTGTCCACCCGCGCAAAGCAGCGGCCATCAAAACTGAGGTAGAAAAAATTTTAAATGCTGGTTTCATCTATCTCGTTCCTTTGACAGAATGGGTTTCCAATCCGGTTCCTGTCGATAAAAAACAAGACACCATCCGAGTTTGTGTTGACTATAGCGATCTGAACGCTGCTTCTCCCAAAGACAATTATCATATTCCGTTCATAGATCAGATTCTTGATGATTGTGCTACATGCAAATCTGCTATAGGGTAAAATGCTTGGGTTGTTGGTTATCGTATATCCCTCTTAGGGCTTTCCGGTGCCTGAGGTAGATAGTAAGATTAGCTATATAGTTCACAAATATGGCATATACATGTTCATATCAGCTTAAAATCACTTGATAGAATAAGATAGAATATTACCTCTTTAATGATCTTGGAGTCCCTTGGAGAGCACAAGGCAGTGAAGCAGAGTTTCTCCTTCACCAGCTCCAAATCTTGGCCCTGCAATAAGTTAAAGTACCCTTGTAATTTCTAACATAACATACATTTCCTATCAATTAAGCCAATATATAATAAACATTTAAACTATGCACATCTAAGCCATTCATCTCATTCTATATAAGTGATTAAATAATAATGACAATATCAATGCATAGAATGGACAAAACAGATACAGTTCTATTGATTTATAAAAAGGAGAATTACAACCGTCGGTTGTACCAAGCCCTCCTCAGCCTTCCAATCTCTCTATCTCTCAAAGTGGTGATGTATTGATCAACAAGTTCTCAATGAACCTCTTTGACCTTTGATCTTCACACTACAACAATGATCTCTACTTCACAAGTATTCAAAAACTTTGACAATCCTTCGACCTTGAACCAAGAGCCTTCAACTCCATTTTATAGGAGATGGAGAGAGCAATCATTGCCCTTCTCTTTCCACTAGTTTCGAATAGAAAAAGCCAAGCTGTTTCTCCAACCTCCATGCTTTTACTTTCTTTGAGAGTTCAGTTGTTTATGGCAAGGCCCAATAAGAGATTAGTGCTTTGCAGTTTCCTTTTTGTACTAACTCTCTTGTGAGAAAAAGCTGGAGATTCAAATCATTCTCCACAGGTTTTTCTCATTTCAAACTTAAAACACGGGTAACGTTGCCGTCTAGTGTAAACAGAGTGCTTCCCTAGCCACTAACATGGCCTATTCAGTGATCAGATGTGTTATAATGCTCTTGTGTTGTTATAGTGAGGCGTTAACTTGGAAGAAATATGTTTAATTTAGGTCTTTGTATTCCTTCCATATCTGTCTACTCCTCTGAGCTGATGAGGAGGTATTTTGACCTGTAACAGATGCCCCCTAAAGTGTGAGGTCAGAGATGAAGATGATGGCTGAAATACTTCACAATGTGTATACTAGAGATAAAGAGATTGAAAGACTGAGGAAAACCTGAAACAACAACATATGTCAGAAAATATAGTATCTGCCTTGAGTCACGCATTCCTATGCTCAGTAGCTTAAACAACATGATTTCTCTAGAATAGAGATATGAAGAATCTGTCCACCGATGAGCACAATGTTGAAGTGTCTGTCATAACAGGATCAGGCTGAAAAAGCTGTCTCCATAAACAATATCGCAACTTGGGGAAGGGAACACAACTTTAATGATGTAACCTTTGCCCCAAGGTCTTGACCGTCGATTCACTTAAACTTCATATTCCTTAACATGTGAATGAAGGAGTTGTCATTGAACATGTGAGAAATTTTCTAATTACCAGTCGATAATGAAAACTGTTAACAGACGCGAAGGTGGCCACTGATAATGATGATGGTCCCTAAGATGTATAGTATAATATAGCGAGTGTGAATAAAATGAGTTGAAGTCGAGCACTCATAGAATCATTCGACTAGGAGCCAATGATGAAGACTCTTGATCAAACACAAGACTACCTGCCACTGATGTCTGCAAGTATTTGGGTACTGATGGTTTTCTGGATCAACTTCTTAGATAAGATGCTGAAGTCGATAGGAAGAGATCTGTTCAAAGGTAGGCATTAAGGCATCCTAGATCAGTCAACATGAAACAGAAACCAACTGAATTTTTTTATGATTGAGATAATGAAGCGTAAATGGGGATGTCGGACGACAAATAATTTATGGCATAATGAGCGGTTTGGTTGATAACAGGAGCAGTAGATAGTGAGATCTGCTTGAACAATAGAAGGCACTATAACAGGGTACTAGGCAGCTGAGGCTTAATGAACACCAAAGAGTGTGTCAGGATTTTACTAGTGTGGGGAAACTATGAGATGAAGGCTAATACTCATAGATGGTAGGGTTTGGCTAACTGCGAAAGAGTTTTATGGGAAGTGCCATGTTCAAGATTTTTGTTGCCAAATTGACCTTTCTAAAATGTAACAGAGGTAGTATCCATTTTGTCCAAATTTTTCCTCGTCTGATTAAGTTTAATGATTCTAGATGAGTAAACTAGGTGAATTTTTCATATTTATAAACTCTAAAAAATATCATAAAAGACAACTCCATGCCCTGTCTGATTAGGTTTAATGAGTCCATATGAGTAAACTCGGTGAATTTTTCATATTTATAGAGTCTGAAAAATATCGTAAAAGACGAATCCATTTGGGTACCTTTGTCATGTCTTGATAACTGGGCATGGCAAAGGGAGAATAGTAAGCCCGAAATAGTTCATTTTCCATGAGTTAGTCCATTGAATCCGGAAAAGTGAGAAATCTATGTTTGATGGACGTCTACCTCATTTTGTTATGAGTACGAGGAGACGGAGTAAACTTAGTACTCTTTTTGAAATTTTAACGAGTCCAACAAAGAAAAACTTGGTGCCCTTCGTGAAATTTTAACGAGTCATGTGGAGAAAACTCGGTTACCTCTGTGAAATTTTAACAAGTCACGCAGAGAAAAATTAGTTGCTTTTTCGGTTTAAAGAGCTTTGAAAAAGAGGAAAAGAATGGCTCTTTACTCTCTGTCGTGGTAGCTTAGTGAGCCCGAAAAATTCAACTCGGAGTTTTTTCAGTTTTATGAGCGAGAAAAAGGTCCCTAAAAAGAAAGCTTAGTGCTTCTTCATACCAGTTTTAACGAGTCTGAAGAAGAGGACTCTAGATTTTTCGGATTAACGAGCAAGAAAAATACCATAAAAAGAAGGCTTGAAATCGACTTCGTATAAGTTTAACGAGTCCGAAGAAGGGAACTTGAGGTTTTTTTGGATTAACGAGCAAGAAAAAGACCATAAAAAGAATGCTTGAAATCGACTTCATATAAGTTTAACGAGTCTGAAGAAGGGAACTCGAGGTTTCTCTGGACTCGACCATAAATACGCACTTATGAGGATTCAGACGTATATTGTAGAATCTACAACTAGCAAAAATTTCTTTCATATGAGCAAGGTGATTAGGTCATTTATTGGAGTGGGCCGGAAGGTCATCCAAGTAAGCCTGTACAATATGTCGAATGTCGTGAAAAGCGTAGTCCATAGCCCGCTGAAAAGTTGCTCCAACATTCTTCAGTCCGAATTGGAGTTTTCGATACGCAAATGTGCCCAAAGGAAAAATGAAGGAAGTTTTATGCTGGTCATATTTTTTAATTACAGTCTAGTTATAGCCCGAGAATCCATTCATGAAGCAAAGATATTTGCATCTGGAAAAATCATCGAGAATCTGATCTATGAACGGTGTAGGATAATTGCCTTTAGGACAAGCGACATTCAAATTTCGATAGTCAAAACAAACTCGAATGGTTCCTTGTTTTTTATCGACGGGAACCGGATTGGAAACCCATTCCATCAAAGGAACGGGATAGATGAAACCAACGTTTAAAATTTTTTCTACCTCAATTTTTATGGCGGCTGCTTTGCATGGGTGGACAGGTCTGAGTCGCTGCCGAATTGGTTTGGAATTGTCATAAATCTTGATTTCGTGCTCGAATATAGATGGATCTATGCCGGGCATTTCATCATAAGACCAAACAAACACATCGTGGAATTCCTTGAAAAGGGATGTGAAGCATGCAATTTCCTCGGGATTGCATTTGGCTCCAATCTGAATAATTTCCACGATACCCGTTTTGACCGAGATATCAATGAGCATTGTCTTAGAAATATTGCCCATGTTCCCTTCTAAATTGATAGTTTGAACAGTCGTGTAAGGAGAGGGAACCATCTCAGGTGGGTCAAAGGATGGGATTTCATTTTTTATCACGTCTGAGTCAATCATCAAAGCGCGATGGTGAAACTGTCCCTAAGGTCGTTCTTCTAGAGACATGATCTCTCGAATAGCTTCGTCTGTAGGCAAGACTTCATTGAGGAGATCTTTAGAGAGAATTGTGATGGGTGGGAGGTTTGTACCTTCGGTCGAAACCATAGCAGTGGAGGGTTCAGATGTTATTTGGATGGCTTGGTAAGCCAACTCGGCTGGTGAGAGCGGCATCTGATCTCCAATATAGGAATCAATGTCTGAAGGTGTCGGGATGATCCATGGGTCAATAGAGCCATCCAGAGTGGTGGATATCATTGCAACTGTGTTTGGGATCTATGGCGGCGGGAGAGGAAAACAACCCATTAGGGAAGATGCCTTCAGAAGACCGGTATCGATACTGACCTAAGAGTTAGGAAAGCCTCCTATTAGGGGTATAGTGCTACTTGGTAATGTGGTATAATCAGGGGTGAAAAAGGATAACTGATCCACTGTGACTATTTTCCCATCCAATGGAAATAGGATGAGTCGGAAGACTGAAGAAACAATGGTGGTCATGACATAAGACCAACTGCGACCAAGCAATAGATTATAGTCGAGATGGCGCTCTACGACTTCAACGTCCATGGTTACCGTTTTCCCACTCAGGGTGATGGGAAAGCTAGCAAGGTATCCTTTTGGGAGGAATGTGTGGCCATCAAAAGCTTTGAGAAAATTTGACAGGGGTGTTAAGGTAGGAGAACCTAAATTGAGCCAGCAAGCCTGTGACATAACGCAGGTCGAAGCACCTTCGTATATGACAGTGCGATGGATTTGTCTCCCTTTCGACAAAACCTGCACCTGGAATATGAGTTGGTGTGAGAGGTGCGGTTTATATTTTTCCATATCAAATACAGCTAGCATGGAATCTTGGGGGTCTATTCCACCAATGGCCGAAAGCAAGGCTTTCCTTTGTGCTGGACAAGTTTGCAATACTTCGAGAGCAGACATAGCTGATGGTGCCTGCGCCAAATCTTCTACAATGTTGTAGTTTTGGGCTGCACGTGCAGAGGTGTTATGAGTCATGCGTCGAAGTGTCCCTTTGGGTGGATGAATCATGGGGTTAGCAGTAGGGCGTTCGATATTCAAATCGTTGGGTGGCGATGGATTTGAACTAGTACCAAGTTCTTGAGCATCTATGGTAGGATTTCCATAAAGCTTGGCTTGTGTTTGAAGTTCAACACTCTCAATGCCATAAATGGCAGATGGTCCTTCACCGAAAGGATGAGAACTACCATTGCCCCGTTGTTGGGGGTGTGGCAGGTTGTCAACCATGTGTTGATGTTGTTGCTGTTGATTAGGGAAAGGATTATGAAGAATGGCAGGTGTTCACCCAGAATCCTTGTTTGCGATAAAATCAGTGCATTCCTGCAGCCGAGGAAATTTGTATGTCAAGAGGTCCTCTGCATAGATCTTGCAAGGAAATTTCATGGGTTTATCCTTCCCTTTGTCATTTTTGGCAGCTTTTTTCTGATTAGGGTTATTCTGATTGTTCGACTGCTCTTCCGAAGAATATGTCTTTTTCCTGTTCTTCTTATTTTTCCCACTAGGTTTTTGTGAATTTTGCACAGAATTTACCTCAGCGGTAGGAAGAGTAGTCGTTTAGTGAGGGGTAGTAGCAGTCGAAGATGGCTGGGAGGTTTTTCCCCAAGACTATTTTGTGGCCACACTGGATATTGTGCCAACGAGACCGTTGGCATGTGCTCCAGTTTTCTGAGTGGCCGGAGGATTTGGGTTACCAGAGGCATTAGGGAGCAAATCACATAGTGTGCCAGATTGTGAATATATTAAATCCAAATGTTGGGCATGATGAATGCATTGATCTTCTGTAACCGCACCATAAAGGCCAATGTCTTTAGAGATGTGGGGTAAGAGAGACTTACAAAACCAATTAGCTAAGATATGATCTGGGATTGGCGCTTTGACTAGCCTCCTCCTACGTCTCCATTCATGAATGTGATTGGAGATGTGGGTGGTGGTGTCTTGGCGCAGCGAGGTTAATAGTTTCATCCCAGTTTCAAATATGATTGGTAATTGGAAGTTCTTTAGAAAATCCATCGCTAAAGCACCAAAAGTGTTGATGGTGGCACATGGTAATTCAATATACCACTTGGCAGCATTGCCTATAAGGGTGCAGGGAAATAGCCGAAGCCAGACACTATCATCCACCATGGAATTGGATATAGACCATAGATGAAAGGTAGTGATGTGTGTGGCTGGGTCTTCCCCTTGTTTCCCATCGAACTTTGGGATGTCAGAAGGAATCTTGTGCGGTACTGGAGGCCAGAGAAAGTTGTCATTGATGGGATCATTAATCAGTTTATGGACGTTGGGAATGTCCAGAGCTGCCAAAAATGGAAATTGTGGATTTTCCCCCAAATCTAACCAAGGAAGTATGGGCTGACTACTTAGACCATAGGGTCCACCCATCAATGTGTTACCAGGAGGATAAGTAGGACTTTGATAAAAATTTCCTATAGGTGGAGGGGTAGGGACATATGGTTGTTTTCCATAGGGCATATTGTATTGCAGGGCGAACGGTTGGTTGCCCCCATTATAAAAGTGCCCTCCCATTCTAGATGGAGGTTGGAGTGGGTTAGTCCATATGGATGTAATAGAGTTTCCTGGAGGCATGCTACTACTTTCATAGTTTGGCAACAACATAGACCCTACACCTATATTTGAACCACTTAAGGGAATAGTATTAACAATAGGTTGCCCCGTTTGTCCTAAGGATTGCAGGGGAAGTGAAATGCTGCTTGCCACTTGTGTGCTGGTGACACTTCCCCATAGTATAGTGGCCAAGGGGTTTGAACTTAGCAAAGGGTTCCAACTGAAAGGGTTGCTAAAAGGAACCGAAGTAGTCACACTCGTGGGAGGAGCAACCGTGGGTCCCAACATGGTCATGGTAGGAGTATATCCCGAAGGACTCGGTGAGCTACTAACAGTTGTGATGACCGTAGGGTTGGGATTAGGTATATGTTGACTATTGGGGTTACCAAGTAATGGCATACAACTGAAAACCAGCGGGGAGGATGGTAGTGAGCCTGCAATGGTTGCCATTGGCATCGACCCTGTGGATGTTGGTGGTGAAATGGATGTTTGTGCGGCCGAAGACATGCATTGGCATGGTGGAATCTGAACTATCATATGCCCTAATGGATCAGTGAGTGGAGGATTGTAATGAGGTACAACCCCTTCCATGAAAGGGTCCTCATGAAATTCCGTATGATATGAGGCTATGTGAAAATCAGGGTTATTCAATGGAGACTACTCTTCCGTAGAAGGCACGGGTTCACCAAGGTTCAGTTCTTCCTCAATAGTTAGAGGAGGTAGACCTTGCTGTCGTTGAGAAAGACAGCGTGGGTCAGATGATGCCATGGTGACCTTTTTAGTTTTAAATTTTTTTAATAAATTGTGATGTATTATAAAGTCTCAATGACAGTAACCACACACCCAAAAAAAGAAAAAATGACTCTCTAAAATCAATCAACAAGCAACCAAAATAGGGTGCCCTGTCTGAGTACTACCATTTTCTAGTGATGAAATCCAGTATCACAATAGTATATAGAGAGGGTTGGTCGAAAGTACAGTTACGATCACTCTATAGCTTCGCCCGAACCTCAGACGATAGGTGTAAGCACTCTCGTGAAGACGAGTACCCTCCTAAAGACCAAAAAAAGAGTGGGTTTGTCTGTTTTAGGTACCAGGATAGCCCGTCCCAGTCACCTTGTGTAAGTCCTAAAAAGTATGGCCACCAAATATACCTCAAATCACAGACATAATCAGGGGGGTCCACGGTCAAGGACAACATGTTATATGGGTAGTATACCTAGATCCCCGATCTAGTTTTGACATCCTTGAAGGGAACCCCAATATATAACACACCCACCAGATGTTGTCGAAGGCGGGCTACCTTCTTGTGCACCCAAGTGTTGTCTCGCGCTGAGCTCCGGTAAAGGAATGGTCCTGATAATATGAGTGCAGTATGATTTCTCTCGTTAATGACTCTAGTTTCAAGTTTTGAGATCTTGGGTGATTTTCTCACTTTTCCTAACCCAAGATCGTAGCCTGAACAACTGTTTGTGTGAGCTCAAAAAGAGTAATGTGATTGATTTTATTATCGCTTTATTCTTAGTGTACTTGATTCTTAGTCTTGCGGAGGGGGAGTGGACGTATGAAATGTAATGAGACTCTGACTCAAGAAACCATGAAAAATATGCTCTAAATATTCAATTCAATGAAGATTATTTCTACAAGGAGAGGTTTCTTTTCAACATCCATGCACTAACATTCAAATAGCATAGTTCAACTTTAAAGATTCAGACTTCTATCTACCTCTTCTTAACAATCTATGAACTGAAATGTTTAGAATTAACTTAGCTAGATGCAGAAAAACTAAAAAAAAAATATTCTCTAAAAAATAAATGCTTTTAACACTAAATTTTCAAACAAGAGCAAACAAACAAAAATGCTAGCTTAGTAAACAAGCACAGGGATTCATTCAAGGAGATATACTGATGGGAAAAAAAATTTGCAACCAAAACATAATCACAGCAGTGAACAAAATTTTTTGGCCGAGTAACACATTGTCTCTGGGTAAGGACGACGTTAATCCAGAGACTAAAACAATGTATTTAAGCAGAGTCAGCGTTATAACACACTGGAAAACACACAGAGGTAGCGTTAGCCAGGGTAAAGTTCTTCATATGGTCAAACAAAAATGGGATTGAACTTTGTGAGCTTTTGAAATGTCTACTGGGCATAAATACTTATCGGAAGGGTCTGTGAATAGAGGAAAGAATAAAGGAGGAAATAAATAGTTCGGAAACTATGGGGAAACTCCCCAGCGTAGTCGCCAATTCTGCTATAGGGTAAAATGCTTGGGTTGTTGGTTATCGTATATCCCTCTCAGGGCTTTCCGGTGCCCGAGGCAGACAGTAAGATTATTTGTATAGTTCACAAGGATGGCATATACATGTTCATATGAACTTAAAACCACTTGATAGAATAAGATAGAATATTACCTCTTTAATGATCTTGGAGTCCCTTGGAGAGCACTAGGTAGCGAAGCAGAGGTTCTCCTTCACCAGCTCCAAATCTTGGCCCTGCAATCAATTAAAGCACCCATGTAATTTCTAACATAACATACATTTCCTATAAATTAAGCCAATTTATAATAAACATTTAAACTATGCACATCTAAGCCATTCATCTCATGCTATATAAGTGATTAAATAATAATCACAATATCAACGCATAGAATGGACAAAACAGATACAGTTCTATTGATTTATAAAAAGGAGGATTACAACCGTCGGTTGTACCAAGCCCTCCTCAGCCTTCCAATCTTTCTATCTCTCGAAGCGTTGATGTCTTGATCAACAAGTTCTCAATGAACCTCTTTGACCTTTGACCTTCACACTACAACGATGATCTGTACTTCACAAATATTCAAAAACTTTGACAATCCTTTGACCTTGAACCAAGAGCCTTCAACTCCATTTTATAGGAGATGGAGAGAGCAATCATTTCCCTTCTCTTTCCACCAGTTCCGAATAGAAAAAACCAAGATGTTTCTCCAACCTCCATCCTTTTGCCTTCTTTGAGAGTTCAGTTGTTTATGGAAAGCCCCAATAAGAGATTACTGCTTTGCAGATTCCTTTTTGTACTGACTCTTTTGTGAGAAAAAGCTGGAGATTCAAATCATTCTCTGCGGGATTTTCCCATTTCAAACTTAAAACATAGGTACCGCTACCCTCTATTGTAAACAGAGTGTTTCCCTAGCCACTAACGCGACCTATTCACTGATCAGATGCGTTATAACGCTCTTGTGTTGTTATAGTAAGGCGTTACCTTGGCAGAAATAGGTTTAATTTAGGTCTTTGTATTCCTTCCATATTTGTCTTCTCCTCTGAGTTGATGAGGAGGTATTTTGACCTGTAACAGAATATTTTTCCTTCATGGATGGATTCCTGGGCTATAACCAGATTGCGATTAAAAAAGAAGACCAGCATAAAACATCCTTTATCTATCCTTGGGGCACATTTGCATATCGTAAACTCCCATTCGGTTTGAAGAATGCTAGGGAAACTTTTCATTGGGCTATAGACTATGCTTTCCATGACATTCGACATATTTTATAGGCTTACTTGGATGACCTTCCGACCCATTCCAAGAAACAACCTGATCACCTTGCTCATCTGAAAGAAAAATTTGCTAGGTGTAGATTCTACAATATACGTCTGAATCCTCATAAGTGTGTATTCATGGTCGAGTCCAGGCATCTGTTAGGTTTCATTGTCTCCAAGCACGGGGTTAGGGTTGATCTTGATAAGGTTAAAGAATTTGTTGAATTTCCGGCACCACAATCCATCCTCCAACTCCAACGTTTGCAGGGGAAGGCAAAATTTTTACATCGATTCATTGTTAACTATGCCGAGATGATGAAAGGATTTATGCGATTATTGAATAAGGGAACACTATATTTGTGGGATGACCAAGCTCAATGATCATTTGATGCTTTAAAACATGCACTTGTTTCAGCCCCACTCCTTAGTGCCCCCGACTACTCATGCGACTTTCTCCTCTACCTGGCAGCCTCACCATCCTCACTTGGAATGGTTCTGGTTCAAGTTCACAATGACGAAAGTGAACATGTGATATAATACTTGTCAAAAGGTCTAATCAGACCCGAACTACGTTATTCACATGTGGAGAAACTTTCTCTAGAGGTAGTTTTTTCCGTCATTCGAGCATTCTTTTTATGGTATTTTTCTTGCTCATTAATCTGAAAAACCTCGAGTTCTCTTCTTTGGACTCGTTAAACTAATATGAAGTCGATTTAGAGCATTCTTTTTATGGTCTTTTTCTTGCTCATTGATCCGAAAAACCTGGAGTTCTCTTCTTCAGACTCGTTAACACTAATATGAAGAAGCACTGAGCTTTCTTTTTAGGGACTTTTTTCTAGCTCATAAAACTGAAAAAACCCCGAGTTGCCTATGTCGGGCTCATTAAACTACCATGACAGAGAGTAAGGAGCCATTCTTTTCCTCTTTTTCAAAGCTCTTTAAACAGAAAAAGTGACCAAGTTTTCTCTGCGTGACTCGTTAAAATTTCACGGAGAGCACCGAGTTTTTCTTTGTTGGACTCGTTAAAAATTTAAGAAAGAGTATTGAGTTTAATTCATCTCCTCATACTCATATAAAAATGAGGTAGACGTCCATCGAACATAGATTTCTCACTTTTTCATGTTCACTGGACTAACTCACGAAAAATGAACTATTTTGGGCTTACTATTCTTCCTTTGTCATGGCCGGCTATCAAGACATGACAAAGGTACCCCATGGAGTTGTCTTTTATGACATTTTTTAGACTCTCTAAACATGAAAAATTCACAGAGTTTACTCATCTGGACTCATTAAACCTAATCATATGGGGAATGGAGTTGTCTTTTACGACATTTTTCAGACTCTTTAAATATGAAAATTCACTGAGTTTACTCATCTGGACTCGTTAAACCTAATCAGAGGGGGGAAAATTTGGAAAAAATGGATACTACCTCTGTTACATTTCAAAAAGGTCGATTTGGAAGCAAAAATCTTGAACATGGCACTCTCTAGAAAACTCTTTCGCAGTTATCCGAACCCTACCATCTATGAGTATTAGCCTTCATCTCCGAGTGTTCCTACACCGGTAAAATCCTAACAAAATATTTGGTGTTCATTAAGCCTTAGCTACCTAGTACCCTGTTACAGTGCCTTCTATTGTTCAAGCAGATCTCGCTATCTATTGCTCCTCTTATCAACGAAACCGCTCATTATGCCAGAAATTATTTGTCGTTAGTTATCCCCATTTGCTATTAATTATTTCCATAAAAAAAAAAATCATTTGGTTCTCGTTTCGTGTTGACTGATGTAGGACGCCTCAATTCCTACCTTTAAACAGCTCTCTTCCTATCAACTTCAACATCTTATCTAGGAAGTTGATCCAGAAACCCATCAGTACCCAGATACTTGCAGACATGAGTGGTAGGTAATATTGTCTTTGATTAGGAGTCTTCATCATTGGCTCTTGATCAAATGATTATATGAGTGTTCAACTTCAACTCTTTTTATTCACACTCACTATATTGTACTGTGCATCTTAGGGACCATCATCATTATCAGTGGCCACCTTCGTGTCTGTTAATAGTTTTCATTATCGACTGGTAATCAGATGATTTCTCACATGTTTTATGACAGCTCCTTCATTGACATGTTGAGAAATATATAGTTTGAGTGAAGTGACAGTCAAGACCTTGGGGCAAAGGTTACATCATTAAAGCTATACTCCCTTCCCCAAGTTGCGATATTGTTTATGGAGACATCTTCTTCAGCCTGATCCCGTTATGACAGACACTTCCACATTATGCTTATTGGTGGATAGATTCTTCATATCTCTGTTCTAGAGAAATCATGTTGATTAGCTACTGAGCATGGGAATGCCCGACTCAAGACAGATACTATATTTTCTGACATATGTTGTTGTTTTAGGTTTTCCTCAGTCCTTCAATCTCTTTATCTCTACTACACACATTATAAAGTATTTCGGCCATCGTCTTCGTCTCTGAACTCAAACTTTAGGGGGAATCTATTACAGGTCAAATAACTTCCTCATCAACTTAGAGGAGAAGATAAATATGGAAGGAATACAGATACCTAAACTAAACCTACTTCTGCCAAGGTAACGCACCCCTATAACAGTAAAAGAGCATTATAACACAGTTGATCAATGAAAAGGTCACATTAGTGGCTAGGGCAACGCTCTGTTTAGACTAGAGGGCAACGTTACCCATGTTTTGAGTTTGAAACAGGAAAAACCCACGAAGAATGATTTGAAATTATAGCTTTCTCTCATAACAGACTCAATACAAAATAGAAACTGTAAAGCACTAGTCCCTTATTGGGCCTTGCCAAAAACAACTGAACTCTCAAGGAAGGCAAAAGCATGGGAAGTTGAGGAAACATCTTGGTTTTTTCTATTTAGAACTGGTGGAAGGAGAAAGGCAATGATTGCACTCTCCATATCCTATAAAATGGAGTTGTAGGCTCTTGGTTCATGGTCGAAGGATTGTTAAAGTTTTTGAATACATGTGAAGCAGAGCATTATTGTTGTAGTGTGAAGGTCAAAAATCAAAGAATTTCATTGAGAACTTGTTGATCAAGACATCACCAAATTGAGAGATAGAGAGATTGGAAGGCTGAGGAGGGCTTAGTACAACCGATGATTGTAATCCTCCTTTTTATAAATCAATAGAATTGTATCTGTTTTTTCCATTCTATGCATTTATATTGTTATTGTTATTCAATTACTTATATAGCATGAGATAAATGGCTTAGATGTGCATAGTTTAAATGTTTATCATATATTAAATTAATTGATAGGAAATGTATGATGTGGTAGATATTACATGGGTGCTTTGATTGATCACAGGGTTGAGATTTGGAGCTGGTGAAGGAGGACCCCTGCTTCACTGATTAGCGCTTTCCAAGAGACTTCAAGATCATTAAAAAGGTAATCTTCCATCCTATTCCATCAAGTTCTTTAGGTTGATATGAACATGTGTGTATCTTCTTTGTGAACTATATAGCTAATCTTACTATCTGCCTCGGGCACTGGAAAGCCCTGAGAGGGATATTCAAGAACCAACAACCCAAGCATTTTACCCTATAGCACTCCCATTGCACTTATTGCATGCACTGCTGTTGTGCATTGCCACCAATATCCAGCTTGAATTTTATAAAACAGTGGACAAATTTTCTTTTTCAAATTCTATAGCTAATATGCCTCCTTGATGGGTAAATGTACAGGTATTTTTATTTTTTTTCCATAATTAAAACTTTTAGAAGATTAAAATTTGAAAAAACCTTTAACTTAACCATTAAAAAAAAAAAAAAAAATTTGTCACGTGGTGCGCTCGAGTTGTTCGGCTCACATGGGTTTGTGGTGCTACCTATAAATTTACAGGCCACACCATAACCGGTGCTAACTGTCTTCGTACTAGTTCTGAGGCAGTACCGCGAGGTGCACAATGTTATTTTAAAAAATTTTAAAAACTGCGGTGTGGTCGTTTACCAGGCCGCACTGTTGATAATGTGGTATCGCGGCAACTCGCTGCATTGACGGAATTATCTGCCCTGGGGCACGTAATGTGGTCAGCGCACCACATAGCGCAATTTGACATTGTTAATGCTTCGGCCTGGTAAACCATTGCTAAGGGTATCCGCACTGGTTCTGGGGCGATACCAAAGGTGCACCATGTTATTTTAAACTTCTTTATAAAGAGCGGTGTGGTCGGTTACCTGGCCACACCATTGACCTAGTTGAATAGTGGTGATACGGTGCGTTGACCAAAATAACCACCCCAGGACAAATATTTTTTTCAGTTCATGGCTTACCATATTTGGCCTGCATCAGAGGAGTGGCGTTTTAAAATACCGCACCGACAACTATGAGCGGTGGCAGGAGGGTGGTGCACTGACTTAGATATATGCCCTAGGGCGTATAGTGTAGTCAGTGCACCGCCCTCCTAACACCGCTCATAGTGAATGGAGCACTACAAAAATTTTATGGAGCACTGCCCTCGGTGCGCTAAATATCATTAGGTGCACTGTATCCAGTGCAATCTATTGAAAGACGCACCAGGACCAGTGTGTGACTGTGTTTCTGGCACACCGACTATTTTTTTATTTATTTTTCAAAAAATATTTATATACATATATTTCTAAATACATGTTTCATTTAATAAAAAAATTGTGTTTAATATATCAATCATTCAGAGATGTGAACGAAGAGAAGAGGGGCAACAACAAAAACAAAAATAGGCAGAACAATATAACATGGTTTTCCTGTTGGAGGTAAGAGAGAGGGAGAAAGATGCATACCATCGCCCTATTATAGCAACCATGTAGGGGCTCCTAAGGCAGGTAGGCCTCCTCAAGTTCTATGAGGAGGCTACTTCCCTAAAGTCCCATAGTTTGTTTTTGATACATCTTATCCAAAGGTGGAATGCCTAGTGATAGGCTTTATGGGTTGGTATCAACCAGTGGTACACACCCACTGAGGAGGATTTATATTTTATACAGGGCTATCGAGGAGAGGGGTGGATTTTCCCTTGTTCGTCGAGGTTCCAGCTGGCTATGTGGCAGGGAGTTAGTTAGTTTACTCCTAGAGATACATTGGAGCACATTTAGTATCTCCTGTAGATTTTTAGGTCGCTGGAGGGCAGTTACGTATTGGTGCGTTTGGTCGTGAGGAGGTTTAGTGTCTCTCACTTATCATTTCGATCGTTTCGCACAACCCCAGTGATGGGCAATGCATTAGTTGCTCGCTTTTATATTATGTTGATTATTTACTACAGCAGCCATGACATGTCGGGTGGTCTACCATTTTTTTGTGGTAGTTTTGTACATCATTAGATAGATGTCGTGCTCATGCACAAGAGAGGGTCAACTTCCATTTTTCTTCAGTGTTTTTATTTTATTTTTTGAGAGGTTTCTAGAGACAAGACCTAGTTTTCTTTAGTGGCCTCGTAGGCCGATTACTAAGGCACGTATGCACATGTGGGGGCAGATGACGCCCAAGAGGGAGGAGACTCTTTTTCTAGTGAGGATATCAGATGATGCACTGGATTTGCTAGCTAGTGTTGATGAGCATCCCTTTATTATGGTCCCCTGTCCTTATGCAGGGTTGGATTGGAGACGGTGTGCCAACATCCTCTTCACAGCTGATGAGCCGCTAGATGATAGAGGTAATATTACTGTTTTATTTAAATGTATTCTGACATGTTCTTTAACTTTTTTTTATTAGATTGTGTAATGAAATTGTCTAATTATTATTGTTTACTTGTATATATTTGGCAGACATTGGCTCTTTTTATGGCGAGGACATGCCACCACCACCACCTGATCCAGGTGTTGATCTTGATGACGATGAGGGCATGCCATATGCCGAGGATCATTAAGAGGCCGGTACAGATTAGAGACCTTCTCCTGCTGGTGCACCGGTGCGCGGTCGACTTTGTGATGCTAGATATAGGATGGAGTTGGGCGACCAAATTATTGCATTGATTTTTGAGGTGGGCATCAGGCCCGCTCATTATAGGGACATAGAGGCCGATGATAGGCTATTACAGATGTGGAGAGGCATGCCGCGTGACATGTACAGCCTGATGCGGAGTTTTGTAGGAGTTACGACAACTTTTATACCACTGATGAGGACTGTTTCATGTTACGATCGAGCCGCAGCAAGTGATGGATAGTCTGTGAGGTGCAGCATACCATCATCTCATGATCGTTCACCTCACACCATGCCAGATTATCCTGAGCCTCCACTAGTATCTAGAAGGAGTTATCATGGAGATGAGGCTAGACCATCGGCCACTAGTACTGATATTGATGTTGTACTACCACCAACTAATCCATGAAATTTATATTACAGTTGTATATTTTTAACATTACTCAATTATATATATATATATATATATATATATATATATATATATATATATATATATATATATATATATATATATATATATATGGAACATTTATTTTATGCTCATGTTGCAGTTGTACTTAATTTACATGTTGGTGATCATCATGATGTGTATGTTGTTACATCATGTTAGATATGTTCATTTAATGTGTATCTTGCAGATAGATGTGTATGTGATAGCATGAGTTATTTTAGATGAGACGTATATCTGATATTTGTGTTGTGATGATGTTAATATATAATGTTAACTATGTTTTTTTAGATGATCATGATCATGATGATGTAGTTAGCGATTTTGCAGAATGTGTTTTTTAGTCAAATATGATGTTTGTACGATGGTTTTTTGTAATTTCTTAATTTGTAAAATTGTAATTGTATATATGTAAAATTCTAAAATTGTAGTTGTAATTGTAATTGTACGTGAAATTGTAAAATTGTAATTGTAATTGTAATTCTAATTCTAATTCTAATTGTATGTAAAATATTTGTAAAATTTTAATTGTATTAATGTGAATGAATTTATTAAAATTTGTAAATTTGTAAATTTTAAATAATTGTAAAATAATAAATCTAGAATAATATGATTTATTGTAACATAATAAAGTTTAGAAAATAATGCAAATAAATTCATGTACTTTAGAATTATCATTATTTTATTATGATCTTAGATACAAAAAAAATAATTAATTTATACAGTACGCCATTGTTTTTGACATCAGCATAATTGCAAATTATCAAGTGAATTATTGATTTTAACATTAACACAATGCAAATTACTAATTAATTCAAAATACATATTATATTAATATTTCGAAAAACCCATCTTAAAAACTATAAATATTGTTGAAATAACACATGTACCATATCACTCTCGATTCTCATGATCACCCTCATTATCTTCTAGCTCACATGGCATGATAACACTATTTTTCTCAAAAATATGTTTTGATCTAGGGTCATGTGTCAATACAAACCACCAATCCCTATCCAACACATCTGGGTAAAAAAACACCTGGTTGCAGTGTTTAGGGAAAACATAGGGATCCTTAGCTTCATCCCACATCTTTCTGGACTTGATACATAACAGCCTACTATCGTGATATTTCTTTACATTATTTCGATCAAAGGTGTCCCACAACTTGCACCTAAAAATAACACATTGGAAAGAAGAAAAATCCACTTCAATGATCTCTTGTATCTTTCTGACGTAACCTAACGTCCCTTGTACTAGGTTTTGATCACGGTGGCTAGATCGACTAGATTGATCAGACTTGACCTCCACTCCACAGGCTTGTGTGATGTTTCCAGCATCGACATTTTCTGTGCGAAAATGGTGTCCATATGCCCACATAGATGGGAACAAATGCACCTATTATAAAAAAGTTAAAAAAACCATAATTTCATGTGTCTTATAAATAATAATCCAACAATTAACATATGAAATGTAGATGTCTTAATATAAGTTTCAAATTTACATACAAATTAAAAATATTATTACCGAGTTGTTGCACCCAATCCCTACGTTTAGTGCATCCTCTTCAACACGTGGGTAACGACCGGTAGCACCGTATTTCTCTCTGACTTGGTCAGCAACCCAACTGTTGGGGCATATTTTTTGCATATTTTCTTTTAAATGACCAGGATAAGGCACACTTCTACCATTCAACCATCTAAATTCTTTCTTGTCACTATCCTATTTTATCCTGTTTTGTTCATACAATGCGACCCATGATTATGTCGCTTCAGAATTGTAAAGAACGAATTTATTGATTGCTTCAATTTCTGCATTCGTTGATGAAATCAAACCAACATTATATAGTACTTAGAGATCAAAATATACATTATATAGAATTTCAACATGAATATTAATTACTTTTTGTAAATTTGAAAAATTATAAGTCGCTTACTCTTTATCAAGTGCTTTTTTCCACTCGTTTGGAGCAACTCTCCTTCTCTTTTGTCTTCATCCATTTCATCGTCCCAAATCATCGCACCTGGTCTACTGTCGATATTCTTGATGTACTCACTAGCATAATATAAATACTCATACGATATGTACCCCTCTGCCATAGACCCCTTTTGTTTTTCCCTTTGTTGGACAAAACCTTTCAATTTCTTCATGTACCTCTCTAAGAAGAACATCCAACGACAAGAAACAACCCCAAATAATTCAACCTCATCTACCAGGTGGATTAGAAGATGAACCCGTAATACCATGAAAATTGTCAGCAGTTCCTTCTCAAACATACAAAAAATCTCAACTATCTCTTGACGCCACCGTGGAATGCTAGCCACATGAATCTCCTTTGACGTAATCCAACGTACAAATGTAGATAATTTAGATATGGCACGCCCAAGTTCTTGAGGGAATTCATGTTTCACACACCCACACACGAAAAAAAGATAATGACACTGCAAAGTTATAAACACATGCAATAATATACAAAATTAGTTATGTTTTATGATCCCCACATGGGATAAAATTTATTAATATATCAAATAATAAAATAATGCTTTTGACATTATACGTACTCTTAGAAGATTCAAATGTTCATGTGATTTCAACCACGACAAATGGTCATCCATGGTGAAGTAGTGTCGTAGTGAAGACCTGTATGAAGTTGGCACCCTGACATCCATTATAACTCCTTTGCCAAAGATATATCATCTTTTTTTAAAATCCATGGGACATCACCTTCTTTGAAAAACCATGAATTAGAGGGACCAACACCTGCCTCTGATCCCGTACTTTCTAGTCATCTTGGCCAATGTTTATTTTTAGTTTTTGAAGTAATAATATTTTTCCTAACAACCAATGTGTCACTGTGTTTTGATGATATGTGCCTCCAAAAAGAAGATGAAACATTTTTAAATATATTCATGGGATATAATAAGTGAGAAATATTAAGATGCTCCCAATATGGGAGGTCATAAAAGATAGATTTCTTTTTCATCCCAATGGGAAATTTCTCAACATAGGTGTCGAATAAATCTAGATCATCGAACATAGGCTCCCCATTTGAATCGAACATTTCTATGAACTACTTCTCCTTATCTCTCTCATATGCTCTAATCCATTTAGTTGGTCTCATTGTTCGAGGCCTTTGGGTTCTCTCTCATTTACCATTGAAAGTGGATGCTGCTCTTCTGTAAGGGTGTTCTTCTGGTAGGAATACCCTAGAGAAATCATACACTGGCTTTCGTAGGTCCTTGGACCATCTAGCTTTTAGAGAAGGTCCACAAAATTTACATCCAAAATAAACTTTTGTTACAAGACCTGGGAGGTTATATTTTTATACATTAATTAATATTCATGGCACGTTAAATAATATCATGAAGATCAGAACAAATATTACAACGAATTAAATAACTAATATGTGAAAGAATATTGTTACATATATAAACAAATCAATAAATTAAGCATGTAATTTACCAAAGAAAAATCCTAAGCCTGGATAATCATATGTCGTGTAAGCACATATGCCATACAATGTAAAACTCCTCTCTATTGCGATGGGTATTGATACATCGTATACATTTATCCCATCCCATAATTTCTTCAATTCATCTACCAGTGGTTGTAAGTAGACATCCATATTCTTCACTTGTCTTCTACTAGGGACTATGAGAGCCAATATAAGATGTTCATTCTTCATGGAAAACCATGGGGAGATATTGTTATTGATGACTAGTACAGGCCAAATAGAATAGTTGGTGTTATGGAGGGAATATGGGTTGATGACATCCATGGCTATGCTCAGTCGTAGACTTCATACTTCATCCTTGAATTTTTCTGGCTTTGTACCCTCTATATTATTCCTGGCTATTGAATTAGTTGGGATTGACATAACTCCTAACTCACTTCTATGTGAGGCATGCCATCCGTGCAATATAGCTAATTTTTTGCAACGAAAGAGCCTTTGAATCCTTGGGATTATAGGCATGTGCCTCAATATCTTAAAAGGAATATCGGTACATGATTTACCCTTCTTTTTTTATTTATCATACTTGTCATGCCCACATTTCGAACACATCTCTTTGTGTGCATATTCTCCTCTATATAAAATACAATCATTTGGACATGCATGATATGATCTGTACTCAACACCCAACATTTCCAACAATTTCTTTGCATCTTCGCAGCTACCGGAAAAGACATTATCACTCGGAAGAACCTTATCTTTGAATAAATAGCTGAAACCTTATCTTCGCAGCTACTGGGCCAGCTTGTGAAGAACTACTATTGTTGTAGTCATTCCTAATTCGTGAATCTGGACATAGTGGGAATTGAATCGGTGGTTGATTCAACCATTCTTGGTATTGCTCCTCTCCGATTTTTACTCTTAATTCAGTCTTCTCTTGATTTGACATTGTCGTGGGGTGCAATGAAAGATGGTAGGTAGGTCATTCATCATCACTAGAATCCTAATAATTAAAAAAAAAAAAAATTGAACATGATTAGTACAAAATATATGATATAAATTAGTAACCACGTTGACAATATTGCATGATTATAAATTATTTTGATGTTGAAATAATTACATATTAATGAATATATATACCAAACAATCATAATTATAATTACCACCATTGTCCCGTGATTGTGGCTAGAATATGCAATATTGTTACAATTGGCAGGGTGAAGTGGCTGTCCATTTTCATCTACCAAATACGCCTTGCGGTATGCATCTCCTGATAAGAAAGTCTTCCGACGTTTTGGAGTAGTTTGAATATTTTGTGCATCCAAACTCGATGTTGAATCTCCATGAACCTACAAATTTGTATACATTATAAATTTAATTAAGTTGTGCATGATTGACTGCATGGATAAAAAACATAAATTCAATTAGATAGTGAAAAAATAAAACAAATCTAAAGTAAATATTATGTCTCCAGATGGATAGGGAGAACTCCTCGATAGACTTTGAGAAATATTATGGAATGAGATAGATTTTGAATAATTGTCCATTCCATATAATATATGATATTTTCTCCCTGAATTTGAGAAAAACAACAATAAATTTTGGTCCAAAAACCTAAATGTAATTTTGGTACGTAATGTACAGATAACCACACCAATTCCTTTTTGGTATTGGGCACTGGTGTCAGTTTATAACCCGACGCACTGGTGCGATTCGATTAAAGGATGCACTGGTAAATGAATAACCGCAAATAAAAAAAGCGCAACCCTATTTTCTTCAAGTGAAAAAAAAAGCTGTAAATTGAAAAATGGGCGCAAAATATTTTCGAAAATATAATTTCATAAAACATTTCGTTAAATACTAAACACTTTTCATTATTTCACTATTTTTGTAAAAAAAATCAGCCAGAAATTTGCAGGATACATACCTGGAGAAAACAGAGCATTAGAGCATTGTGGAGCAGGGAAATACGTTCGAACGGAAGTATTCAGATGATCAAAATTCCAAACCTCTGGTGATTCAAACCTTGTACCATAAAATTTCAAACGATCTAGGTAAATTTTATTGTTTTTTTGTACTTTTTTTTGGAGTTTTTTTTTTATGCAGTAAAAGAAAATATCAAAGTCTATTGTTTTTTTTACTTTTTCTGTAGTTTTTTTTATGAAGTAAAATAAAAAAATCAAAGTTTATTGGTTTTTTACTTTTTTCTGTAGCTTTTTTTACCCTTTTTTTTTCAGTTTTTAGAAATAAAATAAAAAATAAATACATTTTTAGAAACAAAACCCTAGATTATTTTTATTTCTGCCCTTTTTTCTCCCTCTTTTTGTAATTTCAAAATTAGGGATTTTCAATTTAGATTTATAGGGTTTGAATAGTCATAAGACATACAGCCCATGGGATGACTTGCATAGTTGGATCCCAATCCATGTTGGCCCTTGCGTCAATCTAAAAGAAATAACAGATTTTTTTTCGTCGGTGCACCCTACGTAACATGGCGCACCGTGAAAGTACAGTGATAAAAAATAAAAATAAAAACAAAATATGTTTTTATCACTGCTCTATATGTAAAATATGGCACCAGTGCACTATTTCATTATGGAACACCGCAAACGTGTTGTTTTGCAAAAAAACATTTTAGAAACAAACCCTACATTTTTTTTGTTCCTGCCCTTTCTTCTCCCTCTTTCTCTGATTTCAGAATTAGGGCTTTTCAATTTATATTTATAGGGTTTTTATTGCTAAATATAATCCTAAGACATCCAACCCATGGGAGTACCTACATAGTCGGACTCCAATCCATGTCGGCCCTTGCATAATTTAAAAAAATAAATAAAAAAATTGGTGCATCTTGTGTACCTGAGCGCACCGGTGTGCTCTATTATCCCAATGCACCGTGCAAGTACTATGATAAAAATTTATAAAAAAAATATATTTCTTCTCAGTGTTCCATTTGTAAAATATGCAACTGATCTGCTATTTCATTATGGCGCATCGCGAACGTTGTGTTTAGAAAAAAAGAAAACTTTCAAAAAATATAGACCTTACATTCTTTTTGTTTCTGCCCTTTCTTCTCCCTCTTTCTGTGATTTTAGAATTAGGGCTTTTCAATTTAGATTTATAAGGTTTGTATTGCTAAATATATACCTAAGACATCCAATCAACCGGGCAATTAGCATAGTTGGATCCTAATCCATGTGGGCCCTTCCATGAATTAAAAAAAAAAAAGAACAGATCTTTTTTATCAGTGCGCCTGGTGTAACATAGCGCACCAGTGCTCTGTATTGTACAAGCGCACTGCATAAGTAATCTTATAAAAAATTAATAAACAAATTATTTTTTATCAGTGCGCCATATGTAAAATATGGCACCGATTTATGCTACAAAAATTAACACTGGACGATTTTTTTTATTTTATCATGGTTAACCGGTGTGGTTATTGACATGTAACACATTGGTGCTCCTTGTTGACATAGATCATCGTACAGTGTATTATACTGTTTGTGTGGTACGTTTGGAAGACAACCACACACCGGCATCGGTGCGTACACCATGAATATATTAATTTATATTTATATATTACACCATGTACATCGTACAGTCTTGAGGATTTTTTTTTACTTGAAAAGTTGACAATTTATTTATAAATATATTAATGAATTATATGGTACAGGTTTAAGATTAATAAAGAAATGACTGACAAGAGATCAAGTAACAAAAATATTGATAACACATCAAGAAAAGAAAAAAAGACAATTTCTTTGTAAATTTTTTACAAAAAATATTATTTTTGAACTATATGTAAGTTTAAATAATATGTATTTTTTACTGTGTATCATGCAGAGCCACAAAATGACAAAGCTTGATAAGATGATTTCTGATCTAGGACTAGAAGATCGTAAAAGCTTGATGGAAAAATTGCAAAAGGATGAATGAGGTGAATAAAAAAATACTATCGATCCAATATGAGTTCTTTTTTTTAGTTTTCATTAATAATATAATTAAAATTATTAGATAAACAATATATTAATTCACATCTTTTTAATTTTCTACAGGGACCAACAAATCAGAAAAGGAATGTTGTTCTAAGAAAACAAAAATCGTTTTCATCACAAATGAAAATGAATTGCTCCTTAGCTCATGTTGGAGGTTGTCTTGGAGGTTAACGAAAGGAAATTTTTACAAAAGTTTGAGGGATCTAGTGGAACAAATGTATAGATGTTCTTTCCACTTATAATACAAAAATCAATCCAATGATTCCAAGAACCAAATTTTATCTAAACTACAGGAAGAGTTTCCAGAGAATTGGTTAATGAAACATGTCAGATTTTTAATAGCAAAAACGTACAACAACAAAAAAGAAGGAATGAAAAAGTAATATTCATTTAAATGATTGTCTAGAATTATTTATAAATATCACTTTTTATATATTTACTTTTCATATATCAATATAAAAATTAAATATTTTATTTTCATGTTAGATTTTCAGGAAGATTATGAAAATATCAAAACGAGCAGTTGATATAAATATCCAGTGGGAATGTCTAAAAAGGTGCACGAGGAGATGGTCAAAGGAAATGGACAAAATTTGCATTTGTGATAGGGTGATAGTTTATCTCAACAATTGAACGTGCTTCAAATGTAAAATGTAATCATTGAATTTTTCAATCATTAGGTACAATAAATAAACAATTTAGCATTAAATATTAATTTTCAAGAATTTTCTTGCAGAAAAGAAAAGAAAATGGAACCCATTCAACACATAAAATAGGACGACAAGGAAGAAAAGGGTTGATCTCTAAGTTTGTGAGTAATTGTTACTTCCTCATAACAACTTAACTAGATTTCATTTTTGTATTTTTTAAGTTGTTTTACAAAAATCATCATTGAATGTCTTCAAACAGGTGCTAACATACAAAGAAGAACCATCAGATGAATTGATTGAAATTGGGTTAAATATGGGTTGTGAGTATATGTTGGCATATCATAACTTAATTGTGGAATTTGTAAGCATCTATCGATCTTGTTTTACTTAGCTCCGTCTATAATTAATAGAAAAAATAAATCTTTTATATTAAATATATGATTTCTTATGGGGTATAAAACTTGCAGGAAACAAAGTATGGCACTGCGCCAACAAATCAAATCTTGAAATATGGCATGTTACATGGTTTTGAAAGAATGTGTATAGTTTATGAGTCAATTGTTGCATTGGTACGTCATTTCTTTTCGATTTACATTGATGTATATTATTTAATATTGCAATTTTCATTATTCTCACCAATGTATATACACTCATTACAGTTTATTTTTATGTTTGTAGATGGAAGGTGAAAAAGAAGAAAACAATCAACACCGTGAACAAAACATTCCTGAAAATAACCCAAGTCATGGAAGTAGCTCTAGCAGTGACAGCAGTTCAAGCGAAGAATGATGATCACTATGTTTGGATATCAAAGCAAGGCATTGTATTTTTTGAAAAATGTTTGTGAAATCAGACATTTTCTTTAATGTAATGGACATAGTGTCCCAATTGAAAGATAAAGGGATACCAATAACTGTCCCATTTTGTATGACAAAGAATGTCTTATTCATATATATATATATATATATATATATATATATAAAGAATGTTTTAATTTATTCTATTGCGTTCTCTATTGTCGCTATTGCATTCTCCATTGTCGTTCTCAAATGCACTAATAAAAATTTAATTCATATGAATATTGTTATAAGATATATATGTGTCGACTTTTGATGAATAATGAATTTTAAAAAACCACAATAATTATGATATGATATAACAAATTAACCCAAACATCACATTCAAATGCATAAATAAAAATTTGATTAATATGAATATTTTTATGTGTCGACTTTTGATGAATAATTAATTTAAAATAATCACAATAATTGCACTATCATAGTTCTATGTTTCTAAAAAATACAAAATGAAAACCGGTGCATGTATTCTTATACCAGTGCGCTTGTATTCTTAAGTGCACCATCGCATTTTTACAACCTATGGGCACTGCAAAAATAACAAAACCAGTGAAAAATATCGAGGCATTTGTGCGATATGGTGCTCTGGTGCATTTATGCCTATATACACACTGGTGGAATTTTACGACCTATGAGCACTACATGAATACTGATACCAATTATAAATCTCGGTGTGTTTGTGTGATACTATGCAGCGGGGCATTTTTGTGCCTATACGCACCGGTGCATTTCAACGACCTATAGGCACCACACGAATACTGATACCAATTATAAATCTCGGTGCATTTGTGTGATACTGCACACTGGGAAGTTTATGTGTCTATATGCACCGGTGTATTTTTATGACATATTTGCACTGCATGAATACCGATACCAATTATAAATCTTGGTGCATTTATAAGAAACGACGCACCGGTGTGTTTCTATAAGTCTACGCATCGATGCGTTGATATGACCTATGTGCACCGCTCAAATCCTAAGACCAATTAGAACGACCTTGTGCATTGTATCACCAACACTACGCCTGGTGTTGTTTTATACCTTAAAGGCCTGGTGCATTCTCCTTTGACTGCCCCAGGGCTCCGACTACAGGTATGCACCAGTGGATTAAATACTGATTAGCGCATTGATGAAAAAAACATCCATAATAACCTCCGACCGGCCATTTTTTTTATAGTTATGTTGAATTTCCATTAAAATCTCTACCAAAACCTTCGTAACCATAAACAGATGTGGTAGCATATGCTTTTTTGACAATTTTGGTCAATTTCGTAACACTAAAAACCTCCTTATAACCTCCACTAGAGGGTCTTTCCCTTGTAATGTAATGAGGGTCCACCTTGATTCTTCTCACAGTAATAGAGGTATCAGTGTAACCACTGCTCTAAGAAACCTAGAGTTGAGCACTTGAAGATTCGTTTTTCCAAAAGTTCAGTAATTTATGTTCTAAACCAGTTTCTTACATAACCAACTCATAATGAGATTGCAAGTGTAATACTAATTTAGTTTCCTAGTGATCCAATATCATCCTTCCTCTTTATTTTTTTCCCATTTTCCAAAAATGGTGCACATAGAAGTACATATATAATTGTAACATACCAATTAGCCCAAACTCATAACAACCTAGATTTGATATGCTCCTCAAGTTTGCATATATTAAAGTTGACATATGTATCTTGTAGGTTGTGCATATCAAATTCAGGTTCATATGGGTTGATCTAGTGTTCCTATTCAACGGACTGCTACATGAAGAATTGATCAACAACCCTCACATTCATTTAGGTAGTAGAATGTGTTGTGCTACTCTCAGTGTCACAGTTATACATAAAAAAATCAAGCATAAAAATATTTTTCTTGGAAGTGACACAACTTCCATCATACTTAATCCTATTCCATATTCTCTCCAATGATGAAAAAAATATAATATAATTTCACACATATATTATGAACATGCATAAAAATATGGTAAGGTTTAGCCAATGTACCTGATGAAATGTATAATGCAAACAATCCTTCACATCTAAATGATGTAGTTAGTGTTTAAGAAGCTTCTGAAGAACCCATTTTCTAATATGTAACCATTTCCATATCTAAGTGTGAAGCCTCACCCCACAATCTCACCAACACAACCCCATGCATAGCATTCCAGTGCAAATAGAACTCCTACTCAAACATCCTCTACTTTCAACTCTCCTTCAAAAGTTTCACTTCCTTCTAGAATGATTCATATCGGCAAGGAATGATTTGAAAGCTCATTGCATTTCTCCACAGAAGTAGGTTCCTAGATATGTTGCTTATTCTGCTCCAATAATTTATTTTCATAGGTACTACCATGCTTTGGTACAAACTATGAAGTCACATTTGCCTTGTTTTACATTTGAACAAACTTCGAAGCCATGTCCTCTGAAAAGAGACGAGATATCTGCTGATTCGAATAGAACCCAATAATATGTTGATGTGATGCAATACAGAGGAAGAGAGGGCTCCATCGTGATCCTCGAAGGTGGTAGAGTTAATAATATATTTATAAATATATGCGAGGGCTAAATCTCGTCAAAGAATGGTTTGGTATATCTCAAATCCTAACACTAATATTCTCCAGAAACTTCAAAATAAAGACACGACAATACCCTATTTTTTTTCAAGATTCAATGATCTATTCAATGGGGAATGCACGGATATATTTGAATCCAAGTTTCAGTGATCGAATCCACAAATGGGATGAGATCGAGAGTTGGAGCCTCGGAGTTAGCCTTTACTTGGCTATGCTTAAAGTTGAAGACCTATGTAGCACTGCCTCAAATGTTGCGTGCCTCTCTTGACTTGGTATCAGTCTGTTCCAAAATGCTAAGTGTTGTGAAATGCTCCAAGATGAAATTGTTTGAAGAGTGCTTGAAATTTGAAAAATTTCCCACAAAATTGTTTGAGAAGCCTTTTAAATTTTAAAAGTGTGCCATCATTGTGGGAAAATGACTCTCCCAATAAGTAATCATTATTATATAATCTTAATATAACCTCTTAATTGTGATTTATTGATTTAATAATTAATAATTATTTAATTCAATGTGTTAATTAATATTTAATGATTCAATATTTATGAATACAAACTTTACAAGTACATAAATGTTGTTGGTGAAGGAAAAGTAGTTTTCTACTAACTCAATGAGCATGGTGGTGTAAAGATTTGCATTAAGGAATGGATTACAATGGGGTTGGAAAAGATGAGAGCTCAAATAACCAAAAGACCATGGAGGACACAAAATCTAAAGAGCAAGGTGAACAAGCTTTCAGGAAGTAGAGATAACTAACCAATGGTGGTTGAACTAGATGTGATAAAATTAAGAAGGAAATGAGGAGTTGAAAAAAGAGATTAGCGAGGAAGGGAGTTGTGAAGTGAGGATGAGAGGGTTGGAGAATTTTAATGGGAAATGTGAGTTGGCCAAAGAATGGTTTTGTAACAAACGGTTGATGATAAATTATATCTCAATAATGAGTAGTAGTCAAGGCACCTCAATGTGGTATGATGAACACACTAGAGTGGATTTACAATAGGTATGTAATTACAAAGTGGGAGGTTGGACGCAATGTATAAGTAAATTTTGGACGATAAAGAATGAAATTAAATAATGGGAAAACATATCCTAAGGCTAAGAGATGTGTCCCAACTACTAAGGGAGGACAATAACCTAGTAGTGGGCATGGCACTAAACAATAGAAAATTTTGCATTGTACCAAACCCACCCCTTATGCTTCTTAAATACAATTAGGTAACACCACAGTAGCTTGTTAATAATGGTTCAATCCCAGCTAGTAGTTAGCTTACTGGTGGAGGAACAATAAGAATTAGAGGATTTTTTCTTAACAATAGTGCAAGTTTGCATGTTAAGAGTAGCATAATTGTGGTTTTAGTTATTTAGAGAAAAAAACAAAAGTTTCATGAGTTTTAGTACCTATTTTGTTTTTAATTATAACTTAGTAGCATGTAAGATAAATAATATTAGATTGATGTAATATTGATAAAAAGTAGTCATATGTAAATTCTTTGGAAAAAAACATAATGGTTTTCATACCTGGATATAAAACAAACCCTAAAAATGTCATTTTTAAACTCTCTTGTGTAGTTACCTAATGCCATTCAAGTAGAATATCACAATTACTTGTGTCAGTAATGGTGCGATCATCTTTTTTTTCTCTTAAAGGAACTCTTTCTAGACTTGCACCCTATCAAGCATAAATCATCCTAACATATACCTTTGAAGTAATATAAATCATCCTATGATTATCCTCAAAATAATTATCACCCATAGCCTTGGTGATGGTGTAAGGTTTGTATGAAAGTGGTATGAGCTTCTTATGGGAGTTTTTCAATTTCTCTTTTTGAAAGTCTAGCCATAAGTTCTCACCAACCCGAGACTTATGTGGAACCCAATGGATTGTGTATCTACTTGTACTTGGAGTTGGAAACTTTCTACACAATATCATTAACTCGGTGTTGAATTTTTTGGATACATTCCTCAAAATTGGTTCCTTTTCTTACCTCTTTCAAAGTATGGGAGTTATCTTCATGTGTTATTCCATGAATATAGCTACATCAATTTGTGCCAATTGTTTTGACCCCGAGCACACCTGAAATGGCTTGTGGATAATAGAAAAATTAAGAGTTATATTAAATTTATGTTGAAAATATGGACGGATTTCAACACGTGTACGTGGATGCTTACAATTGTATACTCTAAGGACATCTACAATAATACTATTAACTACTTTTTATTTACCAATCTAGGGATGGAAGGAAATGGATTTGGTCAAACTTGATGTCCATCGTGATCCAAATATTAAACCATAAAATATTGAGGAACCTACTATCTCTATGAGGAAATATGGTCTTTGGCAATCCAAAATGAACCAAATTATGCTTGAAAAAGAGCTTATGATTGGGTTTTGTGATGAAAATCTTCTTACAAGGTGTAAAAATGGGTTGGGAATTAGGGTTTAAGGGGTTATGTGTTAAGGGGTCTATGGGGGGTTAAATGGGTTACTAAAGGAAAACAACAAGTTATTACGAAAGGGGCACATTTGTCTTTCAAAACTAGCTTTTTTGAAAGCATGCATCTTCTCAAAACACTTTGGAGCTAATGTTTTCCCTTTAATTGAAAAATATGTTTAAATTATATTTAGTGAGGCACATGTATTCTAAAATATGTGTTATTTTAGCAAGTAATAATCACGATAGTGCATTAAATGTTAGAGCAACAAGTCAACACAACATTGTGGCACTACCTCTCCATGATATCTATTTTTTTCTTATTATGAAGTTCTAACCTCTAAAAATAATTTAGTATGGTGCCCCCTTTGTAATAACTTGTTGTTTTCCTTTACTAACCATATATATCTATTGATTTTCATTTTTATGGATGAAATACAAACATTTCCTAGAATGATCCTCCTTGAGCACACCCTCTCCAAGACTGTTCACTATTTGCATGGTTGAAACACGAAATCTGCCAATAATAATCCCTTTTGACTACATCACCTCTCAATATTTACCTTTCCCATTGTAATAACTAACATGTGGGGATGAACCTACGTCTAATTCGAGTTCACGAAGAAAATAAACCTTGCATATATGGCTAGGATTTAGGGGATTTAGGAGTTAAGGATTTTGGCGATTAGGGAGAGGGGTTAATGGGTTATGGGTTAAGCGTTAATGATTTAGGGGTTTAGGGGTTTAGGGGTTAGGGGTTTAGGCATTAGTGGTTTATGAGTTTAATGGTTTAGTGGATTAGGGTTTAGGGAGTTAAATGGGTTAGGATTTTATGGGTTTAGGGGTTAAATGGGTTACGGGTTGGGAATTAGGGTTTAAGGGGTTAGAGGTTAAGGTTTTATAGGTTTAGGGTTTAGGGGTTTAAATGGGTTAGAGTTTTAGGGGTATAAGGGGGTTAAATGGGTTAGGGGTTTGGAATTAGGGTTTAAGGAGTTAGGAGTAAAGGGGTTAGACATTTAGGGTTTAGGGGGTTAAATGGGTTAGGGGTTTAGAGGTTTAGGGGGTTAGGGGATTTAGAAGTTAAGGACTTTTGGGGTTAGGGGTCGTTAGCGGTTAATTGGGTTAGGGTTTAGGGGTTAAATGGCTTAGGGTTTTAAAGGATTAGGGGGTTACATTAGTTAGGGGTTGGGAATTAGGGTTTTGGGTGTTTTCGGTTAAAGGCTAGAGGTTTCAGGTTTAGGGGGTTAAATGGGTTAGGGGTTTAGAGGTTTAGGTGTCTAGGGGATTTAGCAGTTAAGGATTTTAGGGGTTAGGGATTAAGCGGTTAAGGGGTTAGAGGTTTAGGGTTTAGGGGGTTAAATGGGTTAGGGGGTTAGAGGATTTAGTAGTTAAGGATTTTAGGGGTTAGGGGTTAATGCGTTTAGGGTTTAGGGGGTTAAATGGGTTAGGTTTTTAGGGTTGAAATGGGGGTGAAATGGGTTAGGGGTTGGGAATTATGGTTTAAGGGGTTAGGGGTTAAGGTTTTGGAGGTTTACTGTTTAGGGGGTTAAATAGGTTAGGGGTTTAGGGGTTTATTGGGTTAAATGGGTTAGGGGTTAGGGGTTTAGGGGTTAGGGGTTAAGGGTTTAGAGGTTTAGGTTTTAGGGATTAAATGTGTTAGACATTTATAGGTTTAGTCTTTAGGGGGTTAAATGGGTTAGGGGTTGGGAAATAGGGTTTAAGGGGTTAGGGGTTAAGGGGTTAGAGGTTCAGGGTTTAGAGGATTAAATGAGTTAGGAGTTTAGACGTTTAGGAGTTTAAGGGATTTAGAAATTAAGGTTTTTAGGGGTTAAGGGTTAGCGGTTAATGGTGTTAGGGTTTAAGGGCTTAAATGGGTTAGTGTTTTACGGGTTTAGGGGGTTAAATGGGTTAGGGGTTTAGGGGTTTAGGGGGTTAAATGGGTTAGGGGTTTAGGTTTTAGGTGTTAGGGGTTAATGTTTTAGGCGGTTAAATGGGTTTGGGGTTTAGGGTTGTAGGGGGTTAAATCAGTTAGGGGTTGGGAATTAGGGGATTAAGGACTAAATGGTTTTCAGAAAATATCTTTACAACGCACCATATATATTTAAAATAAATGGTCGCTATTGCAATGCTAGTTGACCAAATCAACATTTACTTTGTCAAAGGGAAAGTGACCATTTCACAACGGTCTTTTCATATCCGTCGATATACTGACAGGAATAACATGGAAGTCGGTATAGTAATGTTGTCTTCTATTATTGTCTCTATTATGACACCCTAGCCATGTCGGTTGCAATTATAGCGATGTTTTTTCATAGTGTCGCAAGAGCTACAATGTTGCCATCGGGCTCGCAAGAGCGACATCGCGTGGTGGGATTAAAAAAACAGAGAAAAATCGGGGAACTTCCTAACAACATGTCAAAACTATCGAAACTAAAGTGTCGAAAAATTCGCCATATGTACTAATGCCATCCCATATCCGAGTCAAAACACCCAAGTTTATCACCATGAATTTTCTTAAGGTTTAGTCAAAGGAAAGGAGGTGGTGAGAGGGATCCACATGGCTATTACAATTCTGACTCCTGAACTAAAAGTTCTGGCCTATTGAACTTATAACAATTACAGTGTGCCATGTGGCATCCACATACCTCCACTATATCACCCAACCAATAATTAAGAGGGCCCACCCCACATCTAGGTCACACTAACCATGTTTATCATAGTGAAATCGGTTAGGTTTAGAAAAAATCAATATGATGGTGAGTGAGATCCATGTGGCTATTTTAATGTATATTTATGTGGGACCCACAATATTCTCCCCATTTTTTCTTTCTCAACTTATTATTTTACATTATATCTAGCCTCAAAGTCATTTGGTATGTTAGCACTTTTATTTACTACTAATGATCCCTATACCCCCAAACTAGGGCATACGTAGTCTCAACTCCATATATAGAGATCCAAATTGGCTCTAGGTTGTACCTCCACACCATCATAATAAAACCATGTGGCATTCATATGAAATCTAGATGGAACTAACACATCAACCTAAGCTCGGGATCCACCGGGTCATACTCATATGGGCTTGCAAAAATTTTCCCTGTTTAATTCCTTTTGACCCATATTCCACTTATGGTGGGGTCAATAGACCAACATAAAATTGGAACAATGTGATCCTCCTCTTCTTACTAATGAATCTTCAAACCAATTAGTGGGTGGAAAGTGAGGATAAGGGTCTTTTAAACTAAAAACCTTTATAGATGAAATTATTCTTATCGATTTTCAATATTTCTATCGTTGCCATATTCTCGAGAATTTTAAAGTACTGGGTGTGCCAATGGGCATTGGGTAGGGATCACTGGGTGGTCCTATCACCTAATTAGTTTGGGTAATGGAGACATTTTTGTCACTTTCAATTCCATCAACTGACACCTCTCCACTAAGGAAGTGGAATAACCTGAAAACTTCGACAAGTGGAAAGAGGTTCCATCAGTGGATAGTCCCAATAGATGGGAAATTTATCGTCGCCTGTCATGCCACTCCTTGGAACATTTAAGGGGAAAGACATGATAAAAAAGTTTGGAGGGAGTTTTAATAGCTAATATTTGATGTCTCGTGCTCTTGTTTGTCAACTTTGGTTACTTCGCTAATAGTTTGGACTAGGTTCTCTTGTAAGGAGTAAGAAAATATTTGACAATGTTACTATAGTGTGTGATTTGAGGTTGATCGATAGTATTTATTTTTAAGAACTAAAACCTTAGCCACCAAGAAGGATTTAGGAGCATCATCATTGGCATCAAAATCCATATTTCATAACATAGATTTCAAACAAGCTTTAATTAGTGAACCTCATTATTTCATTAAAACATACAATAACACATAATCTATAACATCATCACATTACCCTTACATTACTAGCTATCCATTCTATTAGGATATCTATTCATAACACAACATATACGATACTTTCTTATCATGGGATGTAATCTATAGTTTTCAATGAGGAAATGTGCCACATGGTTCATAAACATGACAATAAGTGAAAACACATGCAATAATATACTAATTGAGTGCCCTCACGAAATCTATAATATTCATGTGAACAAACCTATAGATTATGGAGATATTAACATTTGAATAATTCTTGAAATTCATTATAACCATACAAAAAAATAAGATATTTTGTCAACCATGAACATGAGAAAATTCAATAACATTCCATTAGCTATTAGACCATAAATTAGCTAGTTTCATTACATATAGTTCAATAATGCATAAACCATAATACCTATCTGAATAACATAAATGTTTGGAAATGTCTAAATGAGATACTTCAACTCTCCACCCAACCATAGGCCAACTACACCACAATATTTCTTGAAACTTACCACCACTGAGATGGATCCAAAGTTAGAGGGGATGTTTTCTCAAGGAATTCACCAAAGCCTCAACTAGGATTGCTCAGTTCTAGGACTTTTAATCTACAATATAGGTAGTTTATTAATCGTATTTTCATGGAAATCATTGTAGAATATTGTATCCCATTTCCCAAGTGGTTTATAAACTTAATCAATAAGAACTAAGTGGTTTATTAGCTTCCTTATCAAGAACTTAGTGGTTCATCAGCACTTTTTAGCAAGGACCACAGTGGTTTAGCTACCTATCTTAGTGGTTTATCTGCCTTACGATAAGCACTTGAGAGGCTTATCAACCCTTTTAACAATCACAAAGTGGTTTATCAACTTATTTAGCAAGAACTCATAGTTCAATCTTCCATTGATCCTCCCATTCGCCTTTTAAGGTTGGACGTCATACTCTAGTGTCTCATCACATTAATAAAACTAAAAAAACCTCAAGTTTTATAGAGCCAAGCTTAATTTCCTCTCTCATGTTGATTTTGTGCTCCCAGTCAAACGTTCCTTCTCTCCTTTGACATTTTCTCTTCCTTTCTTTTTTTTTTTCCTCAAGGCCTGTGTCTCCTACGAAACAACCCAACATCCATCGACTCACATCATGTAAACAATAAAACATGGGAACTTCCTCTGTCCAATCACTCCTTGCAAACTTTTAGGTGGTGGAGCATTTTTTTATTCCAATATAACCATTCTTCCACTTCTCTTCTCCCCCTTAGAATTTGATCAATGTGTCCCTCCCTTAAGGGGTTATAGATCCTAGAGGGAAGTTGCCACACCTACCATGTGATCACACTTAATATAGAAACAAATAAAACTCATAACAATTCCCATGGTAGGGTTTTGTTTTCTATCTATAAAAGTAAATATTGAACCAATACTAAAGGAAAATCATGGGTACATCACCAATGTGATGTTAGAGTATGAAAAAAATTAAAAGAAAATACAAAAATTTTATTTACCTAAGTATATTTTGTTGCGGTCACTCTAATGGTGCTAGTTTACGAAACCAAATTATGGTTATCATAACCAATTTAAAAATGCATGCTTCATTTATGAACTCTGTGATATGGAATATGTAGTAATCCTGATTGTAAAATATTCTCATGATAATAAAATCATTGGCTTTCTTGTGGATGTTTCCATCAAAAATTGTTAAGGTTTTACCATGTAAAATAGTGTATGTATTATTAGTTTTCGTCATTATTTTTCTATCTTGAATGTTTTTATGAGCTTTGAAAACCAAATTGTATCATATCATAGATGCATAGACGGTTAAGGAAATATAGGGGCATAGAAGGAGGTTTCACACTATTTCATAAAGCACAGATCAAACCACATGATGAATCAATAAACTATTTGTGAGTCCTCCCATGGATGGAGGGAGAGATAAAGAAATATTTGTGGTGGTAGAGGAGTAGTTTTCATGTTCTTTTGAATATCATATCACATGTGAGACCATATATTAGGTGGAAGGGCTAGGAGTTGCATACATGGAGGATCCCATGGACATGTTTCCACACTACAACCACTGCAGAAAGTTATGTCGAGCATATACTTGAGAAAAAAAGTTGAAATTCAAGTGGGGCTACTGAGTAGAGCATATACTCAAGTAGAATCCATCGAGTGAGTGGTATCCATTGATTCGGCTAGCTGTGTTGAGAATATACTCAAGTAGAAGTCATTGAGTGAGGTTGAGTGGGGTGCTAGAGACTTCTCAATGACTTAGTTATCCATTGTGACAAAAGGTTACTAACAAATAAATTATATATATTCCATTGAAATATTTTCTCCAATTGTTAAGCTTTTATATGCTGATATTGTGTTGGCACTAGTTTCTTTGGTTGATTTAGAATTTGAGAAACTAAATGTGAAAACATCACTTCTACATAGAGTTTTGCATGAGAATATATAGATGGAATAACTATTTTTGAACATCGAAAAATAATATTAGTTTTCAAGCTCAAGAAATGATTGTATGGCTTGAAGTAATCACCCAGGTAGTGGTACAAGAAGTTTGACTCCTTCAAAATGAGCCATAACTACACTAGAAGTGAGTATGACCATTATGTTTACATCAAAGCTTGATTTCTAAATTCGTTATCTTAGTATTATATGTTGACAATATGATTGCTGCAAAAAAATCATGGATGATATCAATAGGGTGAAGGCTCATATGGCTAATACCTTTGATATTAAGGATTTAGGAGTATCAAAGAAAATGTTGGGCATTGAAATCCCTAGAGACAGGAAAAAAATGGTAAGCTCAAATTCTCACAACAAACATATCTGGAGAAGGTACTTGTAAAATTTAGGAAGAATAACATGATACCTATAAATATCCCTTTTGGTTTCCCATTTCAATCTTTCTTCATGTTTATATCCTAATAGTAGGGAAAAGAAGGATTATATGTCTCATGTACCTTATGCAAATACAACAAGAAGTTTCACCTGTGTTATAGCATGTACCAAACCATGCATTTCACATGCATTGGGTGTTGTAAACAAGTACATGCAAAATCCAAGGAAACACCATTAAAATGCAGTAAAATGGGCACTTCACTATCTTAGAGGCACTAGTGATCATTGCATAACAATTATCTTTTGTATTGATTATGTTTGCAACTATTTTTATTTAGATTTTACAGATGATTTGGATAAGAGGAGGTCTAGTTTTGGTTATGTATTTACTCTTGTAGGAGGAGCTATTAGTTGGATGTCAAAGCTATAGTAAACAATTTATTTATCCACCATATAAAAAAATTATATTATTGTCTCACATGCTTGCAAAGAGGCAATTTGGTTGAAGGGTCTTCTAGGTGAATTTGGAAGAACGCAGAACAATGTAATTGTATTTTTTGATAGTCAAAGTGTTATACATTTGGCTATAAATCTAGCTTATCATAGTAATACAAAGCATATTGATATAAAGTACCATTTTGTAAGATAGATGATTGATTCATGTGGAATAGATGTTAAAAAGGTCCACACTAAAAACATGTTTATGAAATCAATGTTTTTAGAGAATTTGTGGAGACCCTTTGGCTTCTCTTCGCTTACAAAAGAGGTGATAAAAGGATTTTAGCACATCAAGGTATCAAGTTATCAAGATATCAGGTTATTTTCAAGGTGGAAATTGCTAGAGTATGGTAACAATTAAAATAAAATGTAAAAACCATATTTACCTAAATAAAGTTTATTAAAATTAATGATAATATTGTTAGTTTACTAAACCAAATAATGGTTATTATAACAATGTGATGATGCCTACTTTATTTATGAAACTCATGAGATTGAAGAGGTGACGAGTCTAATTGTAAAATATTCTTGTGATAATAAAATCATTACCTTACCATGGATGCTTCCTTCACAAATTATGAAGATCTTACGAAAGTAAAATAGTTTGTGTTATTATTGTTATTATTTGAGTTTGTATTAAATGAATGTACAAACTCTAAAAACTAGTGAGCCTATGGTTTTTTTTTGCTACAGACTAAAAAAATAAGAAATCGACATAGAAATGTTCAATAAAAAGACCCCCGGCCCCTGAAAACGATGACACTTTTGATTTTCTTATCGAGTGATGGATTTTTATTTTGAATATATTTTATTCAACCAAATCAATTGATAAAAATTAAAGTTAGATGACTCATTGATGAAAATATTCAAGCAATTATGAATTTATTACATGATTTACCTTATTTATTATTTCTTTTATTATAAACTCTGAAAGATGATTGATTGAGAAAGTTAACTAAAAAGTCAGCAACACATAAATATAGCTTATCTATTTGAATTGTTGGTTCTATTTTGGTTCCGTGAGGTACACATTATGCATTTCAGCTTTAGCAATGGATTGAATTTTAAAAATGTTATTTTTCTTAATTTTTATGTGTTAACATTTTATTATACCGTTTAATTGTTTATTTTAATATTTTTATTTTTTACACATAAAATAATTAACACTAAGGGGTGTTAAATATTGTCAATGTTATTTATAATTTTTTTTATATGAATTCATTTTTATAAATTAAATCAAACTTATCTCATGACATTTTTTTATCTTTCCCTTTGATTTTCATTGAAAAGCTCTTTTCCTCATTTGTTTTTTTATAAATATATTTCCAATTTATTTTAATGTATATAAGTGATATATTTTTGTTATTAGTCCTTGTTTTATTAGGGACTATAACAGTTATTTCGTGGTCAACTTGTGTTGAGTGTGCATTATTTCGTTGTGTTTTTGCAATTTTAACCAAAGTTTCAGGAAAATGCTTAACATTTCTATTTTTGTATAAATTCAAAAACAATTTTTAACTTTTCAGTAAATGTGATTTATAATTTTTGATTGGATGAGGAAGTTCTCATGGGACATAATTCCCTTGGTGGGGGCATTTTTTATTTTTATTTTCTTTCCAGTGCCTGACAATTCATTTTAAAATTAAAATAAAAGTAATTGTGTGAGTGGTCATCACATTGGTGAGTTCTCTCACAGTGTCATTTTCATGTTAGCACTCTGCTCAATGATGCGAGAATTGATGTGGTTGTAGGACACTGTTATGTTAGTGCTTTATTCAATGATACACAAGTTGATGCGGCCACGAGTTGTTTGCATAGGCCCTAGGGGTCGAACGTATGTTGAATTAATATTATTATGTTGGCTTGTATGGAGGACAAAATATGTGCAAGAGAGTTGGGGTCCTTTGCATAGTGAGTTTTGTGCTACTGATGAACAATGCAATAATTGGTATAGTTTCCTTGTCTGAAATGTTTACTATGCAGAGGGTAGATTATGTGCTAGAAAATCATGGTATTTTGCATAGACAGGGGTGCTAGATAAAATGTCTAGTACGGTAAAAAAAATGTGTGGTAGGACTTGTATTTTTTAAATATTATTTAGGAGCGTTTTTTTGCGAATACGAAAGCAGTTGTGCGAAGGTGGTTGTGTGAAGCTAGGTGCTCAGAGGTATCATGTGCAGGGTTTCGAATGTCAATTAATGATCAAAGGGCATTGTCAGGTACAAAAGCTGTTATGTGGATGAGGTTGTGCAAGGGTGCTTACATAAACAGGGGTGCTAAGTAAACTGTGTGCTTTGTCTTTTTTAATTATTATTTAGGAAATTTTTTTGCAAGTATGAAAGTAGCTCTGTGAATGTGGATGTGCAAAGTGAGATGCTCAGAGGTATTATGTGTGGGGTTTCAAATTTCAATTACTGATCAAAGGGTGTGATAGAGTGCCGAAATGTTAGTGCAGTGCTGGTTTCATAGACATGGGTGCAAAATAAATTGTGTTGTGCAGTAAAATGAATGTGCGAAAGGCTCTGTCATTTTAAATTATTATTTAGTAACATTTTTTGCAAGTATGGTTGTAGATGTGTGAAGGTAGCTGCTTGGAGGTATCGTGTGTGGGGTTTCAAATTTCAGTGACTGGTCAAAGGGAATTATCGAGTGCGGAAGTGGATGTGCAGATGAATTTGTGTAGAGGTGGTTCTGCATATGCAGATGTTATGCAAAATTTTTGTGCAAAGCTTGTTAGGATAATGAATATACAAATATATTTTTTAATTCTTATTTAGGAATGTATTTAAAAGCATATAATCATTAACTAGTATGAGTTTCCTTATTCATAGGATAAATTATGTGTGGGAAAGATGGGGTCCTTTGCATAGTGAATATTATGATATTGATGAATGATGCGGTAATTAGTACAGTTTCATTGTGCATAACGTTTATTGTGCGAGAAATGGATTGTGTGTAGGATAACTAAGGTATTTTGCATAGATGGGGGTGCTAAATAAGCTTTGTTTTCAATTCGTGTGAAGGAAAAGTGTTGTGCGGAAAAATGAATATGCGAAAGGATTTTAATTTTTTAGCTATTATTTAGGAACACTTTTTGCTACTATGGAGGTAGTTTTACGAAGGTTGTTGTTTGAAGCGAGTTGTTGATGCAATTTCAATACACTTTTATGTTAATGCTTTGTTCAATGATGTAGGAATTCATGTGGTTGCATATTAGCATTTGTATTTTATTATTATTATTATTAGGAATGTTTTTTGCAACTACAGAATTGGTTGTGTGAAGGTGCTTGTGCGAATTTGGGTGCTCGAAGGTATCATGTGCAAACTTTTCCATGTCAATGAATGATCAAAGAGTGTTATTATGTATGGAATTAGATGTGCATATAATGTTGTACAGAGGTGTTTGTGCATGTGCAGATGTTATGCAAAATTTTTCTGCAATTTTTTCTAGGATAATAAATATACAAATTTCTTTTTCAATTCTTCTTTAGGGACATATTTCACAACATGTAACCATTTATTAAAATTATTTTTTATTGTCAATGACTAAAGGCGTTATTAAGTGCGGAAGTAGTTATGCACCTGAATTTGTACCGATATGGTTGTGCGTGTGCAGAGGTTATTGGAGAACAAATGCATGTGAACAATTTGTGCGGGATGCACTGGATGTAGAAGTGCATACACTGAAAGCTTGAAATCATTCTGCACACAATTGACTGTGTCGTTTAGAGGTAGTTTCTACCGATAAAAAATGCTCGTTTCCCATGATATCTGGGACCAACGTTTATTAATATTAGTTTCAAATGTCAATGACTCACAAAATGGGAATTGTCGAGTTCATATGTGGTTGTGTGTAGATGCACTTTCTTTGCGGTTTCACATATATGCATTTGTATTATGTTCAAAGTGTACCAAAATCATGTTTCTATATTTGATTTTTTTTATGCTTATGTGGTTTTTTGAATGTGCGAGTAGATGTGTGGTCTATGAGTTGAATGTTGAGATGACTTGTATTTCTATACAAATATGTTTTCTATTAATCAAACAAAAAAATCAAGATGATGAAAAATATGGATGGCGATTTTATCTTTGTAGTGTGTTTCATATGAAAAATAGTGGCAGGTGGTGATTTTTGGGGAAAGGGGACTACACATGTTTTAAATAGCTAGTATAGTTAGGGGGGAAACGCTATGTGTAGTGATAGACAAAACAATGGGGCGTGAATCATTTTCTCTTTGTAAATTGAGTTTAAGAGCTTGGAGTATTATTTGAGCTTTTATTGCCTTACATAAAATCTGATCTTTAAATATGAGCTTGGACGATAGAAATAGTGCAGGGATACAAAATGTGTATATTACTGCAAGCTTTAAACATATTTTCATGTTGCTTTTGGAAATGTTGTGACTTTTTGGTTCAACAATATTTTTTCTATAATACTCTTGAATATTCTATAACTTTTGGTTTGCTTTATGATGCTACGATAAATGAGTGTCTCAAGTTATTTGTAAATCAAATTTGGTTTATTTTTAAAAAGTAGTGGGGAGTAGTTGTCAATTTTATTCGTCATATAAGGTAACTTTTCTATTCTGAGGTATTATTGATATTTTTACGATTTTTAAATCTTTATAATTAAATTAATTTCACAATTTCGAAAATTAAACATTTTATAATTAAATGCATCTATGCGGAATAAGGTTTGCATTGTATCCTAAATGCATGTCACCTTTTGCATGAAATAACTGTCATCTTATTCATAAATTAGATTTGGTTTTAAACAACAGTGGGACGAGTTTTCAAGTCAATTTTTCGTAGAGAATAGTTGAATATAGGTTACAAATTCACGAGAAAGTGTGTTTTTTTTTTTTCTCCGCTGGAATCCAACGATTTTTTTAACAAAAATTCTAATCATAGGAGTGTTTGAATCAATTTTATTTTTATGGTGGAAATAGATTCACAAACATCAAAAAATACCTAGACACCCAAAATCTTGAAGCCTAATAGCTCTAACCTAGATTTCCCAAAATTTTAGCAAAAATCATGGTGGAATTTCCATTTTTTTTTCCATGCAAATTTGTGGTCTCTTTAGAATATTATATATGTACTTGATTGATGGTTTTCTCTACGGAGGATACTATTAGACATAAATAACAAAATTTTATATGGGATTCGTTAGGAAAAATCTGAAGAAATTGAACGTTGAGAGTGTTTAATCATTTTTTTTATTCTAAACATTAACAACTATTAGCAGAATATTTTAAAAAAAATCCATGTTTTTTAAAATTGTTGCAGAATTTTCCATTGTTTTCAAGGAGAATTTGTGGTTTCGTTAGAATGTGACATTATGAATAGCTTTTCAGATCTTCAAAATTGACCGGAAAAACAAAGGAAGTTTGGGCATGTTGCTGAAAATATTGCGGTGATTTTTGTAATTCGAGACTATAGTTGTGAATTTTGATCATTTTGGGTGTCAATTAGATATATTAATAAAAACATAGTGAAAAAAAGAATTTAAAAAAAAAATTTGCAATGATTTTTGGTGCTCTTAGAAAATTTTCCATGGAGTTTTTGATGGTGTTGAACCCATTTGCACTATTACGAAAAATGTTTGAGTTAAATGGTAATTTTTGGCTATGTAGATGAACTTACTAGTTCGATAGAAAATGTCTATTATTACATATCGCAAATTTGTGTTTCCTAAAGAATGTATATCAGTGATGTTGAAGTGAGAGAAAATTGCGTAGTAACTTCACACGATGCTTTTGGAATTTCAAAAAAAAAAATTGTAAAACTTGGTTTTGATATATTTAATTTCTATTTAATAAGAGCATCGTGTGTAACAATTTCCACCCGAATAATAGTAATATTTAGTTTTTGTGGAGAAATCAAAGAATTTATACTAGAATTAGATTTGAATACGTTATTCATTGACAAAGTCTTTTTTTTCCCTCTGCTACAAATAAATAATGGGAAGCAAGTAGTGTAAATAGGTTGTTTGTAGTGATACTCACTTTTTGAGATCGATGATAACTTTTAATCGTCGAGAACTTATAAGTGATATGTGAATCTTTCAACATGGGACAAAAACATATGAAAATATTTGGAGCATTGGATTAGTGAATGTTGGGTGTGTTTCAGAGGTATTTGATTTCAGAGAATTTTTTTATCTTTTTGTAGATAATTTCAATTTCAGAAAGAGGGCAATTAAGCTAGGAGCGATAAAGGTTTCTATAAATCTTGATGTATTCATATTTTTATTCAAGTTACCTGAACTAAACAAGTGTTTAGAATTTTCCATTGGGGAGAGTTTCCTAGATGTAGGTCACAAAATTGACATTGTGTGGGAATTTATTTCTACAAGTTTTAAGGTTCATTATGATATTTCTCTTATAGATATTTCTTTGTTTAGGAAACCACTTAGGGATTTATATTGGTTGTTTTCCCATGTAGTGGGGCTAAACCGTACATCACAAGTCTCGAAATTCATTTTCTATGTGCTTTATGAGACAAAGACAAATAATTGTATGTTCGATTAGGCTTATTTCATTTCAAATGAATTATATTTCCAGCTACGTAGATTACCCAAGAACAATGGGTTATTTAAGATTTCATATCTGATAACCCTTATCATTTCAAGGCATGTGTTTGACGAGTTTCCCTGTAATCCATATTCAATTTTCCCAAGGAACCAAGCAGTTTTGGTATCCTATATTGTGGAAGCATGAAGATTATTTTAATTTTTGCTTAATTTAGGATGTGTTTATGAGACAAGTGTATAGCATGGTAACTCGAGAAGAACCTTCTTAAATATCTACAGAGGCTGAGGCTTCCTTACTTCCCAAGGGATAATTTGAGGAAAGAGAAAGCAATACAGTTATACGAATTTATGGCTTTGAAGATAAACCATTTATTTTTCAAATCTTTATTCTAGATAGGTATTTTTTTGTTGAGGTTTGTAGGTAATATCATCATTGGATATCTATGTTTGAATAGAAAAAGAAGAGAATTTATTTCTTTTTTGTTTACTATTGGAAAAATTATTGTCAATACTATGGTTCACACTCTCATTTTTATAAATTCTTTCAATTCTTTAAACTTAAGTGAAGATGAGGCTATTAAAGGCTTTATAGGGGAAGAAATTTCATGGACCACCTTAAGCCTATGAAATACGAGAACTTGTTTCCTAGAAGTAGAAAGAAGGGTGAGAAAAGTCACAATGTTGATAAAAAAATGCTTGTAGATGTTCTACAAGTGTTGAAAAAGAGATCATCGTGATAGGAGAAAGGCCTAAGAAAATATGAAAAAACCTTACGGGGAAATTTCATTCTTGCACACACAGTACTAGTGTGACTTCATCTACTAGAAAAAAATGAAAATGAAGTACTCGAAGCAAAAAAATAGTTGTCAATAGGCTATTAGGTGGCAAGGTTGGCGCAGGGCATCCTCGTAGAGTAAGTACGAAGACATCAAATATTATTGAATCAGTTAGATCTAAGAGTGTTCCTGAAGAAGATAGTATTGAAGAAACAATGGACTCAGAAGTCGATATTGTTGTACTACATTATTAGCTTAATATTTATTTGCAAGAAATCATAGAATGATAGAGTAAATTAATGAAGAGGCCAACATTAGTTTCAATGAGATTTTTGTCACATTGCAAGATGAAAATTATGACAAGGGGGGTAAGAGATTGAATATTAAATGAATATAACTTTTCAACAGAAAGGTTGTTGATTATAAAAAATTAAACGTTGATCTATATTAGGTTACAATGGATAATTTGATGAAATTACATCAATCTAGTGGTCAAGCACTTGCAAATTCTATTAGTTGACAACAAGAAGAAAAATAAAAAGTTGAACAAAAAAATAAAAGAGGTGGAAAATGATCTAAGCATAGGTCCTATGTTGAAGACCCAATTGGTGATACCTGTCATATCTAATAGTTTTGAGAAACCTCTCAATATTCTGAGTGCGATGAAAACAATATATCATTAATAATACATTTTTGATATTGTGAATCGTTGAGTATGCATGGAAAGATACCTGTTATATTTGAAATTTAAAGAAAGGAATGAGGTCTTCTATCAAATCTGTAAAAGGTGAGTTGGACAGAGACATGGATTTCGTGGACAATGAACTATTAAATTTTGGTCAGAAGATTGAGTCATTTTAACAACTAGAAAGAGATAAAAAAGGATTTCCTAATGTTGATTGGATGAGGTATATCAAGGCTATATGGTCTGGGAAAATCATAACATTGGGAGAGATTATTTTTGAGTGTGGATAAATAGAAAATCAAAGAGGAGATGTGCATCTCGAGGAAATAGTGATTATTCAGAATTTAAATGGCTCGTCTATTACAAATGAATCTGTATTAGTTATAAAGGAGAAGTTGATGGTTTATTTCCATAATGTGAAACAATCACAGGAAACATAGTTCGATGATATAACTTATTTTTGTGCAAAGGAAATTAGAAAGTGGCTAATTACTATTTCTAATTTGAACAAGAAGAAAAAGAAATTTAGGATATATTCAATGAACATGCAAAGAAAGACATTATCGTTACTTCGATGAAATAATTCATTGAAGATAAAGTCAAGGAATTTGTTGCAGGAATCCTAATTGCGAGAGATCGTTGACAGCTGAAGTATATCATACATTTCTTTTTCATATTGTAAGCGTTTTAATGCATTGGAACATTTTTTGTTCCATCAAACCATTTTACTATTTAGATATTATGTGTGCCTTATGATAGAATATTCTAATTCCTGAATGTAGTTCCTTGTTATTTGTTGTAGATGACTTTTGGGGATTTGAGTTGACAAGATTGAAATTCTAGTTGTCATCAGGCCACCTTTGCGGTTGAAGTATTGCAATTTTATTAAGTGCTTTATGCACAAAGCCTATTTCCTCAACCATGGATTTATGATCATAACTTATTTGAATTATGATCCTATTTTTTATCCCTTAGTATGTTCGCAAATTATTTAAACAATTATGAGATAATGTTTGACATGGGATGTTTTACGGACCTAAGTTCTCAAAATTTATACAGAAAATAATAATTGAACAATTATTTACCAATATTTTCTTTGTGCTTTCATATTATCTAATTTTTTCTAATGAATATAATAATTAAAATGCATTTTTGTTTACTATGTTCTAATACTGAAACTTTTTACCAGTTATTTAAATAATTCTTAGATTATGTTTTATGTGTGAAGTTGTATCTATTTCATTTGTTGTGAGAAGCATTTGAATTTGAATACAATCACACTTGTTGTAACTATGTTGATAGGGTTTTTGGGCTATAAATAATTCCTATTATGTTGCAATCATTGTTATTTATGAATACATGTAGAAAAGTGAAAATGGCACACATCGGTGTTTCATTTCGTTGAAATTAGGATAAGAGTGTCCATAATGCAGGGGAAGATTCCTGTAGTGAAAGATCTACACAACAACATATGGTCATAATAATTATACATTGAACTATGAGATCTGTTTTTCTCAAGCATTGTGCATTTGTTAAATGTTATTGGATAAAGAACTAGCTATGAGAAAGTGGTTGTGCATTTGCAAAGGATTTGCAAGGAACAAATGCATCTACATAATTAAGTATTTATATAACTAATTTTATATATAGAATTTTTTTTCACTATGAGATTTATTAATTAAAGGACATTATTTAATAATATATTTTACCAACTGCGAAAAGATAATAAATAATAATAATGTTATAGATGATGTTTTTATGGTGATTGTAATCAATGTGGGAGGCATATACTCCATATGAAAAAGAGGAGGAATTCCAAAAGAGTGTTATGTAGAAGCAGAAGAAAGGAGAATAAGAAAAAACAAATAAAAATTATTTCATTGTGCGGAGTGTTGTTTCTCCATTTCTGTAGATAGTATAATGGCATTAACAGTTTGGTACACTTTTGGTGAAATGGATTGATAGACACGTAGTCATGAATGCAAATGCTATTATCTTTGCACTGACAATGATATAGTAGTGGATGTGATTGTTGAAAACTCTTAAGATAGATTTCACTATTATAAAATATTCACATTTAATCTGTTTTGTACATGGACTAACTAATTTTTTAATTTCAAGATTTGTTTTTTAAACTATTTGTGTTATTTCTTGGCAATGTCTGCTCTGTTTTTTTTGAGTTGTTATTTATTTCATAAAAAAAATTTCACATGAATAATAGTAACATGTACCACAAACGGAAAAATGCACAAAATTTAGAAATATAGGAAATTACTCGGGTACCAAAAAATTCCATAGTTTGAAAAATATAATCCGATTTTAAAAAAAAATTGTTTTCGGCTTTTTAAAAATTGTGTTAGAATTTCTATTGCTTTTTGGCCATAATTGTGGTGGGTATATATTATGCAAATGATTTCTTCTATTTGTTTTATATGCATATTTTTCTATATTAAGTTTCTATATATTGTAAATAACTTGTATAAGGGATTTCACATACAAAGTAGTAACAAGTGGTCCTTCTTCGGCATATTCTTAATCTATACTTTTCATGCATTGAAAGTGTTGCTGATTGACAAAAAAAATTAAAATTTTATTCTAGAAATGGCTTGAAGGGGAAGTTAAGAAGTTATTTCCATTAATACTATTAACTCACTTGTGCTTATCGATTAGATATTTCAACGGTTGAATACATATGATAAATATGTAAATATGTCCGTGCAGGAGAAGAAAAATGATATGATTTGGTCTAGCTGAATAGAAAATGATGCATGTGTTCTACAGATATTTTATTTTAGTGAAATAGTTTATTTATGTGCAAATAAGTTTTATTTTGGAACAAAAAAAATTAGACTATCAGACAAATATAGTGGTATTTATTTGAGTTCAGAGACATTTAGCAGGATATTATAGCTACCAATTCTGACTGTGCACAGGAAGCAGTTATGCCAATGGAATATATTGTGCCTAGACTAAGAATTGCAGCAATAACAAACATGGAAGAGAGTGATATCATGGAAGAAAGGCTAGAACAATTGCTTGCTCTTGAGGAAGACAGATTCATTCCAGGATATGATCAACAAGTACAAAGAGCAAAGGAAAAATCATGGTGTGACAAGAATATGAATCAAAAAACATTCAAGGAAGGAGAACTAGTACTTGTGTATGATATTAAGTTGTGAAGTTCCTTGAAAAGTTCAAGACACATTTGTGGGGGCCATATATTTTCTGGAGTATATCAGATGGTGGCGCAGTTTAGTACGTGAAACTGAATGGTGAATTGTTTCTTGAATGAGTGAATGATAACTAGTTGAAGATATACAAGGACGACTTTTTCCATGTATTTTCACACTACCTATATGGATGAGTAACAATAATAGTTCTACATTAATTCAAAAGTGGGTGCGGGACAATAAACTGCTCTGCCGAAGAAGGACTCCGTCGAAGATGGATTCCTGCGCAAAACTCAAGAGGATGTTGAAGTCCAAGGGTATTGTGATGAGGAAGGAATTTATGCGATGCAAGGAAGGATCTGTCAATTTCTACCAAAAATATGACTGTTGGAATTGAAAAATTTTATTTGACAAGGAGTTTTCCATTAAAAGGGAGAAATTTGCCACCAAATCTGCATTTATGAGCTGATTCTAAAGAGAATCATGGGGCTTGAAATTAAATTTTTCTATAAATATTTCATATTGCTGAGCATTTTCACACTTTTCTCACTAAGATTTAGAATTGTGATTTTTCCCCATATTTGAGCCAAGCTTTGAGCTACATGACTGAGAGGTGTTTCGAAGAAATTGCCAAGGAATTTCTCAGGAGAGGATTAGCTAGAATCATGATTGCTACACTGTCACCAAGTGTGAAAGGTCCAAGTTTCCCATGGGAAACAATCCACTGCAAGAGAGGTGCAACCAAATAAAGAGCAGCCCAAGAAGCGAGTTGTAAGACAGTCACACATAAATAATATGACCAAGGAGTAGAGAACTAAGGAGTGGTTACACAAGCACAAACAACCTATGGATATCCAAGAGAACGACAAAGAGGAAGTTGGACTAGATATTCCTGAAATATTATAGCATAATAAATATAGCCTATTTCTAGGTTGTTGTTGTATATACCACCTAGGAAGGCAGGTGAAAAATAAGTGACAGATCCAAGCACTGTAAAATTCATTATATTTACACGTTGGACGATGTACTATTTGAGGGAGAACCATTGGCGAAGGTACCTCATATAAGGATGGAATATTGGGACTTCAATGACAAGAGAAAATATCCGCAATTTGAAACCATTCGGTACTTGCATGCAGTGCATTACTAGGAGAATGACATTACTAGATTGGAGCCACACTGGTGGGTTGTAGGGGTAAAATAGACATGTATACTAAATATGTTGTATGTTCTGCATTTTGGGCACAACAATATCAACACGATTTGTGTGCTACAAATTTTGGCGTTAATTCCTTACGGGTGCCTCTAGTTGGGAAAGAGGATACCTATTGATGATATGTTGATTCACAGAATTATCATGTTATCCTCTCAAGGACAAAACCCTGTGGAGGAGTTTGTAGGGAAAATCTAGGACAAGGCGATCATCGAGGCTATGAAGGAAAAATATGGTATTGTGAATAAGTCACGGGGCTATGACATCGGCTCCATCAACGATCCAGTTGTGCATTTTTCTACACATATCTTTGCAGGAAAAATTATGAGAAAGTGTCGCGCGAATGAAGTGTCAACCCCTATTGTGTATTTTCCTACACAATGTATTAAGGGGTCCAATATAACTTGGCAGGATATCTATGCAAATAATTTCTTGATAATTATCACGAGGCATAGGAGGAAGGGAAGAAATTCCATTATGCATGGTTATTGTTACTTATAGCGCTAATGGTGTGGAGGTAGCCTGATGAGTCATAGTTCCCCACTGTGGACCCATATATCTGCGAAGATGTGAGGTATGCCTCACTATGGTTTACCAGGGAACCTACCCGGGCGATGGAGAACAAACTATTTTGGGTATTGCGAGAAATGGATCTGCGGACTCTGGTGAGTCAGCGTCCCAAGCTCTCACCTGTTTTATTTGAGGGTTATCGTGGAATATATGATTTGAAGGCGAAATTTCATCGAGCATACATCCGTGCAAGGACCCTGAAGAAATATGGTACCCATTACCATATTTGGTCCATGAAGTTGATATTTCACATGTCCTAAGTCATTGGCAGATTGATTGATTGTATCCACCTACTGGAGGAGCGGAGAGAGAACATGCGGGAACCAGTGGGAAAACTACTGCTGTAATGAAAGGCACAGTGACAAGAAATAAAGTAGGGAAGCGAAATGGAAAAGGCACACAGAACGAAACAAGAAAAACAATATATAAGGATACATGGAAAAGAAACTGAGAAAACCATAGGGAAATACGCATGAAAGAATGTAGAGACAGAAACCGAAAAGGAGACAGAAAAGGATGGAAAAGAGGTTGAATATGCAAAACTTGAGCATAGCGGTCATGACCCTCTTGCAAATACAAAGAAGTTCATTATGAAGAAAAGGGTATCGTAAACAACAGGTGCGGGAAAAATCATAAATCTGACATATCGCAGGGCATGGAACTGATGAGCCTCTTTGAGGGGGACATCGATGAGCTCGGTGATAAGGTGCAGGATATCACCGAAGATACTTGGAGCAGGATATAAGATCAATACAAGGTTGTATTGCCAGAAGTGCAGTAGGGAATACATTAATTGAAAGTAAAAGTGACCGTGGTACAAGTAAGCATCGCACAAGCAAGCATGGTCCAAGCAAGTGTGGTACAAGCGAGCCAACAGGTGAAATCACTACACCAATTAGAGATAACTACTGAAGATCGTGTTTTGTAGGTACCTAGAGGGGCGCTATATTTTTAGGAAGTAGAGGATCATGCGCGCGCCAAGAATTTACACAACGTTAGTTTGAATCTTGTTGCACTTCCAATCTATATGTTGCATAACTTTAACTAGGGGGTCACGGATGAGATGAATGTGCGCGAGCAATGTGCCTTGAATATCACTGAGGAAATAAATAACTATAACCAAAATATCTTCAAAGAAATTAATAAGGCACTCTAGGAACAAGATGAGATGACTCAACACAAATGGAATTTGGAGGAAATTATCACTAAGACTAGCAACGAGCTCCCAAACATTCAGGTTCACGTCATAGAGCTACCAGCTCACAAAGTTGTAAAGTTAGCACAATCCATGAGGGACTCCAAGTTTAATATGGGAAGTTGAATTTTTATTATGGAGCCCAGATCATGGACTTGCAAATAAGGCTGAAACTAGGCACACCGCCGGAGGTGTGAGAACAGTGAGAAGTAGATATGAAGGCAACACTAGAAGGTATCTCAACCACAGTCAAGGACTCTGGAAAATTATTTGAAGACACCATGGAAATTTGGACCTCACTATAGGAGGATCCAAACATTCATAAGTTTGACCAAGAGATATAGTGGAAGCAAAAGAAACTGGATGAGATTAAGGTCACTGCGAGGCCCCTATTACCTACACGAGGGCTTTCTCATAGCATAGAAGAAAAAAATCTGTAGAACTAGATCAAGGATCTATGCCAAAAGAAGTAGTTGATCATAGCAAGGACACAGTTATGGAAAGATGAGGCCATTCAACTATCTCATGCAGTTTACGAGAAGCTTAAGGGCATATGTAAGAAGCATAGAGACTTGCTTTAGAAGATCGTCAAGCCAATGTTAGAAAATTTGTTAGAGGAAGTGTGCCAAGAAGAGAAGTAGCTTGCAAACTAGTTCAACCATTGAAGAAAGCCTACATTAGCCTCGCATAAAAGGTTTAGGGAACACCAGCTAAGTGAATCTATACAAGTCACATGTGATTGTTTGGGGCCTATTGGGTGAGGCCCAACTTGGTCCAATTTTGAGTCGAAAAATCCACAAGTCAAGGAGCGAAGTGCACGGTCGAGAAAAGAGAAATCAACTGCACACAATTTTAAGGAGTTTAGGGGCTTTGGGGTGGGTCAAAGCCCCTATTCTTTTAAAGGGATCAAGGTTATTTTGATAGTTTTGATTCCACCTATGGTATGTTGTCCGTGGTATTTTATGTATGATAATTTTATATAAATAAATGTAAGGTTAATTCAGAAGATAGAATCTAACCATTCTATGAGGACAAACTATGAAATATAGTCTCTTTTGGGTCTTAGGAGAAGGATCCATAGTTGTGTGTGTGGAGGCATTGAAGAGTCTACATCTTTGTGCATAGACCACCCGCAGTTGTGTGCATGGGTTGAAAAAGGATTGTACTACAAATACTCATCATTAATAAATAAAGGAAGTTTGAAGCATATTTGTGTGTATATGTGTATTTTTCTTATAATATGTATTTCGATTTTTTTATGCATCGCAAAGTCTTTTATTTTGTTTCTATGTGTTATATTGGGTTGATTATCACATAATATGGATAAAGGCACAGTGCACAATAGTACTAAGAGATGAATAGGGCATAGATTGTGGAAGTAGATAATTGCATCCGCATAGTTCAGTAAAGCATAAGAAAGAATCTTAGCATTATATCCACATCCTATTGTCCCTCTATATGAAAAACTTGGTTTTGTCATCTCCTAATATTTCCTCGGGTGAGGTTGTGATCTGCATTGCAGGTCGTTGTTGAAAAGGGATTGTAATAGAGGGTTTTTTTGGTTACACAACAACACTAAACCTTGGTCTTGAACCCTCCAAGCTACTATATTCACTAAAAATCACATCATATCCATGATCTTCCAGCATAGCAATAAAAACCAAATTCTTCTTTTAACCAAGTACATGCATAACATCTTTCAGTATGAGGGGCTTACCTTAATCTCTCTGAAATGTAACTGTACCAATTCCAATAGTGTTATACCTCTTGTCATCACCCATATCAATGTGCATCTGAAGATCCTTCTCCTCCAAGCTACTGAATAATTATTTTTTTTTGGTCATGTGGAATGAAGCTCCACTCTCCATGTACCACAAAAATCCCATCACCGATGACACCACACATGTGATGAGGGTGAGGTCCAACTTGAACTATGAAACCAATGCTTCACCTTCTACTCCTCCTAAGGCCTTCTTGTTGTTATTATTTTGTGGGAAATTTGTGGCATAGTTTCCATGCTCATGACAGTTGAAACATTTTACCTTTGACAAGATTCACTTCTTTCCTGTTTTTCCAATCTCAAATTTGGAATGGGATGCCTTTCCTTTTCCTTTATTCGCCTTTCCATCCAAGGAAAAATTATCCTCATCATAAGTATTTGATGAGGATCCATCTCCAGTGCTCCGCCAAATTTATTCTTGTGTAAAACCGAACCTCAGTCACTCCCAATCTAGCCGTTTCTCCCTCCCATTAATGAATTCCTGGTAGCTATGCCAGCTCTTAGTAAGACCTAGAAGAGCTAGGCTCACCAAATCATCCGAGGCAACAATGATCCCAAAATTTCCAAGATCATCTCCACATTGAGTGAACTTTGTCAAGTATTTTTGGATCATGTTGCCCTTCTCCATTTTGTCTTTCTGAGCTTTTCTTTTAGCGCCAGCTCCTATGGTTTCTACTATTCTGATACAAATCTATCAAGGATTTAAAATTTTCATATGGAGTTGCCTTCACATGGATTCTCGATACAATATTATCTCAAACTCCCTCTAACAAGATCCTCCTCATGTTTCGTACATTCTTCTTCCATGCATCAAGAAGTTGAGCATCTGCTGCTCTGAGATGTGGAACATCAGTATCTATGAAATCCTTCAATCTGTTGTCCTCAAACACTACCTCCATCCTATCCTTCCATGCAATATAATTCGAATTTCACTCAAGTGCATATTCGAGTCTCAGTACATTGAAATACATCTTGATCTGTTGTTGGATACCGAAGAATAAATCTGCAAATTAGAACCTGATCAAAAAAAAAAAAAAAATCTTCTCTTATTATTTTGATTCCTAATGCTGTGATACCATGTATAAAATATAACAATGTGATTCAATATGATCTTATAATGTACTAAAAAAATATATTGAATCCTTCTACAATTTGCGAAAACAAAACACGATCGCACAATCACATAACAAGTAAGAGAAAGAGACAATCAATTGCACAACACAAGATGTATCTGGGGAAAGCACACTGCCTAAGACCTCGCTATCTTTATATTGTATAAATTCAAGTATCATGAAACAATACAATTCTTTCTCGATAAAGAGAAACTCCTGCACTCTGCCAACTATCTCACTCTAATCTAGGAAAAACCAAGAAAATACTTAGCCAATTCTCTGCCTCTACCCAACCTACCTTTCTCATGCATTACCTGAGGAATTAAATCCCTATTAAATAATACAATAAATTTTCTTGATTGTGCAACACTTCCTAGGCCTCAAACTCACTCTATAACTAACCTGTACAATTTTCTAAGTATACAACTGATAGTTATCATCCCTTTAACCTCATTATCAACTAGCTCTTCCTTAGAACTGACATGCAACATCTATTTATAGTGAATTATCAATTAACATATTGATCACTACTTGTGCATTAAATCATATTTAATTCACTTGACCTCTCAGTACCTCATCACTCAGTTAGAACTAGTTAAACTGATTTTAACTCAATTTCTTGAGCTAACTAATTACAACTCACAAATATTTGTAACTGGACCCCCTAAAATCATTGGAGAAATATACATGCATCCTCTTATACTATCAACTCTAATTTCTTAGGCTAACTCAGTCATTCTAACTTATTTAACTAATACAAGTTTTCATGAGATGAAATTACAATTTATCTTCCAATTTAATTAAGGGAAAATTAAATCAGAAATGCCACTTTGGGGTGCCATTTCAACATGTAGATTCTAAAATGCTCATGAAGTTTACTAAATCAAAATACTAGAAGCTCCTCTAGTAATTTACGAAATAAAATTGATGATCGAGAACAAAAATAATTAACATGCATTAAGATTCAACACACATACACAAAGATTTATCTAGGGGAAATCAAATGCTCAAATCCCCTTACTCTTTGTATTGCATTAACCAAATAATCTAGATGAATACAATATGTTTTTCTTAAGCTTGAGCTCAACCTGCACCTATATCTTCTATCTTCTTCCTGACTAACTGAACCTAACCAATACTTAGCTAAATTTTCAATCCTCTAAGCTCTTATTTCCTTGAATTTTTCATTCAAGAATTAACCCCTATTTTTATGGAAATTCCTGAATTGGATTGCACAATTCATGTAGGTCCATCCTTTGGCTGCATGCACCACATGTACAAATTGAAATAATTTACAATTGATAGTACACTCCCCTTGAACTCCAATCACAACTAGGTAACTTGAATTCACTGCATGCATCATTTATTTTGGGTTGAATGATCAATTAAATGGATGACCGCTGAGTGTGACTAAAGTTACACTTCACAACTTGACCCTCCACTAGTTTCTCCAACAGTTGGAACTAGTTTAATTGACAATAAATCGACTTAACTGAATCAGATTAATACCAATTAGAAATCAATCATGTAGAACTGAACTCAAGTGTCTCCGAATCAAATTAACTGAGCTAACCAAGTGATAAAATCAATGACACCTCAGTTACCTACCTCCAAGTATTTTTCTAAAATTGGAATTCAAATTTTAATCTAGTTTGACCAATGACAATCCAAAACTAGATTTTCTTGTTGTATTTTTAACACTCCCCCTCGACAAGAAATGGATTATCTTACACCCCAATCCTGCCTCTATGGAACTTGAATTTACCTTTTGACAAATATTTTGTCAAAACATATTCATCTTGTTCCTCTATCAGGATGTATTGCAACAACATTATCCTCCTTTGCACATAATCTCGTTGATGGTGGCACTAAATATCAATTTTCTTGGATTGACCGTAAAAAAATGGATTCACAAAGAGTTTTATACAACTGTTATTATCACAATAAATCACAGTAGGATCAATAATCTGACCAAATAACCCAACAAGAACATTTCTCATACAGATATTCTGAAATGTTGCTTCACTGGTAGCCCTCTACTTCTGGTAAGTTGAGTGCTACATATCCCTGCTTCCTGTTCTACGAAGAAACTATTGCTGACCCAACACTAAAAATTCCTCCTTAAGTTCTCCTTTGATTCGATGGAATCCCAACCCAATCTCCATATGTGAAGCCTTGTAACTTCACTCCCTCTATCTATCTATACCGAATTCCAATCTAAGTGGTGCCTCTAAGGTACCATAGAACATGTTTCGCATCCCTCCAAAATAATTTGGTCAATGGAACCATGGTATGGATCAACTAGTTGACTGCATAACACATGTCTTGTTGTGTGTTCACAAGGTATGTGAGTGAACCAAACAACTGCCTATACATGGTAGCATCCACTTCCTCACCTAAAGTAGCATCCTCCTTCCTCTAGTTGCTCCCTAAAGGAGTCTCCATGGGTTTTCATCTTTCCATGTGGAAATTCTAAAGTATATCATTAGCATACTCTCCCTAAGAGAAGAAATATTTCCCATTTTCCTTGTGATACTTTCAAACTGAGGAAATAGTTCATCAGACCCATGTTCTTAATTTCAAACTGTCTTGCAAGGTCCTCCTTGAAATACCTGATAATTTTTTCATCACCTATCAAAATAAAGTCATCAAAATATAATACAATAATCAACAATTTACCTTCTACCAAGATGTGGTAAAGGTTTTCATCCGCTTCACTTTTGGTGAAACCCAAACTAGTGAGGTAGCTATCGATCATGGTGTAGCAAGCACGATGTTCTTGCTTCAACCCATAAAGTACACACTTGAGTTTTCACACATGCAACTCCCTATCTAAGGTCTCAAAACCTTCAAGTTTTTCAATGTACACCACCTCCTCAAAACATTTATTGAGGAATGTTGTCTTCACATCCATATGGTAGATCTTCCAGCCCATCGGTTCAACCAGAGCAAGAATTGATCTGATTGAAGAGTACCTTGCTACAAAATAAAATGTATCTTCATATTCAATCCATTCTACTTGAGAGTACCCCTTAGCCACAAATATGGCCTTGTGCTTCTCTATGATTCCGTCTGCTGCATGTTTTACCTTGTAAATCCATATTTAACCTACCATAGATCTGACTACTATCCTTGGTACTACTTCCCAAACACTATTTCTGAAAATGGAATCATATTCCTCTACCATAGCATCAACCCATACAGGATACTCTACTTCTTCCTCGAATGAAGCTATTTCTATCTCTACTAGCTTTGTCATCAAATAAATGTAGCTAGTGTACCGATACGATGACCTCCTTTGCCTTCGTTGTGATGTGGGTGCTCCCACATTCTCTCTAGCATCCTGCAATAACATTCCCTGGTTCATTTCATTCCTTCCTTCGATGTCTCTTCTTAAGTGATTTTTTCCACTCTATGCTACTCTGCTTGTGTCTTCTCCACAACTCTTAAGGTTCTTCCTTTGGAGTCAAAAGCTCTTGATATGCACGCAAATGAAGTTCCCTCTCAAGGGAACACTTAATTTCCTTTTCCTCATTGAAATTTACATATATATGAACAATTTTCATCCTTAGAGATGGAAATTAAACACAATATTTGTGAGATGTATCAGTGCACCCCACAAATATTCCCAACTCCGTTGTCGAATCTAGGTTTTTCTTTTCTTCCTTGGGGAAATGGAAATATATTGATGCTCTAGATATCCTGCAATGTCACACATATGGTTTCTTCCTTGAAAAACCTTCTTCTGGTGTACTAACCCAAAGAATGTGATGAGGACTCATATTCCGTAAATAGATTGTTGTGTTGCATGATTTTTCCCACACGTGCAGAGGTAGGCCTTAGTCATGCAACATCGCCCCTGATTCTCCCACAATACGTTTGTTATTCCTCTCATCCACCCCATTATTTTGTGGGTTGTGGGGTGCTATCAACTCCTAATGAATTCCTTCCTTTTGCACATAAATTTTTGAATGCATTCTACATGTACTCACCTTCGATATCGCTACTAAGAGGCTTCACTTTATTGCCAATTTATTTCTCAACAAGTGTTCTGAATTCAAAAAAATTGGAGAATGTTAGATCTTTCTTCTGCATGACAAAAATATGGCACTTACGTGAGAAATCATCTACATATATAACATAATACATGTGTTTGGCAGTGGAGGCAATTGAAAAATGTCCACAGAAATCAAAGTGAACCCTTTCAAGGATTGCATGCGCCCTCCTATCCCGATCATTGAAGGCAGATTTTTTGTACTTACCCAATGTACACCATTTGAATCTATTTTGTTTCTCTATTGCTCCATTGGGGAGGCCTGTGGTGATCTCACGCATGATCTCAAAGCTCTAGGATGCAAATTTCCAAGTGTTCTATGCTATGATTTTCAACATCTAGGCTTTGCATCTTCTCCACCTTTGTGCTCAAAGTAGCACAATCTTCCACATCCAATCTATAGAGGTTTTTCACTAAAACCCCGGTCTTCTTCACTTTTCCCATGGAAATGTTTCTTAGGAATGCCTTTCCTTTGCTGAATATCACATTTTAGCCATTGTCTTCCAACACCGTGACATAAACCCAATTATTCTTTAGACCAGGTACAAACATCACATCCTTGAGCCTCAGTGGGGAGCCTGACTGCCTCTGGAAGGTAACTATGTCAATCTCAGGCATGCTTTGACTTCCATAATCTCCCATATCGATGTGCATCTGGATATATTTCTCCTCCAAGTCACTAAAAAAATATTTGTTCCCCATCATATGGAACACAGAACCATGTTTGAGATACCACAAGCTTAACATCATTGTGATTTTCTTGCTTGCAATGAGTGTAAAATGAAGCTTGAATTTTGAAGCTAGAGATTCAATTGTTGCTCCTCCTGAGGTATTCTTTCTTGTCTTCTTGTGTGGAAATTTCATGGCATGGTGCATAAATTTGTGACAGTGAAAGCACTTGATTCTGCCCACCTTGAATAGATTTTGTTTTTAATTGGGATTTCTTCCCTTACCCTTTATTTTCCTTTCCATCAAAGGCACAATTCCACTCATCCTCAACCTTGGATCAAGTCCCATCTATGTTTCTCCTCCTTATTTCTTCCTGTACTAGATCAGGCCACAACTTCTCCCAACTTGGTAGTTTATCTCTACCATTCACCAAATATTAATAACTATCCCAGCTTTTTGGAAGGCCTAAGAGAGCTAGAGCTACACCGATCCCACCATGTTCATCATGACACTATGTAAAATTTCTCATGTACTACGGAATTGTGTCATTGTTTTTCATCTTGATACTTCAAATATTGTCCTTGAGTTCCAACTTCTTGTGGTCACTATTGTTCTCGAACAACTCTGTCAATGTTTTTCGCATTATGAACTGAGTCTCTTTCCCATGGATATTTGAGACAATATGATCTTGTAATCCATCCAATATGACTCTCCTTCATTTGGCCACATATTTCTTCCACTTAGCAATATTTTGGGCATCATATGCTTGGGGTTTTTCTACCATTAGGGGAATTTTGAGGTCTAAAATGGGCCTACTAAGGAAATTATAAAATAATAGTGGAAATAATAAAATAATAGTGGAAATAATGAAACAATATTTGATTACATCATAAAATTTTAGAGGGAAAAAAGAAAAAACTACTTTTTCAACTCATATTTTCAACTTATCTCCCAAAGTTTTTGCTCAAATTTCAAGCGGGGGTACTTGTTGGATGAAAATTTTAATTCCTCATGCAAGGAGTACCCATGTTGCATACTTTCAATGGGTCCTGCTACATGAAAAATTAGAAATACATGAAAAACGTGATTGCAATCACATTTTCTATGTATTTATCATTTTTCATGTTGCAGGGTCCATAGAAAGTATGCAACATGGGTACTCCTTGGATGAGGAATTAAATTTTGCATCCAATGACTACTCCCACTCAAAATTTGAGTAAAAAATTTAGGAGATAAGTTGAAAACACGAGTTGAAAAAGTAGTTTTATTATTTTATTATTTTTTAATCTTGTTACCCTTTTACTTAAAAAATGATGAATCATCCCCCAAGGTTGAAATCGTCATCTTAAATCCTATTGGTTCTTATAAAGTTTATTTTTGTGGTACATTTTTCTTAGGAGGCCCATTTTAGACCTCAAAATTCCCCTAATGATTTGTCTTGATGTATTCTAGCAGCCCATTTTCATCCAATACTGCCTCCATGCTGATCTTCCATGCCACAATTTTTTTGGTTCCTTCCAAATCATACTTGAGCTTGAGTCCATTGAAATTCATATTCTCAGTCCTGGAGAAAAACTATAACAATGATCTTCAAATTTTAACCTCCTACAATTACAAGTTCGAAATGTCTTCTCTACTGTAAATCTAGCTTTGATACAATGTATAAATTAATGTGTAGATTCTAATCTACTCATGAAATTTACTAAGTCACAAGACTAGAAGCTACTGTACTAATCTGGGGTAGAAAATTCATGATAGAGAACACAAATCATTAACATTCATCAAGATTCAACACACATGCACATATATTTAGCTAGGGGAAATAAACTGCTCAAAATCCCTTACTATCTATATTTCATTAATAAAAGAATATGGATGATTACAATAAGCTTTGCTCAATCTTGAGCTGAACCTGCACCTGTAGCTTCTATCCTCTGCCTGACTAACTATACCTGACTAAGACTTGACCAAAATTTCAAGCCTATAATATCCTATTTCCTTAAATTTTTCATTGAGGAATTATCCCCTACATTTTAGGGAAATTCCTCAATGGGGTTACACAATTCTTGTAGTACCATCCTATGCACCACCTATAAAACTTGAACTAGTTTAAAACAGATAGTACGCTACCCTTGAGCTCCAATCTCAATTGGGTAACTCTAATTCTCTACATGCATTATTTATTTTTTCTTGATCGATTAGTTAACTAGATGACCACTAAGTGTGAATGAAGTTACACTGCATAACTTGACACTCCACTAGTTTCTTCAACAATTGGAAATATTTTAACTGATAATAACTCAACTTAACTGAATTGGATTGATACAAATTATCAATCAATCATGTATAAATAAACTCAAGTGTCTCCAAATTGAATTAACTGAGTGAAAAAATCTATGTCACCTCAGTTAACTACCTCCAACTATTCTATTGAAATTGAAACTCGAATTTTCATCTAGTTTGACCAAAGAAAAGTCAAAACTATATTTTCTTGCTGCATTTTCAACAAGAAATCCTTCGACATATTAAAAGATAAAATCAATAAAACACCATTTCTAGCACTTCCAGATCTTAAGCGACCATTTTAGATTCAAACCGATTCAAGTGATTATGCCATGGGAGAATTTTTGATGCATCATGGTAAGCCTATTTGTTATCATCGTGAAACCTTTTCCAATTCCGTAATCAACTATCAAACTTATGATAAATATTTGTATGCTTTGGTAAAAAGCATGAAGAAATTGAAGCAATATTTATGGGTAAAGAGGTGATTATTCATAATGGCCATCAACCTCTGAAGTATTTATAATCGGAAACCAAACTACAACAAGCTAAACATTTCAAGGAGATGGGATTTCTGTAACAATTTCATTTGGTAATTAGGTACAAGAAAGGTATATACAACAACGATTTTGATATGTTATCAAGGCCTATCATTAATCTATTTATCATTATTAAGCATAAATCAATCATGCATGAAATTTCTATTGAACAATATGCTCAAAGTGAAGCTCTTAAATATACTTACACAACTTTGATTCAAGGCAATCATGTGGAAGAGTTATATTATCATGTTCATAACATATTGTTGTATCATCTTGGAAAATTATGTCTTCCACAGGGTGAAAGAGTCAATGTCATAAGGGAAGCTCAAACTTCTCTTATCACTGGTCACTTTGGTGTAGGTAAAAAAATTGCACAAATTCAAAGGTTTTTTTATTGGCCTCAAATGAATGAAATTATTTCAAGATATCGAAGAGGATGTTCCATGTGTGCTACTAAAACTCCTAGCAATAGGAAATTGGGTTTGTACCCTCCACTTCTATTCCTTCTCGTCCTTGGGAAAGTATCTCTATGTATTTTGTAGGAGGATCACTAATGCCAATAAAATTTCATGATTATCTATATGTTTTTGTGGATCGTTTAAGAAAAATGTGTCCTTTTATGCCATGTAAGAAACAAGTTACAGTTGAAAAAACTGCAGAGATGTTCTTCCAAAATGTATGGTTTCACTTTGGGTTACCCACTTATATTATTTCTGATTCAGATTCTCAATTTTTCTAGAAGTTTTGGTCAAAATTATGGGAACTCATGGACATAAAATTAAAGAAGAGAACAACATATCTTCCACAAAATGATATCCAGATAAAAGTGTTAAACAAAACAATAGTGCATCTCCTTTGTGAATATTGTGGTAAGCATCCTAAACTTTGGGATGAGCATTTGCACTACATCCATCATGCCTATAATCGTGCTAAGAACTCAACTACGCAAGTATCTCTGTTTGAATCTTTTTTGGGTTATCTGCCAAAGTCTCCTTTTGATTTTATCTTTAGTAAATATATTGTAATAGATGGACATAACGATGTGGAAAAACCCAAGAATTTAATTAAAAAAATTCAACTACTTTATCAAAGAGTACAAGAGCACCTTGAGAAAAGAAAATCCAAGAACAAAGAAAGGCATGAAAAGCATCAATTTGATCATGATTTCCTAGTGGGAGATCAAGTTTGGCTGTTTATTAGCAAGGAAATACTTCAAGGTGAAGATAAAAAGCTTAATCCAATTAGATATTTTCCTTTAAAAATCTTGGAGAAGAATGGTAACAATGCTTTCTGATTAGATTTTCCACCTTATATGTAAATTTATTCTGTTGTAAATGTGGAAAAATTGAGATTTTATGAGCCTCAAATGATTGATGATCGTTACCAGAATGTTTAGATTCCATCTATTGAATATTTTTCTCCTAAATATTTAGATGATTTATAGGAAGATATAATTCTTCAGAGGAGAATCAGGACTTCACATAATGGCAATGTGGAGTATCTTCGAGCTGGGCTCAAGGGTACCAATCGAGGTAAAGAAATTTGGATTGAGATATGTAAAGTGAAGGATTTGTACCCTCACTTACTGGTTGAGTAAAACCATACTTTTGGTGATCTAAAAGCTTCCAGCTGGGAGGAATGATCCATGTGGATAAAAAAATATTCTCAAAAATAAAAGTGCATGAAATAACTCAAAACCAATTCCAAATCATATCTCTAGTCATTCTAATTCTAATGACGCTTGAATCACCTCAATTTGACACTCTATGTGAAATTTATCACATTCTGAAGTTTTTGGCAAACAATTAAAAATTTAACTTGTAGGGTTGACTGGGTAGGCCATATAGGTGATGTGGCACTAACATCAATAAGTGAATATGTAGGTACAATTTTTAATATAGACCAATCATGTGCTAAGATGTGTCATGTCATACAGTACTAGGTGGTCGCATTTCATTGGTTGTTGATTTCTGGGTGGACCAACTAGGAGGAGGCACATGGCCCTAAGGTCCCATACAAAATATGGTTTGGGGTCTAACCGAGTTGGAGAGAATTGAACCCATGACCTCATTTTCAATAAATTATTTCTCTATCATTATACCATAATTTTGGAGCTTAATATAATTTGGATGCCGAATATATTTAAATTCTTGTTGTTATGGTGTTGGCGCGAGGGGCGGGGCATGTTGCCCTAGCCCTGAGTAACTTGGCTCTTGATATAACCATGGTACGAAATTGGAGGGATTAGGAAATTAGCATGGCCCCTGGTTCTGACCCATATATCATGACCATATATAGAGTATGGGGAAGGGAGTGGGGAGATAAGCCCCAACCCCTAGTTCTTGCATCCAACTGAAAAACGTGGAGGATGGGATGGAGGGGTTGGGCTTGTGGCACCGTACTCGCACCCCCTCCTGTGGGAATATAGACACATAATACGACTAGGAGCATGGAAGCCGAAAGGTGCGTGGCCTCTAGCTGACACTCGTGGCCACATGGCACCATACAACCAAGCTCAGGGGCTAAGATTCGACGCCTAAGCCTTATTGGGATGTTTATTGATTCGAAAATTTGCACTGTTTGTGGCAGAATAAAAAATTATCCTGAGCGAAATTGTTTCCTAACGGACCTTCCAAAAGTGAGTTTCATTTCTTGGTTCACTATTTTTGTCATTTTCTAAGACAAGTAGTAGAGAACTGGATAAATAGGCCGAACTTGGTCATTTTTCACCCTTTTTTGAGCCCAAGAAGAGCCTACACAAGGGTTTTTGGGTGATCTAGACATAATGGCAACATTATTTTTGGATTTGAGCATTGTATGTTGATGTAGTTTATATTTTGATCATATAATAGAAAGGGCCAATAGTAGAAGCTAGGCCCGGAGTCGTAGCTCAGGAGGGATGAACTCCGTCATCAAATTGTTGTTTTTGTGATGCTACATATTATCTATTTTTCTCTAGTTATTTCTGTAAAACTTAACTAAAATATTAATTTTATGTGATTTTGCAATTTGATCCATTTCCCACAAGACATAAACTATCTTGCAAACTTTTTCAAGAAACCTTCAATTTTTTGATTTAAAATCACCAATAATATCACATACATCAATCGTTTACTAAAATTATAGAAATAAATGCATTTAATGCCATTGTGCGAAGATACTTTTACAAATGTCCAAATCATATCTTGTATATCGTATCAATGTTTATGGAGAACTGTATATGTGCGAGTAAACCAAAAATATTATTATCTTTTGTTTTACGAATATTTTAATATGTGAGAGAGTATTTGCGTAGAGATTTGAGTTTAAAGCTATGAATATTTGTAGAATACAAGGTATCTGCGGGATCAATTTCTCAAATAAATCTAATACTTTTACAAATTTTTAGATCGTATGTTATATGAATATTTACAAAAGTTAGAGTATTTTCCAGAGAAGGGGGAATATTATTATGTTTCGTAATGTGAATCATTTACTATGTAGAGTATGAAGTATGTGCAGGAGAGAAATTGTGTATATATTTTCTTAAGGCAGGGTACAAAGTTTGTGTGGGAGATTTCATTGTGTGGAGATTTGATTGTGCAGAATATGGGATACGATTTTTGAAACTTTTGCAATTCCTAGATTGTATATCGTGTAAATGATTACAAATGATGGGGTGTGTAGATGAGAACATTTTTTTTTTTTTTTTTTGTGCAAAGTACGAACTATGTGCGCGAAAACAATTGAGAAAATGTGTCATATATAGCCTCTGCTAAAGAAATGTGAACGAAATGTGTATCCCACTAAAATGTTGGCAACAATGTTGTATAACTCCAATGTTTTCTTTGGTGCTATTGTGAACAAAAAATATGCAATTTTTAATACTAATTTATTAGCAATAAAAGCCTTTAGTGTCAAGTGCGGCTAAATTCACATTGAAAGATTTCTCTGTACAATGGACTTCTTCCACACTTGTAGACAAATTCATAATTTAAAGATATTCATAAATACGAACATATACATTATTTACAGCTAAAATATTATTAATAATATAAGCATAAAGTATGCATCTTTAATACTAAGATATATGTGTGCATGAGAGCACAGAAAACTATTATGTTTCGTTGTGCGGAGTACAAAATATTTGCGGGGGATAAATTGTGTAGAGCTTTGATTTTAGAATTATGAGCAATGAGTATTAATGTTTTATTGTACATATATTTTACTGTGTAGACTATAAAGTATGTGCGGGGGATAAATTTCCTAGAGCTTTTCTTTTATAACTTAGAATATTTGTAGAGGACACGGTGTTTGCAGGATAACATAATGATTAAAGTTGTTAATTTTCATTGTGTGATTTTTTTGCTATGGGTTTGTGCAGGAGAACGAGTGTTGCATTATGCAATTTAATTAGTGCATACATACAACTACCTTTTGATGGTATATTATAAATGTCCCATGCATCCTGAATTTGCTCAACATGTCAATAATATTTTTTTTATCTACATATTATTGGTCATAGAAAATTTTTCATAGTGCAGGTAATACTTTTTCCAATTCGATGCCACTCGGAATACATTGTTTTTCAGTCCCGTCACTTACATGTATGAAGGAATTTAACTGATGAAAATAAAGAAACTAAGTTTCATGTAAGCAGATAACAAGCAAGGAAGATTAATATGTAAATTACTACATATTCTCGATATCATTTATTTCAATACATGTAAAAAAAATAAACATCTAGGAACCCATGGCATTGATTCTCTTCTTTATTTTTTAAAGGAAGGCATTAAATTTAAATATTCCTAGTCCAACATTAGTTCTTTCTATTATTATTATTATTTTATTTTATTTTTATCTACCAGTCCAACTGTGTTAAGTGTCTAATACATATGTTTAATATTTATATGTTAATGTCACAATACTACTTACTAATGTTGATTTTGTTGTTCATAGAATCATTCACCAGGTATTCATCATGCAATATTTTTAGCATACACGTTACAAATGCATGTCAAACTAGATTTTGGAGGAGCAGGTTACAAATAGAGTCCTCGTTTTCAATGTATGATACCATTATGCTAGTTTCACACTCCTAGGGAGACTGATTTAGAGCGAAATTGAAAAACATGTAGCATTAGTGATAGGTAAACAATGATTTATTAGCTCTCTATTAGAATACTAATAATGATTATACAATATACAGTATAGTCTTGTGGCAGCAATGTACAAAGTTCAAATACTAAATGACTTGATAATACTAAAAATGTTTGGACAAAATACGTTATTGTCATATAATTTGTATTTTTGAAGTACTTTTATGCTATGGAATTAGAAACTCTTATTTGTCTTATTATTTTATATTTGATCTAACTCATAGAGGCATAGCAGTGAAAATGAATATGCGTATAATAGATACCCTTAACGGAATTCATAACTCTTCTAAGAGGGACGCTTATGTTTTATTTATTTTACTTTGATTATATTTTCATTACACAACACAACAATGTGTTTTTTTTTAAGTGCTCCCATTAATGTTTGGCCATATTTTAAATTTACTATAACTATAAACAAAAAAAATTAAATTTCCAAGAAACATATGACATTTAGAGATTTGGATTCAGGACAAAAATTTCAAGGGGAAAAGTACTTTGAACATTTCTATAAAACTTACATATTTTCTAAAACTAAAATCTATCTAGAATTTTTGTACACTACTAATGATTTTTCTTTAAGTTATTATGTTTTCATTAAATAGTTCTTCATTAGTCTCAAATATAGTGTCATTTTAATCAGTGATTTCACTGTAACATTTTTGAACATGAAAAATTTATTGAATTCAATTGATGTTATAGTTTACATGGATAGTAGTGTGGAGATAGCAATGAGCAGCACCACAAAGATATATATTTCAATAGAAAAAACTGAAAAATGGGAATAGGTACTTCTATCCATGTTCAATTAAATTTGTACCATATTTTTCCTTTTTTTCCTTTTTCTTTACCCATATTTTTCTTCTAAGGCTTTACTATCTTTTTTCTTAAAAGAAACAAAATAAAATATTTCAATTCAATGCTCATGACTAGGAAAAAATAGATCGCACCTAAGCCATTGTTGATTGAAGATATCAATAACAATCTAACTAGGAATATTTTTCATGGCATTGTCTTAGTCACATTGTCTATGCAGACTTAACAGATAACAAATAAGAAATGATAATAACATTTCTGGGGCCAACATCGTTAATCAAACAACATGAGTTGATGCTTATTGTAAATGCTGGTTTTTCTATTAAATATTTCAGAATTATTCCAAATCATAAATACGATAGTGGTGATTGTGAGAAAAATATTTTTCTAAATAGTTTTAGCAGCATAGAAAAAATTTATCTTGTTTGTGCATACTATCGATTTTTTGAAAACATGACAATTGCAAATATGACATGCAATGACGTTTCTTTTCCTGAAGGCACAATTACAACTATTGAAATTTTCATAACACAAACAACAATGCAATATTTTCTAGAAATCAAAGACGACAATGGAGAATGGGACAAGGATATAGTAAGCTTTGTTTTATTTGAAAGTTTTATTGTTACGAAGTTATTATATATTTTTTTTTTCTCCCCTACCACTAAACCCAATTTTCATTGAAATAAAAAATGTTATGTATATGTATGTATGTATATCCCAATGTTAGGGGAAACAAATTATCCATTAACTATTTTACAGCTTTCATGTATTATTTCACAAATATTTCATATTTAACATGTTAAAGTACACGATAAAATTGTTTCGGCGTGCCTTTCAATTCAAAAAGGTTTGTAACAAAACTTTTTCCATTGATCTTGTTAAAAAATATAGTTAAAAAACAAGAAAGAAATTTCCATACTTCACAGTCAACCTTCATATGTGCACTGAACATAGGAAAGAGAGTTGATAGTCTAAGAAACTTTATTTCATCGCCAAGTGGAATATGCATGGTATGTTGTATCATATTGTTTAAATAGACATAAATAAATAACAAAAATAAGAAATACATTTGGTCTTTTGTTACTAAATTCATATTTTTTATATTAATTTCACATCATTTTCAAGGATATCTAAAACTAGTAGCATGTATACGAACTCATTAGAAATTATATGTGCAATATAAAGTAGTCCAATTAAAAATACTATAATTATGAATAATATTATGATTTATTGCAACACATAAAAGAAATAAGGACTCTCGGTTTATTTATTTTCATTGGTTAAATTTCATCATACATGAAAGTGACAGGACTGAAAAATAGTGTATTATGAGGGGCATAAAACTGGAAAGAGTATTAACTGCACTATGACAAATTTCCTACGACCAATATTTTGCAAACAAAATAGATGTTGTTGAAATCTTGAGAAACTTCAAGATGCATGGAACTTTCGCAATAGACCATCAAATTGTAGTTGTACATATACATTGACATGTTATTTGTTTACGTTGTTAATAAATTTAGCAAGGGCACATTGCTCGCTCATTGCATTGCTAGTCATCCTAATAGCTCTTGTGTTTTACTAGACATTTGGGATCTTATTTTGCATTATCAATCAATATTCTATATTCATGAAAATAAGATTATCAATCTACTCATCATAGCAACAAGACGATTTTTTCTACCAATGAAAATGCTACTGTGACATTGTACATAAAAGTAATCCAATGGACTCCTTTTTCCGATTTTATGTTTTGTAATATGCTATGTGTTTTTCTTGTTTTTTTTTGTTCTCATTGTCATTTTTATTCATTTTTTTCTTCATTTATTGAATTTTCAAGTTCTATAACTACTCAGGAAATATAAGTTTGTTACGTTGCAATTTTCGCTGACATTAATTTACAATAACGATTTTATTTGTTCACAAAACAAATATATAAATGAATCATCACATAAATATGTACTCTAGAATATTCCGATATGTTTTTGTGCATTAAATTTGTCAAGAATATTACAATACATAGCCCTTAGCATATATTGAATTTCAAAATCTTTTCAGTGAATAACAAAAAAAAATGAGTAGCACTTTCTCTACTAAAACACCATTGTTTCTTGAAATTAAGCCTTGTACTGAATATGCTATTGGAATTGAGAACTAATTCATATGTTCATGATTCGGGATAGCTCTTTTTATAATCTTCTTATAGTATCTAGCTCATCTTTGAGAGGGCTAAGCATTTTTTGGAGTTCTAGTATTTTATGCATTAACATTAAAATATATTTTTTAAGAATTAACATATCTTGGTTGAGAATTAAAATATCTTCACTCCCTGCATCTACATATTGTCCTCTGGCATTGTTTCTTTCGGTGATTTCTTCACTAGTAGTAACAAATGAAAATAACAATAGATTAATAATAAAGCAATATTTCAAAACACCTAATAGTTTCAGAACAATGAAAGAAGGAAATTGCTTATAACCTACAAATGAGTCTAGAACAAATTGAACATTAAAAAGTATATTTTATAGGAAACAAGTGTATATATAATGTGAAAGAGACAATAAGTCATTTTAATCACGAATTGAAATTTAAGTTCTGAAAGGACATTTAAATACCATCGATTTCAATGGTATCCACTAACCTGTAATCATTATCAATGTGGATAGTATTGATTTTCCTGATCTTTAATCACAAAATACTATTGTAAACTATCATATATGTTTTACTTAAATTCACACAATTATGTTTCATGGTTAATCCTCCTAGCACATTTTAGAAATCATTGTCTAGATATTATTTTATTAAAATCATAAACCACATTCTAGTTTCATTACCTAAAGCTTATTTTCCAATAAATAAAAGTATTTTGTACAATTATTCATCGAACTAATGTGTATCCAACAAATTTACTATGTAAACTTGCCTTTCTCTCTGCTAACTTTTACTTTGCAAAAGTAATTTCAAAACCTAGATGTGAATTCACCGCTTGAATTTTGTTTTTTCTTTGTCACATTATTCAAATATTAAATGAAATTATATAGCTGGAAAATGGACTTCAATTATTGTGTTTCATTGATGTTGCGTTGCCACTTCCAACTACCTAGAAAAAATATACAGTAATCAGATAATAAAATATGTTATAAACATTAATGTTATACTACAAAAATAACGACTTTAATATGTGATATCAAATTTGATAAATTGAAATTGATATTGTGTGTTAGGGAAATTTAGATATTAATCTCTTTCATTTGTATTACTGATGCAAAAATACTGAGAAAAGAACATAAAAAAGCATTTAATGTGAAAAGTAAGGGGTACGCACATGTGCCTAATTTTAGAAAAATAACCATAAATAAATATTTCTCCCAATGTTCCCATTGTGCAAGCCATTATAGGTTCTTTGCATTATAGAATGATACAACCTTTTCTCAATTGACTCGTGATATTAAAAAATATGAAAATATGCGTAATTTATAACTTAAATATTGTGAACAAAAAAAATGGATTATTCAATATCATTAACTTAAACTTGATGTTGTAAAGCTCACTTTCAATTAGTGGTCCCTACAAAACATAGTCCTTAGAATTCACATTTTTCTTGTGAAGAAGTTCATTGTGTGCAACTTATTATGTCGATCTTTGCACATCAATCTTCCTTACATTGATTCAATTTTTACAATGTTCCAGATATCTATACATGCTCTATTGTATAATTATTAGGAAGAGCATAAATGAATGTACAATTATATTGATTGTAATGATTAACCATTAATACATATTAAATATATTAACTATAATCATTAACTGTATTCTTTTGTTATAATATTAATAGACTATGAATTTGGAAAAACAATGGATCGAATAAATTTATAAACATAATTGTAGCCACCATAAAATATTCTCATTATTAATAGTAAGAACACTCACATTTTATAACTCACATATTGTGCGGGAATAACTGGTGGAATTCAACTTGCAATGTTCATGGGGTCAACTGTGGCGACATCATTGTGTTGAACAAGCATGTGCTCAGACAAAAATGTGGACGAAATGTGGACCCCGCTAAATTACAATTGTATAAGTCCAACGCTTGTTTCAATGTTATTGTTAACAAAAAATATGCATCATTTAATACTAAAATATTAGAAATAAAATCCTTTGGTACAAAGAGAGGAGATTCGCCAATTTAAATATTCCTCCTCACAATGTACCTTCTTCATACTTCCGCACAAATGCTAATTTGAAACATATTAAAAAATGCGAACACATGCATTATTTACAATTAAAATATTATCAATAATATAAGCATAAGCATGTAATGCGAACTGTGTACATGATCCACACAATAAAAAATTCAAAGCTTTTTCTTTATAATGAAATAATTAAATAAAAATAGAGCATATTATTTACTACTAAAATATTACCATTAATATAGCAAATCTGGATTGTGTTTTGATACTAAAATATTAGAAAAAATACTTCAATGCCAAATGCGAAGATATGCACAATGAAATCTTGAAATATTCCTCTGCATATCCTATAAACAATGATTCTTTGCAATGAGATATTGTTTACTTAAATATCATAATATCTTCATAAACAATGATATTATCCGCACAATGGAAATTTGAAATCCTCTTATGCATAGTGAACAATTTTCGTGCTTCTGCATCCCCTATAAAAGAAAAAAATTGATCAATAAAATGTGGTTTTATGTGTAACTTTATGTGTACTCCGCACAACTAAGAATAATATTAGAAATAAAAGTGTTTACCACAAAATGCTTATATCCACACAAAAGTCACTTTCATGCAATGTCACTATCCATATACACATAAAAAATGTTATTTTTCCCATCATGAAAACTTGAAATATTCTTCCGCACAATGAACATTCTTCCAACTTCTGCCAGCCATATAAACAAATAAACTTTCTGTGAACTCCACACAACATTTACTCAATTGACTTCTAATATGAATTATTTATAACTAAAATATCAGGAATAATATTGTGTGGACTAAGAAATGTAGAAAAAACATGTGATGAGACATAAATGTAGATGAAATGCAAGCCTCTTTTCAAAGTGTACAGAATAATCTATACATACATCATTGTGTGGAGTGAGCAATACAAAATTAGCATGGGATGAGATAGAAATGCGAACCTCTCCACACAATAGAGTTATTATTCACTTTTGTGCATATGATTACTTTGAAACATATTCAGAAATACAAAGATAAAAATAATTTACACTAAAAATATCAACAATAATATCATATATTAATTTTTCTATGTTTCCATAGGCAGGAATACAATGCTGATGAGAATTTCTAGAATCCTGTGTATTTTGCACAAAGAGCATGGAGTTTTAGGTGAACACTTCACCCATATTTAGGGGCAATAATCTTTTGCAAATGATCAAAATAATGTTGGACAAAATATTTCACAAGAGCATAGGATTGATGTCTTGATAGGGATTTTAAAGGATAACATCCAACATGAGGTTTGTTTTTTAGAACCTGATTCATTGGAGAAGGCATTCAGAGTGGCAATAAAATTTGAAAGAAAAATTATGGCAACAAGGAAGCCTACCACTCACAACTATAAAAATGGAAGTGTTGCTTCTCCTAGCATTCCACAACCTACAAGGTTGACACCACGAAAATTGGAGGAAAGGATCAAAAGGGCTTTGTTATAGTTGTGATATAAAATACACTAAATGTCATAAGTGTGTTGAGAAGAAATTATTCTACAGAAATTATGAAGGGGAGGAAGAAAAGGAATAAGAAACGTCAAAAGAGGAGGATATACACGAAGAACCAACCCCACAGAAAGAGGAAATGAATTTGATCATATCTTGTAATGCATTGGTGGGAATTTCCACTCCTAAAACTCTTAATACCAAAGGATATATAAAGAAGAAAAAAGGTAATATTGTTGGTTGTTTCGGGTAGTACCCCTAATTTTATCCATTGTAAGATAACTAAGGAATTGAATTGCTTCATATATCCAACACCAAAGTGTCGAGTGATGGTTGTAAATGGAGGAACTATAAATTTTTCTGGAAAGTGCCATAATATCAAGAAAACCATTGGGGAATATGTAATTAATATTCCAATGCTTTCCATTCTAAAGGGTGGTTCTAATGTTGTACAAGGAGTCAAATAGTTACAATTTTTGGGGGCGCTAGATTTTCATTTTCAAGAAAGTTTTTTGAAATTTTTTTGGGAAGGAAAGGAAGTTGAATTAAAGGGTATCGCAGGGAAACTAGGAAATATAGTCATCTCTAATGGCATGAAAAATTATTATGAAGAAATAACAACAGGGCATAATTTCATAATTATGCTCACTAGATGTTCCAAATATTGGTTCACTATATCAGTTTTCCCGTTTGATTGAGGGTGATAAGAAGAGTGAGGAGCTAATTGAGTACCAAGACAAGAACATAATTTCGTCCAAAATTTTCCAATGAAAATAGGATCTTTGTCACTTACTATAATCTTTGAGTTTCCATGTAGCTTTTGAATCGTCTCCATAAATGCAGTAGCAACTATATTGGATTTAAAAGAATGAGATAATGCAAAAAAGTGTGCATACTTGGTAAGTCTATCAACAACCACTATTATCATACTCTTTCCTTCAAACTTGGAACCTATGATAAAATCCATTGAGACCTACCCACAACGCTGAATTGTTATGGCTAAAGGTTGTAACACACCTGAGGTCTTAATTTTATTTTATTTTGTTGGAAAACCAATCATTCTACCACAAAATTATGAATATTAGATTTAACGCCATCGAAAAAAAAAATTCTTCTTGACCCTATGGTAAGTTTTTAAAAATATTGAGTGCCCTCCTAAGGGGGATGTGTGCAATTCCAAAAGGACATTTTGTTTGAGTTGGGAATTATCACAAAGATATATGCGATATTTGTACCATAATAAATCATTTTTCCAACTAAATGTATCATATGTACTAGGATATTGCTGTAACTTTTGAATGAATGTCTGTAACTCTTCGAAATTCTTCCATTCATCCCTTTCTTTGGTTATTCAATCAGGTTGGATAATATAAATGGCACAAATAAATGCTTCCACATCATCATAGTTTCTTGAGAGTGCATCTGCAACAACATTTTTCTTTCCTTTTTGTAGATGATTTCAAAGTCATAACCCAACATATTTGTGATCCATTGTTGTTGTTCTTATGAAGATAATCCTTTTCAAAAAAATTATTTAATACTATCATGATTTGTTTGTACCTTGAAGTGTCTTACCATTAGGTAAGGTCTCCATTTCTTTAGTGCAAGTAGTATTTCCAACAGTTGCTTCTCATAAATAATTTTTTGTAAATGTTTTCTTTTTATTGTACAACTTTCAAAAGAAATGGTTCTTCCTACCTACATTAATACAACACCAATTCAATTTCCCAATGAATCACATTCCACAATAAATATTTTTTTGAAGTTTAGCGTAGTTAAGATAGGTGTTTGGGACATTGCTTCTTTAAGATGTTCAAAGGCCTTAGTTGCTTCTGGAGTCCAAGAAAATGCATCTTTATTCAATAATGATGCTATAGGTGCTTCTATTCTCCCATAATTATTAACAAACTTGCGATAATACCCTGTCAACCAGAGAAATCCTCGAATATGATTTATGGTTTTGGGGATTTTCCACTCTTTAATGGATTTAATTTTGATAGGGTCTACCTTAACACCCTCATGACATATAATGTGACCCAAATATTGTACTTCATGTACTCCAAAGAACCATTTGGAGGTTTTTGCATATAATTGTTTCTCCTCCAATAGTTTGAGCACCCTGTTAACATGTTAAACATGATCCTTCCAAGATTTGTTTTAGATTAGTATATCATCATAAAATACTAACTTAAATTTTCTAAGGAAGGGTTTGAAAATGGAATTCAACAAACCTTGAAATATGGAAGGTGGATTAGTAATGCCAAAAGGCATGACCAAAAATTCATAATGACCCTCATGAGTTCTGAATGTTGGTTTCAAAATTTCTTTAGTCTTCATTCTAATTTGATGGTATCCTAAAAGAAGATCCATCTTTGTGAAGAATTTATCGATGTAATTTATCTAACAATTGATCAATGACAAGAATTTGAAATTTATCTTTAAAAGTGAGGTTTTTTAGGTCCCTATAATCCAGACACATATGCAATGATCCATCCTTCTTGTGTACCAATACTACTGGATCAAAGAAATAACATTGACTCGGTTGAATTATAATAGCCTCTAGCATTGCTACAACCATACATTCAATTTCACTCTTTTGGGCATAGAGATATCTGTAAGGTATGTTGTTTGGAGGAACACTTCCTGGAATCAAATGAATAAAATGATCATGATCATGAATAGGTTGGATTCCTTTGGGAGTCTCAAATACCTTGGAATGATTGTCCAAGATTTTTGGAGATCTAGACAAATAGATGATTTCGATGTTTGAACCTCTAGTGAGCATAATTGTGCAATTACGCCCCATTGTTATTTCTTCAGAAAATTTTTCATTCCATTAGAGATGATAATATTCCTAGTTTCCTTGTGATACCCTTTAATTCAACTTCCTTTCCTTCCCAAAACAATTTCAAGAAACGTTCTTCAAAATTAAAATCTATCATCCCCAAAGGTAATAACTATTGGAATCCTAGTACAAAATTAGTACCACCCATAGGAATGAAAATAATTGGATTATTAAATACATATTCCCCCATGGTTATCTTAATATTGTGGCACTTTCCAGAAAAATTTATGGTTCCTCCATTTACAACCATCACTCGACGCTTTGGTGTTGGATATATTAAGCAATTGAATTCCTTATCTATCTTACAATGGATAAAATTATGGGTATGACCCAAATTAATCAAAAATATTACCTTTCTATTCCTGATATATAATTCTATATTGAGAGTTTGAGGAGTGGTAATTCCCACCAATGCATTATAAGATATGGTCAAATTCATTTCTTCTTTCTATGGGGTTGGTTCTTGGTGTATATCCTCATATTATGATGTTTCTTATTCCTTTTCTTCATCCTCTTCACAATTTATGAAGAATAATTTCTTATCAACACTCTTATGACCTTTAGTGTATATTATATCACAATTATAAAAAACCCATTTTTCTCTTTTTTCCTCCAATTTTTTTGGTGTCAACCTTGTAGATTTTGGAAGGCTAATAGCAACAACACTTAAATATTTATAGTTGTGAGTGGTATCCTTCCTTATTTCTATAATTTTCCTTTGAAATTTCCTTTCCACCCCAAATTCCTTCTCCAATGAATCAGGTTCCCAAAAAAAAACCTCATGTTGGATCTTATCCTTTAAAATCCCTACAAAGACATCAATACTATGCTCATCTGGAATATTAAGGTAACTCAAATCCCTATGCTCCAATGTTATGCAACCAGCTCAAAGAGGTTAATATATATTTTCTTATGTTATTTGCGTTGGTTTCATAACATAAAACATCACAAACTTCAAGGGGAGGAACATCACATAGTACCTCATTTGTGAAAGGCTTGATGTTGTAGGGAATTCAGTGTTGTTGGTTGATGTTAGATATTGCCCTTGTTAGAGCCACCTGATGGTGTATGGCTATGAGTGTGTTGTTTTCAGCAAGACTAATCGCTTAACGACCTCTTATAAGATGAGGCTCTTTTGACTCCTATTGAGAATTAATTCCAACAAATAGCCCTTCACCGACTTCTATTATTGGAAGATACACTCAACCTCCTCTAGATCTTTGAGCTCACTCTTCTTGACCTTGGCGGTGTAAATAATGGCACTAGTTTTTGCATCAATGATATGTTTCCCCTTGTTAGGTTCTAGCTCAAAGTTGAAACATGTATCAAAATATAAATCTTTTAGGTCGACCACCAAATGATAGCTTTGTGTGACATTCATTTGTGTTGTGAGTGGGGCTCTTGTGGAAATCACACCACTTCCTTGTGTTTTTTTTCATCTTCCCATTGATATTATTTTTTTATGGATTTTATGGGTTATCCTAGGTCATTCCACCTTGTATCTATCCTTTTTTCAGCAGTTTGGAGGTGCCTTTTCCTTAATTGAGGTTCACAAATCCAAAGTTTTGCTTCATATGTTTAAAATTATAGTAATATTGACAACATATTAGTATGATGCGCTAAGT